>JACSYO010001999.1:1422500-1685000 GCA_016806645.1 Ophiodon elongatus | reverse complement strand
TATCAACCTTTCTCTCACACATATTGGGATTTCTGTGCGGGCGATGAATTGAAAAGCACCTTTTAATGTTAATAGGAACGTCCACCGTGGGATCGGTTGCAGGACGCCACTGACACTGGACTGTTTGTTATTGCACGGGAGCTATGTCTGTTTTTGGATCGCTGCTATTTCGGGTTTGTTTAGTGTCCCAAATGTTTGTTCCTATGAGAAAGCTGCTGTATACATCTATCTCCTCGACATGTCTTTAGCAGCGACTCGTCCTGTTTCAGGTGGACTGTGCAGTGATTCATCTGTTGCCTCGGTTTTCTCCACACATCCCCGAGCACCTATGATAAATTGAGGCAGTGTTGTGAGCAAACGGTTAAAAATGCACTTTCAGCATAAAGTTCAGGTTTTGATTTTTCTAAATCAGGAAGTGAGGAATACTGAGATCTGGAGAATATACAACTGTACAATTTGGTACCAGCTAAAGAGGAACAATCATCACTTATGACCCACTAGAAGTGTCCCCTGCCTTTATTTTCTCTTTTCTCATAATTTTGCTCTGTTCTGGATGTTTCTGGGTGTTGGGATTTGGACCCCACGTGGAGGTGTAACCCCCAGCAGATGAGCAGGGCGTGCAGCCCGTTCTTATTCCTAAGTGGTACCACGTGGAAGACAGTTCAGTTCAAATAAACGTGAATTTGAAAATCCAGTGGTCTAGGTTTCTCCTAGACCACTTGAATTACAATGTGTCGAAAGGTTATTATGGAATATTCAAAAATGGACGCTGTACCTCAGCTTTAGTTCTGTATTTATTATCTCTGAACTGTGCTCTGTCAGAACAGTAACACTTGTTGCTGAAAGAAGTGGGCCCTTTAATAGATTAGACAATCAGCAGAACTTTAATCATCAACAATCTGGATGATTGACTGATTGTGTGAGCGATTTATCTCAACATTTTAAACATTTGCTGGTTTCATCTTCTCAAATGGGAGGATTTGCTTGGATTTACCATTACAAGTTGAATATCTTTGGGTCTCAGACTTAAACTTGGTCGCACAAAACAAGCAATTTTATAGACTTTACCTTGGGCTTATGAAATAATAACATTAATGAACAGATTAATCAGCAAGTTGCATCACTAGTAATAATAGTCTTGTACTGGGCCGGGCTTTCCAATGAAACTAGGTTTGTTTGTTTAAAGAGATCTCATCTCATTAGTCATGCGATCTCATCTTGACCATGAAATAGCTGGTGATAATTTGAAGTAACACAATCAGAGTGGCATGCTGCTCTAAAAAACGGGTTGAGGACAAACATCATATCAATGCTTTGTTATGCCAGATAAATATTTGATCAGAAAACAGAAACGTATCTTATTTGCAAAAAGTAAGTCGCTAAGTTTGTCAAGAAGTGACTTCAAGAGCTGACCACTTCACATCCAGCCCAATGAATCCTGCTGCAGTGTGTTATTTCTTTTATATATATATGTGTTTTTGCTGATTATCATGCGTCTTCACTTGCTTAAGAAAAGCCAGACTTGAACCTTCTGCTTTGACCCTGTGTTTGTTTGCTTGATGAAATGGGAACTGTTTTCTTTGGCAAAGAGCTGGAAAGACTTGGACCAGTAATTATCACACACACACACACACACACACACACACACACACACACACACACACACACACACACACACACACACACATATACACACACACACACACACACACACACACACACACATATACGCACACACACACACATATACACACACACACACACACACACACACACACACACACACACACACACACACACACACACACACACACTGATTGGTAGAATGAATACATTAGTCGAGGTGTTCCAAGTATGTGCAGCTGGTTTGTTTTTTTGAATGACACTAATAGGAAACAAATCATGTGTTTCTTCTGCACAAAGAATGACACGGGTCAGGTTGCTGCTGCAGCTCATTCTATGCAAATAACCTTTTCAACACACGCGCGCACACAAAGACATTATAAAAACACAGCTGCATGCCACTCCGAGCATGAGGAGAAAAGGGCAAAGGGGAGTGATAGAGATGGACCCAGCAGTGATGGTCCTCCCCCCCTGACCCCTCCTGTCTCAGACTCCGTCCTTTACCCCTCTTTATTTTCTTAAAGTTTCTCCTTTTTGTCGTCTGCTCTTCTTTCGCTCTCGATTTTCCTTTTTCGCAGACATCCAGTAAATCTGCTTGTGACTCACCCAACCTTTTTTTTTTTTTTTTTTTTTTAAAAGGTCCTTGAGTCTTTCATTTGTACTAACCGCCTCCCAGATACCCCCGAGGTAATGACATCTTTATCTACTGAAAGTAGCTGTCGCCTCCAAAAAGGTGTAGTGGGATTCGGGTTGGACTCGCGCACAAAACAGGAGGAGGCGTCGCGGCTATATTTGGACGTGTGTCAAGGCCCAAAGTGGTGGCGTCTGCTCAGCTGGGTGTTGACTTTGTACAGAGTGTCTATCGTGAGTGGCACTGAGCTGGCTGTCAGCTCGCCCTCTGTGTGCAGCGAGTGACAGGACTTATCTGCGGAGTGTTAAAGATTGTTGACCAACTCGTCTGTCTCGTCTCTTGACTTCGTTCTCCTTCTGTTTTAGTCCGGTCCGTTCCTTTTTTGCTTTCTTTCTTCTTCTAATTTTTCGTTTTTTTAATGAGGGAGAGGGAGAGCTTTGTATATCCTTGTCCAACCTGTAAGACGAGTCCCGAGTCTAAACGGGACACAAGTTAGAAATAAAAGAACAGAAAAGGGAGGAATTAATTATGTTGTTCATTCTTTTGTACTTCTGCCCAACCTGGTAGAGGGATCCTACTTCAGTTAATCTCCCCGAGGTTTCTTCCTTTTTCCTTTTTCATGTTGTACAGATTGTAAAGCCCTCAAAGGCAAATTTGGTATTTGTGATATTGGGCTATTCAAACACAATCGAATCGAGTCTGTAGGAAGGGATTACCAAATGTCAGGCGGTGGGGTAGACTATCTCCCTCAATCACACGGAGAACCTAATCGACCTAATCGCTCACATAAATCGTCACGATCCCAACGGCCTCCACAGCCAGACGGGCGGTATCACACTGTGTCGTTGGTGATTTCCATAATGACACACTGACACTACCCAAAGTAAACCGAGCTTTACAGTGCATTGTTTCAAGAGGAGCTGACTGTACTGGACTTCAGTCCCGGCTGATTTGGCAACACTTGCGGTTCCTGCCGTGAAACAACAATTTGCGTTTTTGATAACGCAAGTCTCAAGCGTTCCGTCCAAAATGACACACCTTAGACAGCTCAAGTCAGAAAAAGAATCCGAAGAAGAACAGCTCGTGTACAGTCTCTCTTTAAAACCGTGGGCTTAGTTGTGGGCATCACTTTGTTTTAGTAAAGACCATTAGCAATGCTGAACTCATGATAATGTTGTCTACATGGGTATGCAAATTGGTGGACTCCGCCAATAACAATGACAACTGTATAAAGCGGAAGTAGATATACAATGCGAAAACATTGATCTGCTGTTTTTTTTTATTATTATCGACAGCCTTAAATAGTAACAAATGGGTTTGGTATCATGCAAAAGTTAAGAAGATAAAAGAAGAATAACTTAAAGGTCATCTTTGAATACCAACATATAATTGGTAGTTTTAGTGTGAGACTAAAACAAACAGGACTGAGACAGCTGGTCGTCTCTATGTACACCCGGGACGACAGTTGGAAAGGGTGGCATTTTTTTTAAAGCAGAGACCGAATTTCCCACAATTCCTGCAGCTTTAACGTGCAGCTCGTTTCGGATGCTCAAATGTATGCGTATACACGTGTGCGCACGCTTCGCGTGTTATTCCAGTACTCGCCTTTCCAGCTCTTCTCAAAGAAAGAGAGAGAAAGAAAACAAGCTATTTAAATTAAATCAACACAGAATCACAACCACGGGGTCAGAATCCGTTGTTCCTCCCTAAGTACGGCACGCAGATGTAATGAACTGTAACAGAAAATCCTTCTTAAAGAGGACTAAAAACATTAGAGCCTAGTATTACATGGAGAGACCCAGGAGAGAGCGAGACTGTGGAGGGATTAAATGTGGTCGCAGAGGTCCAGAGACTAAACCACGACACGGCCTCTAGACTTAAAGTCATGTTGGCTACGGGGGAACCGTGTTATTATCAGCTATTTTAAAGTGGTCTGAGAGATTGTTCCTCAACTGGAGGACCCAGTTTCATGTGCTCGACAAAGCCATTATGTACTTCCTGGTGTTTTTATAGATGGGCCTTTTAAAGAAGCTTCATAAACCTGATAAAGAGTTTATTGTGGGCCAACACGCGATGATTAGTGCGGCACACTGATGATGGATGAAGGGCTTCACACGTCTGTAATCATATAAAGAGCGATAAAGTCATTGCTGTATGGAAGCTTTCCATCATGCTTTGTCTTTTCTGGTGTAGAGGTGCGAGCTGTGAGCAAATAAGGGGAAAAGTCTCTAATAAAATATATCAAATATGTGACTTATTAAGAGATTTCCATTGCCGAGTGATTCCATGCTGATGCCATTTCAACACAACACAAGCAGGTTAGTCAACATTTTGTAATGCCGGGGATTTATTAAAGTTGAACTTTGCAGAGCGATAGTGGCCACAATAACAGTGAAGAAGTGGTTAAGCCGTCTTTTCTCTCAGCAAACCCCAAGTATAGAATTATAACAAGTAAACCAGTTTGCATCCTCCCATTCTCAATCCCCTCACTGTTTCTTTTCCCAGCACTTTTATTTACATCTATTTACTTTTTGCTAAACCAACAACTGGAAACTGGAGGTGACATCACTGTGTTACTCTAGAGGTGTGTGTGTGTGTGTGTGTGTGTGTGTGTGTGTGTGTGTGTGTGTGTGTGTGTGTGTGCGTGTGTGCGTGTATGTTTTTCTGTCGAAACAAAAGGCCCTGTGTAGGTAAATGTTGGAGCAGGGTATGTTTTGCTATTTATAACCCATGGGAGGCAAGGAATAAGAGACACTGGTGTTCCCGACTGTGAGTGTGTGAGTGTGAGTGTGAGTGAGTGTGTGTGTGTGTGTGTGTGTGTGTGTGTGTGTGTGTGTGTGTGTGTGTGTGTGCTGTATCGGCCTTTGTTTCCTTGTATAAGCATGTTCTCCTCTCCTTTTCCTCAGAATAATAGCTTTGTTATTCCTTGCTGTCATTGCAGAGAATATGTGTGCACAACAGGTTTTGTGTGTGTGTGTGTGTGTGTGCGTGTGTGTGTTTGGGTTTGTGTGCGTTTGCCAAAAGATTTCTGTCATTCCAGCAATGGTCGGCATTTAGACTGTGCCTCTGTATTCGTACCTCCTAATATGGAGGAGTTCTGACACTGCGCACACACACACACACACAGTGCTATGTAAGATTAACCCAAACAACGATGCTAATGACACCACAGAAACTCACAAGCTCACTCTGCGTGCGTGTGTGTTTGTGTGTGTGTGTTTGTGTGTGTGCACATGCATATCCGCTAGTAGAAACAAAGCCAAAAACACATCCGTCTTTTCTGTTCTATTCTATTGCCTTTCACCCATTTCCAGTGCTGCTGTTGGCAACGGGCCAAGCCCCTCTGTGAGTGACATTTACTTCACACACTGCAGCCCGACATCTGAACACCAGGCGAAGCAGCACAGAGATGATGTCACACCAAGTTATTTCAAGGCTCGCTCTGTGTGTGTGTGTGTGTGTGTGTGTGTGTGTGTGTGTGTGTGTGTGTGTGTGTGTGTGTGTGTGTGTGTGTGTGTGTGTGTGTGTGTGTGCGTGCGTGCGTGTGTGTGTGTGTGTGTGTTTAAAGTTTAAGGTGGAAGCGTCAAGGCAGGTTTGTGCAATAGGTGTTTGCTCAAGCCTGTCCTGTGTGTGTAGCTGTGTACGAGTGTGCAGTATGTGGATGTGTGTAAACGTCTTTACAGTATGTGTGTGTTTATTTACGCATTGGAGTAAATACATGTATATATATGTATATATATATATACATATATATATATATATAAAAAGTATTATCCAAACGTGTGTTTGTGTTTGTGCATGGTGGGACACATGTGAATGTGTGTCTCGGTGAACAGCTGCCTTTCTGTGTCAGTGTGAGTCAGTGTGCATTTTTTTGTGCGTTTGCAAGTGCATCTGTATGCTTGCATGTGTGCGTGTGTGCAAAATACGCGTGCGTGTGTGTGTGTGTCATAGACAGAAACCACCCCCAGCCCTTTCCCAAGCTGTTCTCTTCCTGAATCCTGTTTTTAGCGCCGGATGAGGCAATCTTTCCCATTGACTCAGCCATGCAATGCAAATAGCCCCAACAGCATGCAAAGAGCATGGAAATGTGTGTGTTTGTGTGTGTGTGTGTGTAAGAGACTGACACCCAGATCGAGAAAATTTGTTTATTTTCAAAGACATGACTTATTTTGTCACTGTGTAATAGTAGTTAAGATGTTAGACAGACATATATAGTTGATAAAAAACATCAGTTGATCAGCAGTTGATTTCATTGCTGTGGTCAGTTTCACTGTCGTTTTGTAATTATTTCTACTGGAGCGGTTTGGGGCTCAGTATGCGGCTCGGGGCACCTGTTTGGGTGTTTGCTTGAGAGCAGATGCAACTCTCAGTTAGGATACAAAACTTGTTGTCACGCGCTTTTCACATCGACAATAGACCACTCAATAAACTTTGGTAGTTAAGTAGAATACTTTCACGTCGGGTGTGGTGAGGTCTTGACGTATAATGCATGCAACGTACATTTTATACCATATAGGCCTTCAGAGAAATGAAAATGACACTCATTTCCCAAGGGAATATTAATTATTGATAATGTTAAAATAACATCATTAATTTCTGCTGTTAAATAGTCAATTAAACAAAGTAACTTATATAAAATATCTCCTCATCATTCTGTCTGAAAGCCCCAAAATTATAGCCTTTCCCAACTACAGCTCCCATGAGGCTTAGACTGTGTACCAATGGATAAGACTCATAGGTTATGCTAACCCTGAATGCTAACAGAACTATTACGAAAATTATTAAATAAAATCCTTTATGAGAATATTCATTGGCTTTTAGAGGCTAGGAGAACAGGCTAGCTTAAAAAGGATATGGGACAGTAGCCACTGCAGTATAGCTAATAGTACCTGGTAGCCTATGCTGTGTCTCAATTCAGATACTTCCTACTCCGGGTAGTCATAGTGCACTGCATGTTGCCACACTTGTCAGTGTGAACAAAATTATTACGTGTAGGTATAGGAGCATGCGAACCGAAACACGGCACTAGTTTCATGCATGCTAGTATTCGTTTCACATCATTTTCGTTGCTGAATGTCATGCATTTTCCAGGTTACAGTAGTGGTTGCTAACTAAAGGAAACTAAAGGAAACTAAAGCTAAATGTGTGTTCACCTCAACTGACTCTCAAGCTACATTTTAGGGTTGTTATGATTTAAACCGACGATTCAAACCTAGTTTACACAGTAAACTGTCTTGTCTTAAGTTAAGTTTACTGTGTCACAGTATCTTGAATTGGAACGTAAGTACATGGATCGACAACCATAACAACAATTATGTTTTTAGTTAGCTTTGTCTAGCCTGTTTATTATGTAGTCAGTTGTTCCTGAATGTTTGAAATGGTGCTAACCATAACCATACTTTGCCCTTTTCAAGGGCAAAGTATCTGTTATATAAAATTCTGGTGTATTTGTTTTCTCAAAAACACTGGTTCATTTTGCCTCTGTTTACATGCGCTTATTGTTTTTTGGGATAGAGTTTCCGACAGAGTATTGTGTGAATCGACTGCTCTTAATGGGGACGAAGCAAACTGACGCCCCTCTCCTCTCCTCTCCCTCTCTCACTCCCTCCCCCCTCTCTTTTTCCAGACTCCTCAGTGGCAGTGCAGGTGTCGTGCGCGGCCTTGTTTCCCATGGACCTCAGGGTGGGAGAGCGGGGGATGCGCCCTGGTTCGGACACGGCGCTTCTCACCCCGCTACACCCGCCTTTACTCCTCACCCCGTTCTCCCCTCAGCCCCGCACCTCCTTCTCCCAACAGCAACTGCACCAGCATATCCGGGTAAAGGATATAAACAATTCTAACTATCTGTAAAAAGAAAACTTCTTGAAGCAATATTGTACATTATATTTTCTGACAAGTTGATCATACATATTTGTTGCTATAATATGAATGTGTTTGTTGTGGGGGGGGGCAGTTTAATATGGAGCAGAGGAGGCGAGAGCAGGAGCACCACGAGAAACAACAGGAGTTGCAGCAGCTAAAGCACAAAGACAAGAGCCAACAGAGTGAGTCAATTCACACACACTCACATGTTACTCCAAATTTCCATTCACATTTGAAGTTGTAATTTTATTTTCACCGTGCGTTATATAAATCTATTTCCGCGACTTTGAAACTAATAATGGCCCGGTTTGCTAATTGTGGCCACAGTGGAAAGTCCCCAGAAGAGATCATATTCATCTTTATTGAACGGTGTTACTTCACCTTCAAAGGCGTTTGCGTTGAGGCGAGGGCTAAATATAACCTGACAAGCTACAACAGTGGAGTTAATTATAGCTGCAGGTCTGGGCGCATAAAAGTCACTGGGTCAATATTGACTTGATCACTGCGAGCACCTCCTGCCACCTCTGTGCGCACATACACAGAAATATCAGCGGATATAATCTCAAAGAAACCTGTGACCTCCCCCCGCATCCCACACTCTCAACCATGCACAATATTCTCCTCAGTCACTGACTGCACTGTCCGGCGCACTGTGTTTTTTGGCTTGGTCTTTCCTTTCTCCTCTTTTTTTTTATGATGAAGCAGTTGGTGAGTCCTTCTTTGAATGTTTTTGAATGGCTGCTGGTGTTTTTGATTGACAGGTGCGGTGGCCAGTTCCGCGGTGAAACAGAAACTCCAGGAGGTAATTCTCAAGAAGCAGAAACAGGCAGCGCTGGAAAGAACCAACTCCAACTCTCTGACTGCAGCTCCTGTAGCATACAGGTGAGACAAAATACACACGGACAGTATGCCAATATCAAAACACTAAATATGCAACACGATCACATTGATTATACTACGTGTCTAATAATTATTTAAATAAATAACCCTTTGATTCCATGTCAACTCCAAAAATCTGGATTTCAAATAAACTTCAACCATAAACCATGTGATTATTTCCCCCTAATGGTTGTGTGTCTTGTTTGTGCACGTTGTGTCTTACCAGAAAGCTGGGCCCAGACCCCGGTGCGTCCTCCCAGACTCTGGTCTCGTCTCCGTCACAGCCCTCTCCTGATCGCTCAGAAGGGACGCCGCTGCGCAGAGCAGGTAAAACATCTGACAGCCACCGTCACAGACTTTTAACCAGAGGGCAGGGACCGAATCAGCATCATTAAAACATTCAGGAAAAACATTGCAAATTGTGGAATTAGCAATTGAAGGTGGAGTGACAGTTATAAAGTGAAAGATCCAAAAAGACTTGTGTTGATTTCTACTTTTTCATTCAAATGTCAAGTCTCGTTGACCACCAACTTTTTACACCACAATCAAGTCAGGGGGGAGCAGTTGTTTGGCTGTTTGTGGATTTAGTCCCACTCTCTACTTCAGGCTATTATAGCATTTAAAAACAAATAACACAAAAACAAAAAAACTGCTATATTCCCCTTTCATGCGTCATACATCAGTCATACTTGCTAACTGTAATACTATTTAATAATTTTTTTGTGTAACACATGTCCATTCATTGTCCTTTTTCCCCCAAAGACATTTAGACGTGTCAGATGTGTAAAAGCACAGGTCTACAACGTAATGTTAGGGACGATTGAATTCGGTTCAGCTGCTTACATGCTTTTCCTACTAAGACAAAGTAGTTCACATGGCTTCCGTCTGTGGAAAATATAAAGCGGTTGAATCCTTGTTGTCGTGCTACAGTCAGCAACACGACGTAGTAAACCATTTACAAATAATTGCATAAAGTAACACTCCCTAATGTCTTCCTGAATTGTTAGCGTCTGAGCCCAATCTGAAGGTGAAACACAAGCTGAAGAAACACCTAAACACCCGCAAGAGCCCGCTCACCCGCAAAGAGAGCGCCCCGGCCACTGTCAAGCACCGAGTACCTGACACACTGGGTAATTAGACTCTCACACACACACACACACACACACACACACACACACACACACACACACACACACACACACACACGCACACACACAAAGGAGTGAGTGGAAACGCATCATTGTTGTTTTAATATGTGATCATTTCAGCGAGTGAAAACAAATTGTGTTCATTCTTTCTTCCTGTGATTGATTTAGGAAATAATTCACTGATATGGTCGAATGTAATGCGTATATGGTCGAGATGCATGATCTAAACTCACACGCTGCTCGTCTCTCACCAGACTCGTCCCCCAGCAGCAGCAGCACTCCAGTCTCTGGCTGTAGTTCTCCTAATGACAGTCTGCCCAATGAGAATGGGCTGCTGCCATCTGCAGGCGGCCTCTCGCATGAGGTTAGCAACAACACACACACACACGCGCGCACACACGCACAAACACACACACAAACACACACACACACATTATGTCGTTGGGTCCTTTCAGAATATTGATAAAGTAAAACTAGCTAAAACATCAGCTCAAGATTAACTGAAATATAATAAATAAACATGTTTTAACACCAAATTAGTCCATTTGTATAGACGTTTTGAGAAATGACAGTACCTTTCCGATAGAAAACTGGTTTGGTCGTTAAGAAATCCGGATAGAAGTTGGATAGATGAATAGAAAAATATAAAGCACTAAAGCCAAAGGAAATGCTTCCCTTTCAGCCTTTCAGACTGGCACTTATAATTTTAGAGATGGGAAAAGAATTAGCATTTTAAAAACAAGTACGCACACGCTTTGATTAAAAAAAAAAGAGATGTTGTTTCATGTACATGAGCTGTGCCGAGACGCCGAGTAATGACATGTTTAAGGCAACGACTCGAGTGTGGGAGCACTGAGTTTGTCAGCTGTTTATGCATAATTAATTTAATCACATTCAGTCAACCCCAGTCACACCTGCTGTGGATGTCTGACTCATCATTCTCCGGTATCAAGACAGCACGCTGCCTTGATTGGACTACACTAGTTATGATTCACATCAGCACTGACATTTGTTCAGGAAATATCGTTATGGGATGCATAACCAGCACTGGCCTTAAATGGCTTAACGGGATTTCTCTTAACTGGAATCATGTATTGTATCTGAACGTAATGCAATTCAGATTTGAATATATAAGTGCATTATTAATTGTTTATTGTGTTTGGCATTTCTAGGCCCAGAGGCTGCTGCTAAGAGATGGCACTATAGCTAACTTCACCATCCAGAGTCCCTCCACTCTGCCCACCATCACACTGGGACTACCAGCCAACGCCAGGGTAAACACTTGAACTGCAACACATGTCTATCATAACATAACAACATCATAACAGCTTATTCTTCAATCCTTTTTTTATTATTATTATTTCCGTGAAGCAGGTGAGAGAAGTCTTCCGTCATGTCTAACGCGCAGTGATCTGCTCCGTTTTTTTTCTTTCTAAATTCTTCGTATTATCAAGGAATCTCTTTCTATTCCCTTTTTGTAAGACAACACATTTTATAGACTCAGTCCCTAACTTGACTCAAAGGGAAAACTTGCCACCTTTTCATGAGGATGTCCAATCAGTGTTGATGGTAAATGTAGCGTGTGCTATATTGACAGAGTTCACAGCTGCAAAATCGGTTGTTCTCCCTGCGTCCGGCGCTGTTATTTGACATGACGGTGATGCAGGAAAGAACTACAGGCTGCTGTTTCAGCTGGGAGTTCGAGTCTCTGCCTCTGCGTTGCCAAGGGGGCGTGCTCTAATGCATATTTGTTCTCTTCGCTTGTATTGCAAACTGTGAAAATGGCATGCCAAAATATGAGTGCAGAGGATCTTATGGACGAGGATATATTTAGCCGTGTCTTGGCTGACTCATATATCCTCATGATTTGAATAACTCAGTGAAATGAATGAAGGAAATCTACCCTCCCCAACAACCTGTTTTAAACAGGAAGAACATCAAATACATGAAGCATGATAAATGCTTTAAATGCTGTTACACTATTACATTGATGTTTGTGCGTTTTGGAGTGCTGTATATTTAAATTTAAAGTGGCTCAAGTTTTTCCAATCACATCACCTGGACAAATCGTTTTATACCATCGGAAATGATCACCTTCTGTCAACATAGTGGAATATAATTATCTCATTCTATGTCGCCCGGTAAATCCAGCTGTCATAATTCATCAGATAGAATGTTATCTGTTGCTGTAAATTAATAATAATAACTGTCTGTGTGCAGGCTGAAGGAGAGCTGTCCTCTCTCAGAGTTGGCCGGATGCCAGTGGTTACAATCGGGGGATCGCAGGTCTTCCTCCCCCTGAGCAGAGAGGACCAGGCTGGGCAGCTGAACCCTCATCTGCCTGTCATCATCCTGGAACCCTCCGGACTGGTACACACTCCGCTACTCACTGGTGAGACACACACACTGACACATATACCGTAGACATGTACCTGCATAGACAAACCCAGCACATGTGCACACATGTAGGGCTTTAGGATGATGAAACACTGATGAGGAATGACTTATTTCACTTTGACGTTCTCTAACTGATCTGCGTATCAGTCTTTGACTCTATACACATGAAAAAATGTAATATACATATCCAAGATGTGACCAAATAGCCACAAAAGGACACGTATACGTTCCTTAACTTTCACCAAAGTGTTTTATTTTTCCTGTCTGAGATGTTAGAGCACCACCCAGTGGTTACATTTAGAATAACACTGTTTTCTTTGACGGATAAGCAAGTTACATGTATTCAGTATATCAGGGTATTTGTGTTTGAGAAATTGTACGTGTGTGTGTGTGTGTGCGCACACATGTTACTTTGTCTCTGCTCACAGAACCTCATTATTTGTCTTCTCCTTTGTGTCTCCGTCTCTGACCAGTTCCAGGCCTGGACGCCGTCCAGCTACAGTTTGCCCCACAGTTAGAGCACCTCGCCCCAGGAGGAGCTCATCCTCACAAGCCCCTGAGCAGAACACGCTCGGAGCCGCTCCCCCAGAGCCCGCGAAACCTTCACACACACCTCCTCCATCAGCAGCACAACACGCAACTCCTGGAGAGGCTCAAACAGCAAACTCACCTGGGCAAGGTACGGAGAAGTGAAGGCACCCAGAATTACATGGACAGTCTGTATTGTCCCAGAGGGAGATCTGTTTGTTGTGTTAATGGTCGCTTTTTTTGGTTTTGTCGAGATATTCAGTCTTGTGGTTATGGAGATCGTAATGCCTAACGTCTCTGTTAACACTATCAGTGATAACAGAAAATGAATTCTGTCTCTTGGTCATTTACTTAGTTTGAGTGATTGAAAACAACAGTAGCCTACATCTGCATTTCTGCATGTGCATTTTTCAGTCTACTGTCTGGCTGTCATGTGAAATAAATAAGTGCATATTAATCTACATGGTGTTTTTATGCCAACTTCAATGTGCGTGTATGTGCCTGTGCAGCTGATGTCCAAGTCCAGCGAGAAGCCCAGACTGCACCAGATCCCCTCTGAGGACATGGACTCAGAGGACGGTGGCGGGACGTCGCCCACAGAGCATACCTACCAGAGCAGAGTGAGGGCGGAGTCACTGAGGGAGGCGGAGCCGACGGCATCCAAGAGCCAGGAAGAGCAACTTAACCTACAACATGCACTCATACTCAACCAGGTTGGAAAACACACATGAGATACACACACACACACACACACACACACTCAGAGAAAGCAGGTAGATGGAATTGAACCACACGGCTGTTCTTCGCCCAACAGTCCTGTAGGGGGCGTCCTAACACTTGCATGTTAGGCTAGTTGCCGTTGCATGCGTTTAAGGTTTTGACAAGTTCTCATTGAGTCAAGGCGGTTATTTTAGCACGATATGGTTACAAGGGTGCATGCACTGTAAGTTGAAGTATTACTCAGAAAGTGTGTCAGTCTCTAATCAAACCGCATAATCAGGAGTTTACGAGTCAGGTTTTGAAAAATGACTTCCAGATTCAAAGCAAGTTGAAATTGACAGACCCAGACTGCTCTTGATGGCAGAGCCAAATAAAACCAACTCAGATTTTATTGACGTTACACTGGAGGAAGTTCTGTGGCTTTCAGCACTTAATATCAACCTTGAACACAAATCACTTGGAGAGTTTTAGAGCGATGTACAGCTGCATACCATATGTGTAGCAATGGAGCTCAACGAGCGCCGATATTCATGTTGTTTTTCCATGGTTTAGAAAAAGCCCCTGTGCTGTCTACAGCTCCTGCTCTGCGCTTTTCCATAAACTCTGTTTTGTTTATGAAATATAATTAGAATTGCGTCGACTATGTTTCACCTCTTTCACCCTCACTCTTCCTGTAGTCGTTGCTATGGGAGCAGCAGAAGCAGCTGCAGCAGCTGCATCGACAGATGGAGACCCTGGCAGTACCCATGCTACGGGGCAGCGGCGGGGTTGGTGGGCTGGGAGTCCATCGGCCCCTCTCACGAGCACAGTCCTCCCCAGCCTCCACCTCTCTCACTCTGCCTGAGAAACCCCTGAGCCTGGCCGCGCAGGACGGCAGCAGCAAACCACGCTTCACCACTGGTGAGTCCGATTTGTTCGTACAGTGTTATAACTGGTATGTATGTATTTCAAGTTCAGGGTGCCCCCGAAGCTTAGCGGTTAAATTGCTGACCATACTGTATAAACAACACATCCCTGGTTTGAAGCCGGCTGGGGAAACTTTGTTGCATGTCGTTGGCCACATCTATTCCAAATTTCCAGTCATGTCGCTAATAATAATGTGACCAAAATTATATTTCATATAATTCCCAGTATTTAGCACCGTGCACTGACCAGCAGAGGTAAATGTCACGCAAGTGAAGGAAAATCAAAAATCAATGGCTGTCCTCCACAAATTAAATTAACACATCAATTTAAAAGCTTTACTTTCACTGTAATGTAGTTTAAGTCTAAAACAGGGCAGTTTTAAAAGTGTTTTAAAGGGACGAATGATTTGTCAGCTGGTGGCAAGGCCTTCTTTGACTCAGCTAATGGATCAATCAAAACACTACTGCCGTTGGGAATATATGGAATTAAAGAATCTAAACATACAAAACATAATGTAGGGCGTTTAAACCCTTATGAGTGTAAGCACTGTCTGGCCTGTGCAACCTCATTTAGAAAAGTTAAAGAAGTAACACTTATAGACTTAAAGGGACAGTTCACTCCAAAATACAAAACAATACATATATTTCCTGCTTCTTGTGGTGCTTTTTTGTTTCGATGGAGACATCGTCCGTAGAGATGTCTGACTTCTCTCAAATTGATTAATGGGACTATATGGCACCATGAGATGTGTAAGAGGAACATTTTGATTTTTGGGTGAACTGTCCCTTTAATGGTTGTTGTTCTGTTTTCGAACGTAATGAAAAATGTAGACGTGGCAATAAAATCAAGAAAAAAACAGACGAAAACAAGAAATGCCGCTTTGTATGTCAAAAATATGTTTGAGTGTAATTATATGGAGAGAAAAAAAAGCAGCCACCTGAGACAACTGGAGTAAATGTTTAGGAAAGTGATCAAGGGTCAGCATCAACAGTACTCCTAGTGTGAATATACTTTATATTGTGTGGGCAAACTGTTGAGATCAAATTGTTTGTTTTTTTTTGTTTGCGTGTGTCCGTGCAGGCCTGGTGTATGACTCTCAGATGCTGAGGCACCAGTGTACATGTGGAGACAACAGCAGTCACCCAGAGCATGCTGGGAGGATACAGAGCATCTGGTCCAGACTACAGGAGAGAGGCCTGAGGGGACAGTGTGAGGTACGTACGGCACAGGACACGGTTTCATCCTGATCTGACCTACAGAATTTACATTTGCATGTGTCCGCCTGAGCGGAGAGGGGTTGAGCATACAGGTACATGGGATTCTGTTGGAGCACTTTCTCTGCTTTTTTTTAACATTATTATTCGTCATGTATTGTACATTGTCCTGTTCGTACAGACTATTCGCGGTCGTAAAGCCACGATGGAGGAGCTGCAGTCGGTCCACACCGAGCGCCACGTGTTGCTCTACGGCACCAACCCGCTCAACAGGCTCAAACTGGATAACCGCAAACTGGCCGGTATGCCACGTATTCTCAAGTCTGAGCCAAACGATGTTGCTTCAAAACACTTTTAATTGATTTAACAGTGAATATGAAAGACATTACTTTGCACAGCAAATATCATCAGGAACATCAATACCAAACAGATGTTCCAGATGTCCGGTTCCCCTCAATAACAGAGCTAAAGCGACATCATAAACTCAAGTTTTTACAGTTCTGGAAAAATATTGTGTTCATACTTTTGTCCTTGAACTACAATGATTCAGTTAAAAAAATTACAAACTGGATATATCATCACAAGTGCCATTAATACTTTGGGGGTCGAACTCACTAAAGGATTGCGTGGCTTTGGCAGGCGCTAAATCTGAACAAATAAGACACAAAAAAAGTTCTCAAAGCTCCCTTTTAAGGGTGAAATACACCCCGAAGAGCGCGGCCAAGCAAATAGCATCTTGGTGCTCCTTTGCAATTTGACATATATTTAAATTAGGTCATATTAATATGTTTGCCGCTAAAATCAACCCCCGATCGATGCAAAGAGCCTCGTTGCAAAATCTCAGCTCAAAAAAGGTCAGTTCAGGGCTTCTCTTAGCATTAGTCATCTTGCATAAAGAGTTATGTTGAAAAGAAAAACAAACTGAACCATAATTGAATGATGTTTAAAAAAAGAAAAAAACAGTAATTTGTATGTTTCTGTTTCCCAAGGAATCCTCTCTCAAAGGATGTTTGTGATGTTACCATGTGGGGGTGTAGGGGTAAGAGAAAACACACACGCACACGCACACGCACACACACACACACACACACACACACACACACACACACACACACACACACACACACACACACACACACACACACACAAAACAACTTTATTGTTGATCATACTGTAATTCTAGAAAGCCCTTAATAAAAGCTATACAATACTGCGTTGATGAAAGACGATAGTGTTTCAAAGACAGAGCAACCGAGACACGAAAGACAAAATGACAAGGAAGACAGGATATTAAAGAGGAAAAGAGAGTTGGCTAGGCCCACGTTTGCCTGACAGTTCGTGTCAGACCATGACAAGTCAGAGCTAATCGGAACAACATGTCCATGACCGGAGATAAAAAGAAATGCCTCGGCTTTCATTGTCCGAGCCAGATGGACAGTAATGCCCATTTGTGAATAAACAGAGCACAGAAGAAGAAAAAAAAGGGAAAGGAAATTTACCAGCATTATGGATCTGGACATTTTTACTCTGCAGTAAAGTCTGGAGAAAGCCTCTATTGTCCCAGAAAGAAAAATAGACACAGTCAGGCTTCATAAAACAGATATTATTTAAATGTTTCCTCTGCTATTTGTTTTTTATCCTATTGTTCATCGGCCTCCCTCGTTTGTCTTTCAATTGGCAGGTGGACAACGACACCATCTGGAATGAGTCGCACACTTCAACGGCGTCGCGCATGGCGGCGGGCAGCGTTGTCGAGCTGGCCTGCAGAGTGGCCAAAGGAGAGCTGAAGGTGAGGAACTGAACCCGGCAGTTATTACGTTTTGTGGCCTCATCCCCAAGTTTTCGTTCCATTTTTTTGTTGTCTTGTTCAAGTCACCCGCCTTGCTTTAAGCACTGTCTGCTCGAGGCTTTGGAGCGATGAAGAGAATTTATACTTAAACTACAGATTCATTGTGTGGAAGCAATAATGCACAAATGACGTGTGGAGGCACGGGATGCAGACAATAATTCAAATAGTTAAAGTATAGTTGTATTATTTGTGACTTATGAAGCACAAGGAAGAGCACCTCCTCAGCTAAACCTGTGTTGACTAAATGCAGGTGCACACAGGGCCACAGCTTTCCAGGCACTGACTGGGTTGTGGAGCAAAAACAACTTGGAGATCTCAGTCACTGCGATGTTCTTGAGTTTGTGTCCTCTGCTGGCTGTGTTTCGTTGCCGTAGGGCAACCGCAAGGATTAGAAGGAAACATCAACTAAGAAATGCATCCGGCAAAGAAGCGTGCGTCACGCTGCCTAACCCACTTCAAAAGATTAATGGGTTTCAGAAAATATATAATTTATTTCTGTCTCGTCGAAGGCCTAAACGTACTTCCTTTTCCTCCTCGCAATGATTTAAAGACAAAAAATAAGATTGTGTAAAAAAAGGCAGGTGGGCGAGCGGAGAACAAAAAACAATAAACACCACCCTAAGGCTCGGCCTATACTGAGCAGGGGTTGTACACGACCATTACACAACAGTACAACTGCTCCACCTCAGAAATGCTATACATATGGTAAGGAATAAATACTATCATATTTATGTACCAGACAACATAGATAGTCTTTCCATTGGCAGAAGTCACACGTTTGATCCTTTGTGTTCATGAAAGGTTTGGCTTAACGCTTTGAGTTTTACTCACTGGGAACAAGTTGACTCTAATTTACTTCGCTGTCTTATAAAATAGTAAAGTGAAAAAAAAATCTTGAATCCACATTCAGAATTTTATAGGGTTGGCCTTCATACCGTATGTTGCACCTCCCAAAAATAACAAAGAACCTCCATCATGTGTCTAGACGATTTATACTGAATATAAAGTCTCAATGATCATTGAGGAATGTAATCATAAAGCTACTTTCCTGCTATAAATAGAAGCAGCACTGATGTAAACTAACCTTACACGAACCAGGACACATTAGTGCTTTTCTATTAGTGAGAAGCCTGTCTATAAATTTCCAAATGTCAGGTTTTGATTTTTGGCAGTGTGATTGTGCCTTCAAGGAAGCGGTGTCTTCATTTATGTGTGCCAAAATTTTTCCATTCCTGTACATCATAAAAAGCGTATAACTTTGAAACGGTACCTTTTTTAAAGCCCTTCATACGCAGTGAAACACTTAATTAATAGCGTTGTCTTCTTCTCCTGCACAGAACGGCTTTGCTGTGGTCAGGCCGCCGGGGCATCACGCAGACCCCTCTAATCCAATGTAAGTGTGTGTGTGTGTGTGTGTGTGTGTGTGTGTGTGTGTGTGTGTGTGTGTGTGTGTGTGTGTGAGTGAGTGTGAGTGTGTGCTTCCGCGTGCGCGCGCGTGTGTGTGTGTCACATGCCCAGCCTGAGTTTCCCTGTTCTTGCTGCACTGTCAGCAGCCTCTCTGTAGAGGATATTTATGAAGTGATAGAGAGACGACAAAGGGACAAAATAAGGAAGATTAATAGCTTTTTTCTTCTTTTTTTTGTGTATGTTTTTTTTTTTTTTTTTTTTTTTTTTTTTACTGACGCTCGGACCGCTCATCGTCTTCTCATTTATCCCGAGTACAGTCCTGTACGCCTACTGCACCGTTTTCCATTTTACATGTCTGACATATACAGCAATGCATGCTCGCAACCCAACAGACGCCACACACACCCAAAGCTCAGCAAGAGACACAGGGCCTTTTCAGTAGTCCCCATGACTGTACATCACTCGTGTTGCAATTCAGCGAAAATAAATAAGAGCTAGAAGAGACATTCAGCATTTCTCTTTGTCAGGTAAAGTCTTAACTTTCTTGTCTTTAAATGTCTGTTTCATCCGTCACTTTTCTGTGCCTGTCAGGGGTTTCTGTTACTTCAATTCTGTGGCCATAGCCGCCAAGAAGCTCCAACACAGGCTCAACGTCAGCAAGATCCTGATTGTCGACTGGGTAAGACGGCTCGTTGTTGTTGTTGTTTATATTGATGAAAAACTCACCGAGGTTTTCCCCGTGATGCTCACATGTCAGTACATATGAGTATCACGTATGAGTATACTCAATAGTGAATTTATCTCTCTTTGGTATTGAAATGTGTGATATATAAATATATATGTCTTCCCTCATCCTGTCGCTAGGATGTTCACCATGGCAACGGCACCCAGGAAGTGTTCTACAGCGACCCCAGCGTTCTCTACATCTCACTTCATCGCTACGACGATGGAAACTTCTTCCCTGGCAGCGGGTCGCCGGTTGAGGTGGGTGACGCCGCGGCCACATTGTAGTCCATCGTGTCTCCATGATATTACAGGCTGACATGTGACAATTACGCTCGAGATCGAAAGTGCAACGCCTGTATTTTTTGGGGTCTAGGTTGGTTCTGGAGCGGGCGAGGGCTTCAACGTGAACGTGGCGTGGACAGGAGGACTGGACCCGCCCATGGGGGACGCTGAGTACCTCGCTGCATTCAGGTAGAGCCAACCGCCGCTCTGTTTAAACGCTGCAACACAAGTTTACGAGAGAAGAAGAGTGCCACAGATAGGTGACAAATTAAAGGGAGTTGTTTGATGCTCCCCGGCGTGCAGGGATTGAACACCAATCCCCGTGTTGCTCCAAAATCTTGTTCGGTCGGGTGGAGATGTGGTTACTGCGAAGGACACAGCATGTGATTCACATCATTGGCATACATGCTGTGGCACCCGCTTGTCTTTTATGGAAGCGTCTGCACTTATTATGTGTCTCTCCACCTCGTGTTGTGTTGCCTCCCACAGAATCGTAGAGACTCTAGATTCTACGGACTGTTGGACACGTCCGGTCTTGTTACATGTATGGTATCCTGCACATTATTTATAATGTTCCTGCCGCTCTTCTTATACGGGATGGATCAGAAAGAAAAAAAATTCAAACTGGAGAGAGAGTGAGCTAAAATTGTTCTGTTTCAGCTCACTCTAAAAGTTAGCCCGATACAAACTGAAAGCAGATTTATCTTTGTGTCTTGGATGTGAAATCTAGTAGATGAGGCATACAGAAAAAAAGTCTAAGTTAGTTCACAGCCTCAATAGTTTTGCCACCAGCTGTGCTCCAGTTTTTATTGATCAGGATAAGGACGTTTAGTTGAGTTATAATAAGATAATTACTCTTATTTCCTTTCCACCGAGCCACAACAAACACACTTCAGCTGATCAGAGGCTCAGCCTCACTTTGCCTCTGACGTACTTCTTGCATAATTAGTAATCTTTGTCATTTAGAGAGTATGTGTCTGACGCTCCCTGTTTCCAGTAACGTCAGATGCTTGACAGTAAAACAGTCTCAGGGTCTTGTGTTTGACTTCCTGCTCGTGGGTTGGATAAGGGGAGTTGTTTGGCACCAATAAAGTTTCAGTAGTGTGGGCCTTTTGGTTGTCTGGCGCATCGAGCCACAAGGAAACTGTGGCAACCGCATGGTTACTGGAAAAGTCGCAGACATAAGGGGGGTGGGGGGGGGATTGTGCAGTTGCACACAAGCATGGATATGTTTATATACAATACTTGAGCACAATCACATAAGTTCAAACATGCACTCGCACACAGTGTCCTTGAGAGACACGTGAAAAATAAAAGTCTGAACTCTCTTTCGCTCCTGTGTTTATGACTTGAAAAAAAGATGAAAAAAAGTCAAAGATCTTAGAGAGATTATCCTGGGAAAACCTTTTTTGTCATCTGTTCTTCAGTGTTTATAGTTGTAATACTCATAAGCATAACGTCAACAAACACGTGGCACCTGGCTTTTTCACCTGTCACACAGATGAAGAAAAAAGAAGAACTCAAGGAAATAAGAAAGAATATCTTGGCGAACCATTTTTTTCAAGTAAAACTATTTAGCTCAGATTTAGAAAAGTTTTCTTCAGGATTTCTGTATACACACCAACCAGATGGGTGGACCTTGATCCTACACTGATGAAATGACGAAATCGGTGGTTACCTCCAGTAATGATCTGCCTCAGTGAATTGACTTCCTGTCATTACCGTCAACCTCCATTAATACACAAGATCACTCAACCAATGTGAGAGTTATTCAAATAAAACCGACCCTGATGCTGAAGGAGACTGCCTGCCTTCCTTAAGTGTTCTTGAGCAAAACACTGATTTCCTGCAAGCTCCAGGACCGCCTCTTTGTAGCATGACTCCGACCTCTGACCTTTCTGTGGAGCAGAGCAACAGAGTTGCCTATGAGAATAATTCAAAGCAGGGGGTGGGGGTGGGCGGTTGTGCGTCCAGTGTTCTCAATGGCGGTGGCTGGTCCAATTTTTTTTGCCGACACTCAGATAATATACTTGCAAGTTGAACACAGGTGTTTAGGTGAGATTACATTTACGTAGAGTTTAGTCAAAGCATTCTGCCTGAATTTATGCAGACCCATCTGTTTGTTCCTGAACATCAGAGCTGAATAGGAAATGTTGTGAACACAGTGAACTAGGTAATGCTGGCTTCAGTGTTTTATTTTCATGGGGAGAGACCTCCCCTTTCCTATCATAGTAAAATATGTGCTTTTTGTCAAATTTAAAATAGAAAATGTTTTGAAAACTATTTAATAACAAAATTGAGTTGGACCCGTCTACAAAGTACTCAGATCTGTGGAAAGTTGAGCTTGACTTGCCTCCTCAAGTTCAATGGTAATGACAAAACTGATTTAAAGTATCATTTTGATTTCATAATGCCAATCGAAATGGCCTGGTGTTCAGATCTGGACCTAATAGAAGTTCTGAGCTGTTCTCTGTTTGGTTCAATCTGCCTGGAGCCTCAGTTGGTGAAAGTTCACCACATCAAAACTTTCCAGATCTGCTCAGTTATAGAAAATAATCCTCATCGTAAGATCTAATGTGAGAGAGTTGAGGTCACAGATTCCAGGTGAAACTTGAGCTGAATGCATTAACAATAGAACCTGTGCCTAACTCAAGTTAGTCTTTCTGGGTAATTTCCCCCCCTTTATTAGCTAGAGTAGACTGAAACATATGACAGGAAATGTGGCAAGAGAGAGAGGGGACATGCAACCATAGACCGTATAACAGAAGTGGAGTTAGTCACCGTGACGTCACCCAGGCACCCGGCTGTCCACACAGCTTGTGGTCTGCCATTCTGAAGCCTCGAGTCCGGCGTTTTCACCGTCGCCATCTTGGATTACGGCCGTTGCCATCTTGGCTTTTTGCAACCAGTGAACGGAAGTAACCATATTTGGACGGCAGGGGAGTGACGTAGAGATGCCGTCTACGGCTCTGGTAGCAGCAGCGACCTGTCAATCACAGTAAGCCCGCCCTAAAGCCTTTATGGTCTATAATGTACTCAATGAACATCATTCTGTATTGAGGAATACTTGAAACTAGAGATTGAGACCATAAACTCATGTTAGAATGTTTACTGAGGTAATAATTAAAGCGAGAAGTAGGGTCATTTTCTCATAGACTTCTATACAATCTGACTTCTTTTTGCAACCAGAGGAGTCGCCCCTCTGCTGGCCATTAGCTTCTGATAAGTGAAGCCAATGCTGAAGTGCCTTAAACTTATATTCTCTCTGAGGTTGCCGTCTGCATGCAACAAAGGTGGACTTCAACGGAGGACATTGTGATCACATGGTCAGCCTTTTAGCCACATAGGCCACCAGGTTGCCAGATCACTAGTGCAGTTTAATTGTATTGCCCAATATCACATACAATGTCGCAATTAGCTTCACGGGCCAGAACAGAACTGTCAATTAATAATCATGTTAAGAGCAAAAAGGTGCAGAACCGCACTGAATAATAGCTGGCCGTGTTTTGAGCTGATTTGAAAGGAAATCTCTTGTGGGAATTATGAATGATCATCACGATTAGCCTGCCGATCCACATGATCTCTTTCTAGGCTCTAATGGGGAGGCACTCTCTCACAAAGAGGATTTTTCCTTTCATGGAGTCCGAATCGAAAAGAGCCCCCTACCTCCCACCCACCGCTTACATTACAGCTTTGTAATTAATAAAGTTGGCAAATGCTGAATGGTCTGGTGGAAAAAAAAGCCATTTAATGGAATATATTTTATGGGTAAAGTTTGTGAGTGCTTCAACTTCAGAGGGGGAGCTTTGCTGCATTTTCACCTTATCCTTCACTCCCCCCCCCCCTTCTTTTCCATCACCCCGACCCTCACCATCACAGCACGCACGCACGCACGCACGCACGCACGCACGCACGCACACGCACACGCACACGCACACGCACACACACACACACACACACACACATTCTCCCTCTTCCTCTCCTCCCTTGATTGATCTTTAATAAGCGTCCCCGCCCTCCCTCCTTCCCTCCATCTTTCCATTAGTTTGTCTGTAGTTTTTCTCTCTCCGGGGGGAGCGTGGCAGCTTTAATGGGTCTACAGGGGAGGCGGGGTTTGGGTTTTTGCGGTTGGGTGTGTGTGTGTGTGTGTGTTTTGTGGGGACGTTTGTGCAAGCTCTGCTTCACGTCCACGTGACTATGATAAAGCTTTTATGGATTGAAATTATGCAGCGACTCAAAACTTCACTACATCGCCAACAGCATGACACAGGAAGACTATTTTCACTGCGGGAGTTTGCCTACGTACGCAATGTGTGTGTGTGTGTGTGTGTGTGAGAAACTTCATCCACGCGTGCGTCTTTGTGTTGTGTATTTGCGTGTGTGTCTGCTGGAATGTGTTCGTTCGTTTTATCACTGTGTGTCCTCATTTTTGTCTATGAGCTCATGCTGTCCATCTGCATGCAGTCATTACAGCAGTATGTGTTTGGATATGTGCGTGTGCGCCTGGATATATATACGTGTGTGTGTGTGTGTGTGTGTGTGTGTGTGTGTGTGTGCACGTGCACGTGCACGCGCGCGTGTGTGTGTGTGTGTGTGCACGCGTGTGTGTGTGTGTGTGCATGCGTGTGTGTGTGTGTGTGTGTGTGTGTGTATATGAAGGGGAGGGGAGGGAGGTCTCCTAAGTCCCCAGGCAGAATAATGAAGGTAAATGGATCCCAGATGGACTGTTTTTCCTCTTTTCCTCTGTGTTGTCAATGACGTGAGGAGAGTGACAAGCCTCTAATGGGAAACAGACTCACACACTCCGGCTTTGAACTCGGGCCGACAACATCGTGCGGCAGAGTTGAGCCTCCCTCCGCCTCGGGACAGCACCGCTCTCTCTCTCTCTCTCTTCCGAACAACAATAGCGTTAAGGAAACCTTCATCGGCTTGAAGTGCACAAACAACAGCGAGCAGCTCCAGAACAAGGGCTGACAAAACAATTTGACTTCGTCAAGCAGACTTGTATTACTCAAAGCCGCGCAGCTTGTCCGGCAGAGAAACAATAGTCCTTTGTCAGCTCTGTTTGAGCTGCGGAGTCTGGAATCGGCCAAGCCTCGGTTACACTTGTCATGTTAATGATTTTTTCTTTTTCCTTATTTCTTTTCTTTTTTATAGATTTGATCATATATGTTTGTCATCTGCGGGAGACTGCCCAGTTTGGAAATGCATGGTTTGATTTGGAGACGGCTACATTTTTGCTGAATATTTGGCAGGCTTCATGAGCAAACTGATGAAATATATCCAACTTAAAGTTTGTCTGTCAGGGAGTTATTGACCTTTGCATCAACTGAGATGTGGGATACAGCCGGTTGTTCAATTGCAATGCAATTGCATTGCCGGTTGTGTTGACGTGCGGATTTGACTCTCTTTATGTTTGTTCTCCCACGTTGCTCTCATTATTTTCTCTCCTCTTCAACGCACATACATTTTGCTTCGCCCAAACAGACACAACTTTGTCGTTTTAACACCTTCCGAGGGATTGAATGTCAACTCCTCTCCGTGATCCTTCGGCGGTGATGTCACTACCGTGGTATTCTTTGATTGCTTTTTGTGCGACTCCAAAGAAAAAGCCTAGTTTCCTCTCCTTCTCTTCCGCTATTCTTTGAGTTGATCTATATGATAAGGGCTCGTGCCTGTCGGAGAAAGAAAAACTAAAATACACATGTCATTTAAATTGTCCGATTTTGTCTGCTCAATGTGTCGTTATTATAAAACAACGGGTGAGTGTTACACCCAGGAGATCGCACAAACCTGCAGTAGAACAGATGTTGCATGGCAAAACACAGCAGGCTTTTTCATCAGCATGCATAGTGGTGAAAAGGAAAAAGGAAAATGACTTGCATCAACCTCCATTGCCAACCAGTAGGAACTGCCACAACACAGGCGACTTCCCAGTCCCTTGTATTTACAGTGGCTTTGTGTGTTTGTGTGCCCTCAGGTCTGTGGTGATGCCCATCGCCCAGGAGTTCTCTCCGGACTTCGTACTGGTGTCGGCCGGGTTCGACGCTGCCGAGGGCAACCCCGCTCCGCTGGGAGGGTACAAGGTCTCCGCCAAATGTAAGCACGGTGCTCCACTGCGCACGGCACACTCTGTCCACCAGTCCCCACCTCAGGGTCTCGTCGTTACCGAGGGATGCCAATAAGAACTCTACTTTATGATCCCGCGGGTATTTAGAGATATTCATAGATTATTACAGCTCCTGTCACGCACGGACCAAAGAGAAGGAGTTGTGCCTTCCACCGTACCTCGCTGCATCCCCATAATTATAGTAAATTAGTAGTTGGTATGTTGCTGCGGGAGGATCCGCAAGGTAAAAATATACATTTGTTGTTTTTATTGGAGAGTATAGCAAAACTCATTTTGGTAAGTCTTACAGCTGATGGTCTCGTAGCTTTATTCTGATCGGCTTTTGCATGGTTCATACTTCATGTGAAAATTTCTGAGTGTGTGTGTGTTGCGTGTGTGTGTCGACCACAGGTTTCAGCCACCTGACCCGCGAGCTGATGTCTCTAGCAGGGGGTCGTGTGGTTTTGTCTCTCGAGGGAGGTCACGACCTTACAGCTATCTGCGACGCATCTGAAGCCTGTGTCAGTGCACTCCTGGACATACAGGTAAGGCATGCTGGGTAATGGAGTTCTTTTTTAGATGTCTACTTTAGGGTTATCTGTTTCACTTATTTATTTTTTATTCTTTATGTTGAAGATAATAATACAAGTTTTAACTCAGTGACACATACTATATTGTTCAACTACCTGTTGTAGAAAATGTTTTTTTCTTTGCTGTGGGTATAAAGCTGGTCCTGCTTACAATGTAATGCTGAGCACAATTTTACCATATTTCTTCAGTCACTTCTTAACCAAACATTTACGACTGAAAAGGTGCCAGAATAACAGTGATAGTCTTCATGCTGCTTCTCTGTCCTGCAGGACCCACTGCCAGAAGAAGTCCTACTCCAGAAGCCCAACGCTAATGCAGTCCGCTCCCTGCAAGCCGTCATACAGATACAAAGTGAGCAGCGCTGATATTTGATTTTTTTTTGTGCACATTTCTACCTTTATTTAGTCCTGTAAAAGTCCCCTGAGCATCATATTCGTTCTCTTCCTCCTCGGCCCCTCTCCTCCTTACTAATGTAATCGACACATGGCCTCTGGACATGATACCGAAATCAGAACAGGATCGTTTTGCTGTTTGCGTGACGTGTGCAGTGGCAGTTTAGAGCGCGTGCCCGTTTTGCGGCACCGCTCGCGGTTGCACCCGTTTAGAACACGTGTCCCGCTAGGAGCAGGCCCAACGCTTGGCCCCCAGAAGTTCAGCTTGTTGCGTTCTAGAGAACCGCCCATCGCTCGTTGACTCCAGGGAAGTGAAGGCGAGTTTGGTTGTAATGTCGGTATATGCAGCGTGCAGCAGAAAAAGTGAACTGCAGTGAATGAGCTGCGCCCTGTAATAGCCAGCTGAGGATGCCACGCTCGACTCAGTCAGCAGAGCCCTGAAGCCCCGCCCCCTGCTGCTTTCGGAGAGCCCTTTCGTTTGTTCATCATTGTCCAAATTGCACCGACGCTGCACTCCATGGGATCCCCAGCAATATACCCGCCAAGTGAGAAGTAGATGGGAGGAGATGTGCATTCTCGAGATGTGCAAATGTTATTACCACATACTGTACATCCATTTATTTTATTTCACCTTTATTAAACCAGGATTTTCCCATTGAGATTTTAAAACCTGTTTTTCGAGGCCAATATTGGAAGCATAGAAGTTTCACATGAAAGCACAAACAACAGACTTAAAACTAAACAGCAAAACGTTGAAACGAACATAAGAAATGTCACAAAAAAGAAGCAAGCAACAAACTTAAAACGAACAGCGAATTACATCAAACAATGAATTTGCAGTGTTGCTCAGTAACTAACAGGACACGTACAGTCAGCGGTCAAATAGTCCTAAAACTTGTTTTTTAAAATAGTCCATGCTTATGAAATATTGTAGTTTTAACGTGCCTCCTCTAGCTCCCACCAACATAAGAAGAGATTCCTCGCTCGTTAGTTGGATAGCACCGGTGACCGGTATGTGTGTGGGTGTTGCAGGTCAGTACTGGCAGAGTGTGAAGGCTCACAGCGGATCAGTGGGTCTGTCCTGTCTGGCGGCGCAGAGAAGAGACTGTGAGGAAGCCGACGCCGTCAACGCTCTGGCCTCGCTCTCTGTGGGAGTCCTGTCCAACAAGAGGTGAAGCACGCACACACACACAAACACACACATACGGTCATGCAGCCATCACACTTTCACCCTTAACGACCCCCCCACCCCTCTCCTCCTCCTCCTCCTCCTCTAGCCTCCCCGACGAGCCGATGGAGGATGACAGCAACTCCATGTAGAAGAATCCGACCAAATCGCCTCCCAGAACTCACGTTCAGGATTCGGACCCCGAACACCCGTAGCCTCGGATCTCCTGCATTGTCACACGATGGGAGGGGGAGGGGGGGCGTGTTTGTAAGTCCACTGAGCCCCACCCATTTGCCTTATCCACACTCATGCACATCCACCAACACACAATGCTGAGCCTAAAGACCTGCAGTATGAGCACCTCGATGCTGGTTACCACTCAGCAGAACTACCTGCAGCTGGGAAAACCTTCCGAAACCTCACCAAAGAGCGATTCCAGATGACTTTTAATACCTTTCATGTCTCCTGACTGACATTGGACTTTTGTGTGTGTCCGGAGGTCAAGCGGCACAGCTCTGTGACCACAAGCCGTTGTATAGGAACAGACAGAATACAGTCCAGCTCTGAATTCTCTTGAAGCACTATGTACCAGCAGCCATTTTTTGTTGCCTTAACTTTGCCTTAACGTAAGAAACCGACAGGTTTCAGAATGACGAGACTTCACATCATAAATTCCTCTCGCTTTACGGCCACTTTGCATCATGAACCTATGACATCAGGTGACAGCGTATACGCACAGAGGAAGAAGTGGCCACAACGTGCAGAAAGAATACAGGAAATAAGAAACAGAGATTGTCTGCTTTAATGATGTCATTACATGCAGTTTAACCACTAAAAGAAGACAACAAAGAACTGGAGAGGAAGAGAGAGAAAAAATGAAGACACAATAAGGACAACTGTGGTTTTGAAGAAACAAAGAAAAAAGGCAAATGTCCTTGTTGTTTTATTGCACTGTTCATTCCATAATGTGAACCATAAGAAATTCCAAAGCTCTGGGATATAAAGAAAAAGAAAAACAACAACTCCTCTCTGTAGGTTATTTAATAGTTTGTTTGTTTTCTTTTTGAAGATTTGGATGAAATTGTGTCTGCTATATTTTTCCCTGTTCTTCATCTGCGAAGCCTCTGATTCACTCTAAGGACACGTATTGGCCGAAATACTGTAGAGTTGCATTTCCTATGAAGTTAATCCAAAAAGTAGGCAAGATTTTATGAGCAGGAAGATTCTTTCACTGCTGTTCAGTGTCTTAGATGCACACAGACACACACACACACAAACACACACACACACACACACACAAACACGTACAAAGCAATGATGAACTGTCGATGTACCACTAGTATTAAATACTGTATATTATTGTTTATATTTGAGACTAAAGGAGCGTTCATTCCACTGTGGCACCACTGAGGACCATTGTATTGTTCTAGTAGCAATAATGTTAATGCACTTAATGGACATCACCCAAAGAAAAACTGCCTTAAGACAGCCTGCACTTGGCTATGGGACATGGGGCTAGTATGGAGAGCGCCCTCACAGTGACTCTACTTTTAAAAGACAACGTTTGAACCTGTGGATTTCGGTGAACATCATATATGACTTTTTGTTCTTCTGTTTGTTTCGATGAGGAGCCTGGTTTGAATGTTTTCTTCAACCAGTTTTGGAGTTCCAGGCTTTATCGCGGTCTAATTAAGGAAACTAATGCATTGTGTTTTGCCTGGAGGTGAACTTGAGAGTCGTTTTGTTTGTTTTTTTCCACACGAGACTCGTCTTTGCAACTGTACTTGGTAGTGGCTCTTCGTCTCCGCGCTACAATCAACCTAGACAACACATGTTGGTCCCCGTCATCTACGCCGACGCTTGAAGTAGAGGTCACGTTGAACAATCTTCTCGCTGCCCTGCTATCAGGGCACGTAAAGGGCTTTGCATTCCAAAGTGAAAACAAAACATTATAGTTTGGAGGATTCTGTTGAAATCCATTTTTTCAGTCTTAATAAGTCTTAATTAAATTTGACAAAGTTGTTAAAGAGTGTTTTTGTTATAAGCTTTTAAAACTGCATCCAGACACTAAAACTCTACTATGAAACTGAGACCAATGACATTCATGTTGGACCACTTACACGGCTTTGTCTACGTGTTGCCTTAGAGCTTCCGATTGAGTTTTTACATCTATGAGGGAATTTGAGGCAGCACAATCGGATTTCCAACTCTTGTTGGGAAAGATTTGATTTAAAAAAAAAAAAAAAAAAAAAAAAAGCCTTGATTTTATGTGTAAATGTAGCTTTTGTAAAATTAAAAATCAAGATTGAAAATAGCACAGTCGCCACAGCGAGTTAATGGAACTGGTTGAAGGAAGCGTTACCATTTTGGCATCTAAGTAGTAAACTATGTGTGCTCCGTTTGCTTTAGTCGGACCCTGGGCATCGTCTGCCCAACAGAAGGCCTTGTATATTAAGCAAAACGACAATAGAGCTAAAAGTTCCGATTTTGCCTTTGCAGAAGTCCCACTGCTGTTGCACTACTGCCTCATTCCAGTAGGATTATTAGGAAAATGTTGGATTCGCGTTCTGTAATGGGTGTAACTGAAAAGCGTGTCGTTCTTTCGGTGTTGTAAATAGTGTTCCTAAATGACAAGTGACGGCATTGAAACAATATGCTGCGTCTCTTACCCAGCATGCCCAGCAGGTGCACGAGGGCGCCTGTGAAGTCAACGGTGTCTGGCGTGTCGAGGAGTGCATGTGTGTGTGAGAGTGAGAGAGCGTTGGCGACTACATTTGCACTAGTGCATATGTAAACTGTGTTTTGTGCATGCATTTGCAAATGTTAGTCTGTGTGTGTGTGTGTGTGTGTGTGTGTGTGTGTGTGTGTGTGTTGGTCCGTCACATACTGTAAATGACCTTCTGTATTATATTCCCAGTGGCTGTTCTTTCGTCTTATGGAGAGGCCAGTATTGCCTCAACTCTTAATTCCCTTCAATATTGATGTCATATGTACCTTCTTCTTAAAGAAAGACACTGTAAATAGAAACTCCATGACCAAAGTACACATGTCACACATGTGCCTTGATGCATTCAGCAGTAGTATCTGTATTGGTAACTCTTAACTAACTGGACTTACAGTAACTATGTAGTATCTATAAACGTGACATTGAAATCTTTTGTTTCATGATATTCTTTATCATTTACCTGTATGTTTTACTTTCCTTCACATTTCCTACCACATGTATGTATAGAAAGATTGTCTATTTTGTACTGTTATTTTTGTCTTTTCCTCTTGAATAAAACGATAATTTCCAGTATAAGTCTACTTTTGCCTGGCCTCTTTGTCCAAACATCACCATATAAACATGAATGACAGTCTTTGCAATTTCATTTCCTAATAAATGATTCACAGAATAAACAGACGTGGAACAGTTGTGTGATCAAATTGTCGAAGGCTGGCAGTAACTATATGAAAAAGAGAATATTACCAAAAAGGATTTACAGATATTTAAGGGAGAACATTTTGAGCAAATTATTATGCCAGTTCTGTATGGAATCCGATGAATCGGATGTGTGTTGGGAAAACTACGAAGTTGCCTGTCCTTACAAGATTCTCTCTTCAAATGTATTGTTTTTTTCAGAGGGACATATTTTGACCGAAGAAGGTGTCTTAGCTGAAACAATATTAGCCTGAACAAAACTGAGTAAGAATTTGACGTACCACTGAAAGCCACCTAGCAATATTTATGAGTGCAGTTTGAGAGACAGCTTCCATGTTGTCCATAATAGCAAGCTAATTTGCTAAATCAATTCTAGCTGTTATCTGTTCAGACTCTACTAGCCAGCAGCTATACAATTAATCCAGCTTCTGCAGATTTTCTTTTTGAGACAATGTAATTTCACAGAAATATGTGACATGACCATGAGCCTTTTAACATATACATAGCATATATAGCATTACGTTGTGGTGGCACGTAATTTCTTAAAATCCTGTTCGGTTTAGGCAACAACAAGAATGTAAGGTCTAGGCAATAACAAGAACGTTAGGTCAAGGCAACAAAACAAACTTTAGGTCTAGGCAACAAAAGGAACTTTAGGTCAAGGCAACAAAACAAACTTTAGGTCTAGGCAACAAAACAAACTTTAGGTCTAGGCAACAAAAGGAACGTCAGGTCAAGGCAACAAAAGGAACGTCAGGTCTAGGCGACAAAAGGAACGTTAGGTCAAGGCAACAAAACAAACTTTAGGTCTAGGCAACAAAAGGAACATCAGGTCTAGGCAACAAAAGGAACATCAGGTCAAGGCAACAAAAGGAACATTAGGTCTAGGCGACAAAAGAAACATTAGGTCTACGCAACAAAACCACTTTAGGGTTAAGAAAAACATCACAAGCGTAACTTCACAATAACTCAACAACACAAACAAAAGTTTCGAACACTGTTCAGCACAGAACATTATTATTATTATTATTATTATTATTATTATTATTATTATACTTCCCTATACAACAGCAGTGATACTAAACCTGATAAAAAAAAAAACATGGCATGGTTACCAGTGACTTTTAGAACAGAGTTTAATGTGTTGCACCTGTTATTTTAGGACAATCCACACCGTTAAAATGTTTTGTCACAACTCTGCTCATATTCAGCCTGAGGAGAGGTCTGATCAGATCTACTGGAAACAGCCCCGGGTGTGAGCAGAGCCTTCAACTAGTTGCATCAGCGTTTTGCATGATTTTCGCTCATTTACTGAAAATACTGCACTGAATGGCGAACCCGTTTTCAAAGCACGCTGCAGTGTTTTAGAGAATGAAGAGAGCACCAGTTAAGATTTATGTTAAGTTACAGCTGGGCTCTGAATGTAATAGTAATCACATTTAGACCAAAATAATGTTGAAATATGCCTCAGCTTAAGAATCTTTGACTCAAGTAAGACTGGTACTAATTTGTCTCAAACAATGTCAGTGTCGCAAAAGAAAAAAAATACCAGCTATAACAGCAGACAAGCAAACTGAAGAGAGTTTTGTTCTCCCCTTGTATGAGGTCTCATAATAGCTGTGTGACTATCCGTTGATTCATCGTTATTTGCATTTCCTTTTCATCATTTACCAACACTGATCAAAGCAGTTATTCTGTAACACTGTTCTTGTGGGTTATCACCGTGTGAAAGCTTATAATGATCTAACTCTTGCTAAAGCATCAGGATACACAACAGTAAACCTGCAGGTCACTGTAGCGTAACTGAAAAGATCAAGCCACAACTCAGAATTTGGGCCCAAAACAGGCTATAAATATTCCCAGGGCCCTTAATTGCACATTAACGTGTTCTTTTTTGGAGGAATTAAGTGTTCCTGACTGACCAGGCAAAGGCACACAGACCTCATTAAAAAAAAAAAGAAAAAAAGACCGGGGGAAGGAGGAAGGAAGGGAAAACAAGAGAGGCAGTTTAACAAGAGAGACATGAGACAAAGAGGGTGTGGTGCCAGTATGAGTCTTTGCACTGATCATCAGCCGCTTTTACCAAAACAACAAGAATCCTGTGAATAGTTTGAAGACAGTTTAATTTTTTTAGACAAATATTGACTCATGTAATCACTACATCTAGTTCTCCAGGGGATTTTTCTGCTTGTTATACTTAGTCAGTCATACTGCATCAGTGTCACTCAGGTTTTTTTTGTAAAGCACCACGATGTATATACTTCAAGTAAATGCTCCTAAAAAAGGCAAATCAAAGCCTGTAAACTGGTGTAAAAAGAGACAAACGCACCAATCACTGTCCGAGATTGAAGTCTTGCTTTAACTGCAGGTTAAGTGTCCTACAGTGACAGCTATAATAGAGGTTCCCTTAGAATAACATCCAGAGGGGAAAGCATGAAACACAAAAAGTGATCCAACTTGACCTGTATTGTCAACTTCCGTGTACTCTCAGTAAACGAAAGCTCTTTGTTGGTTTAGTTGGTCCAGAAATGTCCTCTTTCTCCACGTGACTCTGCATCCTCATCAAGATGCCTTTTGAATATTATCAAACAGTCCTTTTCTCCTAAAAATCCATTTGCATCAAAGTCCATGTGATTAGAATGGCAGTAATGGTAGCATGGAGCAGAAATGTACAGGGAAGATCACAGTCCCTTTATTCAGCAGCTGGAAAGACAAAAAAAAAAGACAGGCACATTACTGTTGTAACCGCTGATAGTCATTTAAGAGACACATCTGACATATTTATCATTGGATGTTGGACATATGAATGAAATAATTCCAAACAACAAAGATATCAGTGGGGCACTGACCATCAACATGATGTAATTTCATATTTCCAAGGTGCCACGAGAGGAAGATAACAATCAATTTAATTAATTTCATCATCGGAAAAATAATAGAAATGAATGTCACTTTTTATTCATAATATGCAAGAATCAACATACGAAGTCAAAACTTGATTTAAAGGTAATACAAGGTGATGCTTGGGCGTTAAACTGAGGCCCAGTATTGACGTATATGGGAGTGTGTGTGTGGGGGTGGGGGAGTTACCAATAAGTAGCTATCACACTGTCTCAGTAACTAGACGAATACTGCAAGAAATTAACGTGCACTCAAAAATTCATCCCCCACCGATTCTTAAAGCCATTTTATACACAACATGCACAGGGGGGCTACTTTTCCCTTTTGGCCCAAAGCTGAATTCTTTTAAAATGTCAAGTGTCTTCTAACATGCCAGTGAAGGTTAGTCCTCAGAGACCACACTCTGCCGTCTGTGGGGCTCAGCAAAAGGACTTCATTAGTCTGGAGCTGGAAACATTAGCCACCTCCCCGGGACAGTCTAATGATAGGTTGCTGGGCTTCATGCGTACTGGCAATGAAGGAAGAGGTGGTTTGCCATGGATATTTATCGAATACAAACAGAACTTCAACTCCCACCTCTTCGGAGTTTGGTTGTTTACATGGAATGAAGGCTAAACCTTGCAGGTGAAGACAAAATTCTGCGTTGTAATGATACAAAACTGTTTTTATTTATAGAATTTGAAAATTATGGATGTCAACTTTTAAAGAAAAGGTTTTGTTTTTTTTCAAACCCAAGACATGGGGGAGGTGCTTCTTTTTTGTGCACGGGTTCAAGTGCACGGCTTCACCTATGCATGTGTGTGTGTGTGCGTGTGTGTGTGTGTGCGTGCGCATAAATCAGCTCTCACCTCCTCCATCACTTCCAGTGGTTTATGGGAGCCCAGCGGGGAGCCACATCAGCCTCCCCTTTGATGGTGACACACATGATTCATGGCTTTTTCGAGGCAGTTTGTTTTCATTACGCCTCCTCGTCAGCTCGCTGTAGCTGCATCACGGTTTCGTGCAACGCAAGCAAATTTGGGCCAGAACGAGAGGAAAGAATTTCAAGAGGAGAGTTTTTTTGGCACCAGAAGAAACAAAGGGGCTTGGTTTGGGTACAAAGAGGAGAAACTTAAGTCAAGACGACGGCTGCCCGTGGCTACTTTTTCCACTGCCGCTTGTGTTAAGCGGCGGCCAGGGATTCATGATATGTAAGTCTTGGCAAAGTGGGGGTTGAAAGGGTACGGAAAAGTCAAAGGTCCAATCTCTCTTGGAACATCCAATTTTGTCTTTCCAGTCCTGACTTTCCTCGAATCTCTTCTCTGCATTTTCTTGTTGCTGCTCGTTAAATATTACACAACACTTTATACACTTGTTTGCCTGAGGCAGAAATAAAGTTAAATAAAAGTATTAAATGAAGTTCAACTGTGGCTCAAAGTATGCAACCTATGAAGATGACGATAGTAATGGTGTCTTTAAAAAAAATAGGAATATACATACACTGAACACAATGTCCCTGTTGTGATTATTTTCCTTAACATTATCATTGGCTCCTTTGAGCAGTAATAGCTGCTTTTGGCAAGCAAAACAATAGAATTATAAGAATCCGTCTGATATGTCGCTAGACAACGATGAAATCACTTCATGAAGGGATAGTGGCTTAAAAATCAGCTCCGTCAAAAGGATCATGCTCGAGTGTAAAATAGTCTCTCCATCATCCTTGAGGCAAATAGTTTGTCTAAATTGAGGTGTTAGATAGTCCGCTGGTGAGCAGACACAGTTCAGATTTCTCTTCAAACCTCTGTGTCAAGTAAGAATATTTCCCTATCGTGTGGAATTCGCCATACGTTTTAGGGCAAACAGTCAAAAGACGAACCTTGCTTTCAGGCAGGGCTAGTGACCAGCAGACATGGTCGACCAGGCCCCCTCCATCCTCCACACAGAGAAGGCGTAGCTCAGTCTCTCGTGGGCCAGGTAGTTACATCCAGCCATCTTAGTGTCCATCTCGTCATTCTGCAGAACCTGGTACAGGAAGTCAATGTAGCGCGACGCCAACTTCAGGGTCTGGATCTTGCTCAGTTTGTCGGAGGGGAGCGTTGGGATTATCTTGCGCAACGAGGAGAAGGCGTCGTTCAGAGATTGTGTCCGCTGGCGCTCCCGGATGTTGGCGATCACCCGCTGGCCGTGCGGGTCCTCGAGGGAGGAGAGATCTCCAGGACTATTACCGGGGCCAGGAGAGAGGGATGGGCCAGAGGAAGGCGGCCGATGTTGAGGACTCCTTTTGACTCTTTTCGGTTCGGTCAGCGTGTAGATCTGGATGTCTTCCACTGGCTTGATCTTGCAGTCGTTTGCCGATGTGGTGGGAGTGACCGTCGTAACGTGATCCTCCGTGTGTGAGCCCGTCTGCCGTTTACGCCCGGTGACCCCCGGCGTGGCTACGACAACAGGACAGGCGTTAGATGGTGGTCTTACCGTGTTCTCCTCGCTGGAAACCACCCCTCCCTCAGGGTGGTCATCATTAGAGTGCTCCTCCTCTCTCATGCTTGGCCACGTTTTTTTCCCTTCTGTCTCCTCTCTCCTTTACGTGACTCTCTATCCTTCACTCCTCGGAATATCTCCAGTGCTTCTCTCTTTCCCTCAATATATATCTCTCCACCCCCCCGCCCCCCTTCTGATTTCTCCCGTGCAGCTTTCCTCTGTTCCGTTTCGTCTTCAGGAACTCCTTCTGTGGCGTTGCATGTTTCTCCAGGCCTTCTGCTGTGTTGTTCTTCTCCTTCTCCAGCAGTTCTCCGTATTATGCTTTGTCACAGCTGAACATGTGAAGCAAAACGGGTGAGTAATCGGCACTCAGCCTTGGATCGCCACAGTGCTTCTTCATCCACACATGTGGAAAACTGCCAATGATCCTCTTCGACAGTCTCTGTGAGTGTGAACTGCATCGGCAAACCCGACTGCTCTCATGTCTCGCTCCTGTAGCTGCATGTGAGACAACGGCAACCTGAATCTGACTTTTTAAAGGGAGGGAACCACGAAACTTTCAGCTGCCCACCCATCTGAGCCACCGATTGGTCCGTAGGACTTTTTTTGGACAGCTGAGCTTAAGACAACAGGAAGAACGAATCTCAAGCGATTGGTCGGATCAAAGGGACGAGGCGGAGACAAAGGTGTGCCGTACAGCCAACCAAAGCGAGCCGTTGTGACGTTTGCCTCTTGTCATAGAAGTTGCCCAAGTTTATAGGTTCCAGATTTCCTCCGAAGCAAGTCGCTACCATCCCCCCGTCTCGCTGCCGGGCTCTCTGTCCCCCCTGCCTCCACTCTCAGCACCATCATCGGTTGCTTTCATTATAGTTCAGAGAAAAAGAAACAGAAATCTGTAAAAGAAGCTCCACAAATGTTTTTGTTTCTGGTTTAGAGAAGAGTCACATAGTACTTATCTCTGCTTTATAAATAGTGAAATGTGATGTTTCTTGAACACATCACATTCCAGGCAGATGGAGTAATGGTTAGAAACTAAAGTAGTAATTCTATCATTGTTCATTTTTGGTTTTTGTAGTTGAGAAAAAAATGACAATGTTGCAGTTGTGGAAGATCCTCCATCTTTAGAGCTTGAGGAAGAATGGACATTACTGTAGAGAAAACTTTAAAAAAAGATAAATTAAATTAAATACAGAAATACAATGCTACATCCTTACAAACTATGGCCTCCAATCAGACTTCGTCAATAAAATAAATAACTCTCACTAAATGTTTTGTGTTCTATGATTATAAAATAAACATCTCTTTAATAAGTGATTGGAAAGTAACTTGACAGTTTCTCAGCAGAAACCTGGAGGGAGGAGGTCTAATCACAGCATTAAGGAAATATTGAGTTCTGCGGATCAGAGGGAGGCCTTTGGGACAATTTGTTACTTTCATCCACTGAGCTACATGTAGAACAAGCCTCTGTCCGGGTCCAACGAGGACTTTTCTCTCCAAACTTCTGGGCGAGCCTGTAGCATGGCTCACAGCCACACCCTGACAAAAGAAGAGTCTATTGTTTTGTTGAAAACACTTGGGTCACAATGCTTTTGAACTGGCACCATTAGGACACAGCACAGAACTGGAAAATCTCTCCACTGAGTAAACGTAAAAGACAGAGAAACATCTATTGTCCGAACACAGATGCTACCATTTCACTTGTGCACAGAACCACCGCTCACCATGACAGCGTATGTTTTTATGGCCAAAATAATGCTGCACTGAACCATAACAGTGCATAAGCCACACAAGCTTCAATGAGCACTAGTCGCGTTCACAACGTAAATGACTGAGCCAGCCAGATTTCACCAAAAATGGGGATCAGTCAGAATTGGGAAGAGACCCTTGTATTCCCCTCTAAATGGGACCATAATTTACTAAATGAACATCATGCTGTATTGAAGAAAACTTGATACTAGCGATTGAGACCATAAACTCATGTTGACAATGTTTACTGAGGTAATAAATCAAGTGAGAAACAGTCATTTTCTCATAGACTTCTATACAACCAGACTTCTTTTTGCAACCAGGAGTCGCCCCCCCCCCACTGCTGGCCAGTAGAGAGAATGCAAGTTTAAGGCACTTCCTCTTTGGCTTCACTTTTCATAACCGGAGGTTGCCACCTCGTCAGGTCTGGTAGCAGCAAAGGGACCACCAGTTATTTCGTAATGCGATTCCATGTGTGATCGTGATTTGTTGACGTGTCGTCAGTGTGATCTTTGTCACATCCTCTGCTCATGAAGATATCAGCTGCGAGTATTCCTCTTTTTGTTCTTCCTGGCACCATGGCTCAGTGATTAACATTGCTGGATGTATGCAACATCTGCTGCCCTAGCTGTGCATAGCTTGCACAGAAAAGAAGAGAGCAGCTGAATTTAATTACTTCAAAACTTGGCACGCCGTTGAAAACATTTGATTTAAAGTTGGTTTCTGTTCACTGTGGGAGACTGCAGACTTATGTGAAATAAAGATTCTACCTTTTTGAAGATGCATTCTGCTGTTGGAGCGATATGGTTGCGTCTCTACCTCTCTACGGTTGCGTAATGTGGCTGAGTAACGTGCAATGTATTGAGGTGAAATGGGGTTAGCTTTTGACAGGGTTTCCTCTCATCCTATGCTCGGTATTAGAAATACAGTCCTCCTGCGTGACCAAGGTACTGGTCTTGACTGCAGCTGGTACCCAGGTGTGGCGGTGGGGCTGGCCATTACTTCCGAAGATTTGCCAGCAATCGTGCAAACAAACGTGGCAATGCACCAGTAAAGGCCCGGAGTGAGGCTGCTAGCTGATTTGTAAATGAGGATGTAAACGAAACAGGATTTGAAGCACTTTAAAATGGGGCTTAGCAGGTGTTTTATGAGGAGGAAAATGCATTCAGCACATTTGGCAGGCCTCAAGGACACATGGGTTTTGATGCAAAACGCTGAATGTAAACATACTTTTATTTGTGTCCAAGAACTCCTCAGGGTGCCACAGACAACCACAGGTCAACAAAATAAATACATTTTGATCTGCCATATTAGCAGCTTAAAGGTGCAATGTATAATATATGGCCAGAATTTTTAAACATTAAAATGAAATGAAACAACATTATCAACATAATGTGAAGAGGTTAGAGTGTTGAAGTTATGTAAAAGGGTCTTTGAATTGCGTTGAAAATATATCTTGAGGAACGACTTGTTCCTCGAGGTACACGTCCGTGTGCGTTTAATAGTTTGTTTATTGGATTAACGTAAATTCAAAATGTCAGAAAAAAGAAACGGCTCACCTCCTCACCACCGGGAGGCTACCTCACCAGGAATACAGCGAGCGGCAGCTCCAGAAGATGGACGGAGCACCGATCCTGGGGGATTGCTGCCCTCGACTCCAGAAACTTTCAGGGTTAAAAGAAAAAAATTGCACTTAAATAAATATTTAACATTTGGCACAGGGTTCTCTGAAGTTCGCCCCCCGGAGCTGCCTTATGCTCCTCTCCGGTAGAAGCAGGAGGACAAAACGCAAACATGACATTTCCTTGTGTCATTGGTACTTTTTACATGGCATTTATACGTACCACAGGGTGAACATTGTCAAACTGTTTTTCACGTGTCACTTAACGCCACCTCGTTACCGTGAAATGGTTGCGGTTATGTACAGTCAACAAAGCAATGATAATGGCCACATTTTAGGTAGGTTTAGGCAAAAAATAACTACGTGAACTTCGTAAAACACGTATGTAAAGAACGTATGTAAAGAACGTATGTAAACAACGTATGTAAACAACGTATGTAAACAACGTAACGTAAGAACGAAAGATACGTCAAAAAACATTTAGAACACCGGTCTTGAACACAATGCAGTCTCCTGGTTGCAAGTCCTGTCTTTGTTCGACACATCCACCTCCACAAGCACCCACCAACCCACCATCTCTCTCACATTATTTACTACGTCACTTGTTAAGAGCATGTCATAGTTATGTGGATGCATTTACATTGTAAATGGTACAAATTACATGGCGTACAAATGAGATGCAAAAAGCAAGAAAGGTGTACTAAGGCTGCAGTTTGGTTGATTTTTTTGGGTTGGATTTTATATATATATATATATATATATATATATATATATAAATAAATAAATATATATATATATATATAGAGAGAGAGAGAGAGAGGACATGCTGCGGTGTATTTCTTCGCAGCAGGTGGCTCGTTATTTACCGTTGCACCTTTTAAGGCTGGCCCACATTCAAATCTTTCAAAACAGATGTTAAAATGTGAGATATCCCGCACATAACAAAATTTAATGGTACATTTTACAGTTTTGTTTGTTATTTTGTTTCTTATGCTGTCCTTTGGAATCCCCCTCTCACACTATTGTATTGGATCCTAAAAATTGAGCATTGTTGTTTAATATTTGGGATTCGAAATTGGTGCGGCCGGGATAGACATCGAAGCAGATCAGGGGATGTAAAAAAAAAAAAACACTAACATACCTCACACCACAGGAAGGTCTGGCAAGATAATCTGTAGAAACTTCAAAAGATTTGGGCTTTGCTGACTATTGTTGGAAGGGGGGTGGGGGGGCGGGGGAAGTAGTGGGGGTGGGAATCAGGAGAAATTAGACCCAACATCCGCCTGAATCTCGTGTAGTGTGTACCCTTCATTAAAACATAAGAAGGTTTGCAGGAGTATGGGAGTAACAGTTTCTCAAACTTTATGAGAAAGCTTGGCATGTGGTAACACAATGATCAAATTAATATAAACACAATCAGGCTGGTGTCGAAAGACTAGAAATATTTACATCAGAAAGCAACAATCCTGCTCTCATGCAATACTTTTTAGTAGTCGTGGAAGTCAGCGCCCATGCTCCTGAGCGCAGACTGCTGCCAAACCCATTGATTCTTTTTCATCTTCTTCTATTTAACCATCGTCAGACCGCGCGTCCTCTCAGTGGGCGACGGGACACCTGTGATGGATCACACAGCTCCCTTGAAACTGTTCCCTGTTTGCTAAAAATAAATAACTCCGGGCTACAGGAGTGTGCGATGGAAAATGGATATCAGGCCTTGATATAAACACATGCATATTGGGGCAGGGAAGAGGGGAGGGGCGGGCCGCACTCACAATGCTTCGTCTTGTCTGGGAAGGCCCCCCGGAGGCTGACTGCGTTTGGAAAAAGGGGAAAGAACACCGAACCCTGTCTGTTTGAACTGCATGCTCAAATGAGGACTTAGCATAAATATTTCCACTAAGAGAAATGGGAGAATGTTATCACATGTGGAGCTTTTTTATATATATATTTATATATATATATATATATATATATATATATATATATATATATATATATATATATATATACACACATATGGCACACATGCACTTGAAAAGTCACGGGTTTACGATGCGTCACACGTTTACACGGACACACAAATAAAGAGGATCCACTACATTAACTATTTGGTTTGTCATTTTAAATGAGTGAAGCTCATTTTCCATAAAACAGCTAAGCAACCGGGTTGTGGACGTGAAATTACATTTTCACTGTCACACAAGATAGAAATGAATAATATTAGAATTGTCATCATTTTAAATGAAGCAAATTATAAAACATGTATTTGTTACATGGACCTGTCATTTTAAAAACTGCTTTGTTAGATTTTTTGTTTTTGAGTCAAATCTCAAAATTGTCCGATGGGGAATGAATTACAACTTTTGTAAAATATCTTATTTTAGTAAATAGCAATCTTTTTTTCATCCAAATATTTCTATAAGCGTAGGAACTTGATACATTTTGACACTGAAAACCATGTCCTCCAGTGTGACATCATGTCCTGATTTTAAATCAGGGACAATTTTACCCATTTAAAGGACCCCATTAAAATTCACGTTACTGATTCATGTGCAAATGTCAGTTTTTGTCTCTGAATTGTTCAAATGTTGAACTATTTTCAAATCACTAAACAGTGCTAACTTTTGTCCTTTTGGTGTGACAATCATAAATTATGTTTATAAATTAGCAAATATTCTAAACCACAAGAAAATTGTCAAAAGTCTCTTGCTAACGTCTAATGACGTTAGCAAGGAATATTAAGGTCATTAACTGACACAAATGGCATGTATTTGCCTGTATGTATGTGAGGATTTGCATTAAATTTCAGTTCAATTAATTTAATGCTAATTGGGATTCATGAGCGTAAGCAACCATTCCCAATGTGACAACCATTTGGTTTCACTCTTATATTCCTTTTTTAAATTAAATTCCAACCTTGGTAATGAAGTAATTTTCTTTCACTGAGCTTGCCACATTTATATCGCCTGCATGAAACAATGTGGTAAAAATGCGCGGCAAAGTAGGCTATCTAAGATGGACTTCAAGTAGTTCACTTGCGTAACGTTTTAGTTTCACCACAGCAGACCCACGTCGACAACGTCTGCAGTCGCATCGTATTTATGTGGCTGAATGTAAGTGCAGATGGAATCTATGAATCCTGCGATGGCGAAGGCATCATATGAGGAGTGAGATTGGTTTGGGTTGCGGTTAGAATCACAGGGTATGAGCCAAATCAGAGGCAGAGCAGAGGGAATCAGAGTGAATCAGAGGCAGAGCAGAGTGAATCAGAGTGAATCAGAGTGAATCAGAGGCAGAGCAGAGTGAATCAGAGTGAATCAGAGTGAATCAGAGGCAGAGCAGAGTGAATCAGAGTGAATCAGAGTGAATCAGAGTGAGACAGAGTGAATCAGAGACAGAGTAGGGCGAGTCATGACTTCGCCATAGTAGTTCTTTGCACTTCCGTGATTGATCAGATTATTGTTATTGTCAAGGATCACTTGATGACATTTTTTATCACTTTAAAATATATATTTATGTCATCATGTTTTTGTAAGGGTAATTTGACCAACTGTCAATGCTGAAAATGCATTGTGTTTGCATTGATTTTTGTGTGTGACTTTTAAAAAAATATTTAAACCTCATCCAACATGTTTAACATACAGAGACTACTGACTACCCAACAACCATCACAGCAAAATGTTAACTTACTTCTTCTCAAAACATTATTACTGTAGTTATGTAATTAATCTCACAAGAAGAAAAGGAGGACATTTGTGTCTTTGACACAAATGGAGCTTATACTTACACTAGCATGATATACCACTACGACTATTACTGTTAATGACAGGGGTAATGATTTGAAAAAAATAATGATAATAATAATTACCAAGAGCAGCTTACAGAGTCCACTCTGCCTCGGCTTTGGTCTTTCCTCTGCCTTCACTTTGAGTTTTTCCTCGAAAGAGAAAACATTGAACATATTTCTTGAAACTCCAGTCTGTTCTTCTCGCAAAGACAAAGGAAAATTTAACTGTATGGCATTAGTGTTATTATTTCATTTATATATTTATTTTTGCTTGATTCACAGAGGAAATAAAACATGTTTCACGTGTTGTGTGCCACATGTTTATTACACATTACGACCTTTTTAAAATGCGACGACTCTTCAAAGTCTTACAACTTGTTTTAATTTTGATTGACATGCTGCAAGTGTGTGTCTGTCACCCAGTTTTTAGCGTAGGATGTCGTATGAACGGATGACGTACGGCGTTGTAGCAGATGTGCTGTAATTGTCCGCGCTGCCCTTCAGGGACAACAACATCGAGGAGTGCGAGCTGGAGATGTTCTTCTCTGTTGACAAAGAGATCCTGGGAGAAGTCTCCACCCATGAGCTGAAACAAGGAGGAGGAGACCTCCAGGTCACTGAGGAGAACAAGGAAGAGTACATCAGGTGGATTGTTGATATGATTCAGTCATTTCCTTTTCTTTTTTTTCTTTTTTTTAACACCTTGTTTTTCCAGGTAAACGGATACACAAATTGCAAATTATTAAATGTACAGAAATCAGACACGGACCTCTCATTTCAATCCAGAAGTGGACTTTTTTTTTGGGAATAATTACGATATAATGTACATACATCTGTTAAAATACTGTAGTATTAACAAGGTAAACAGGGCCTTCAGAAAAAGGGAAAGTCTTCAATAAACTCTATAAAAGGACTCCAGGTTAAAACAAATTTCTTGCGGGCTTTATATACTTTATACCAGAGCTTTTGATTCAGTCATTTTCATTCAGCCTTTTTTTTATTTGGCAAACAATAATCCACGCATTAGATTACATGTCAGGTTGGTTTTACTCTGTGAAACCTCAGGCTATAATGCAGCACATGGTGTTACTGTATTTCTAATGTTGAGAGTTTGATGAGGTGGAGTGTAACATGTGACTATTTGCCTCTGTCGCCCCCTGCAGGCTGGTAGCAGAGTGGAGGATGTCCAGAGGAGTGGAAGAGCAGACGCAGGCTTTCTTTGAAGGCTTCAACGAGGTCCTCCCTCAGCAGTACCTGCAGTACTTTGATGCTAAAGAGCTCGAGGTATGGATTATCATTTATGTGATACATGATGTGTTATGAGAAAGAGACCTGTCTGACATCTGCGCTTCTTGTGCTGTAAATATAATTTGTGTTGCAGAAGGATCTGATTTAAAGAGCTGATTTAAAATAAATATAAAATGAAATGAATCTTTTGATATTAATAACTTGTGTCCTGTTACAGGTGATGCTGTGTGGTATGCAGGAGATCGACCTTACAGACACTACGCTCGGAGCAGCAAACAGATCATCTGGTTCTGGCAGGTCGGTGTGCGTCTGCAGCCGTCACCTGTTAGACCTTTTACTTTAATGTACAGAGACATTAAGATTACACTGTAAAAAAATTTAATACTGGCAGCTGTGGTTGCCAGAACTTCACCTTAAAAATAAAGTGACAGTGTATAAGACATCACGGTATGTTTTTTTGACAACTGTAAATTTCACAGTTGAGAACTGTTTTGTTTACGGTAAATTACTATAAAAAACCCAGATGCATCATAAACCTGTTTTCGTTTTTTTGCTTTAGAAATAACAGCTGTTATAAACGTGTTTACGGTAAACTATTTTACCGTAATTAGGTTCACAGTTATACTGTGAACCTAATTACAGTCTCTCTCAGTAAAAAACACAGTAAAACTGTATGATATATTATTATTTAAGTTAAGTTCAACTTAATGGCAAATTACCGGCAGCTGTGGTTGCCAGAACTTCACTGTAAAAAATAAAGTGACAATGTATAAGACAGCAGTGCTTAAGCATGATGCCTACATTAAGAAACATTCACTGCCTTCTGGTGTTAAACTGAGCTCCAATGATCGAGAAGAAACTAGCACTCTGGAATATAATTTTGTATAATTTAAGTATCAGGTCGAATGATAAAAAAAGACACATTTTAGCACTAAGGCTTGATCAGCATGTGTTTAATTTCTGTCGTCTTGCAGCCTAAACAGTTATTTATCTACACATATGCCTCCACTCAAGCTATCAAGACTATCATCACGTTTGATACAACCAGGGTATCTGCACATCTTATTAATTCTATCAATTCTAAAAATGTTGTTTGTATTTTTTCAAATTCAATGACTTTTAAGACCTTTTTAATACCTCTAAAAGCCCCAAAAAGAGAATATAGAGGATATGGCCTAGAATGAATGAAATGCTACTGCTACGTGAAACGTAATTTAAGGGAGACATCAGTTCAGAGCAAAATTGTACTAATGCAAAACAGTTTACTGATTTCTTCTATGTTTGCATGAAGCTGTTGGCTCGGCCCGTGGACCTGAGGATGATCCATTGAGTGAAGTTTGAGTTATGCTTGCACCTATTGTTTGCTACACTGAACTATACCACCACTTACCTCTAATTAGGCTTTACAAGACTGGTGTCTGAGTCATTGGGTCCAGACTGAAGACAGGTGGGACCGATTCTCATACAGGATGGTATGATGTTCAGGAAACTGGAACTTTAAGCAGGTGGTCATAATTTCTGCTTGAAGACTCACAAGACCTTCTGGTATTTGCTGTGGTCTGAACAATACCAATAATATAACTTTATATAGCATTTACACAGTTGCAAAGTAGTTCTCACAATAATAAATAAATAAATAGAAATCGTACAAAATGGTGAAAAAAAGAGTAGGATAAATATTTCATAAAAAAGCCAGTATAGTATAGTTTGTTCTATCAAAAATGTCTTTGTTTTTTTGTAATGGAATAGCCATAGCCAAAAACTAAATAAAGTCACAATATAGTATATCAAAAAAGCATGCATACACAGTTTGAACATGAAATAGCGACACAGTGCTGACAATAATAGATGACCCTAAGCCTTCTGTTGTTCAATTAACATACACTGAACTTTACAACAAACTTACCACTGTTTATCCTTGACACAACTTGTACCCAATCATACGGTTAGACTAATAGGACAGCAAAGAGGGCGATGAGGTCCGTGTGAAGTCCGCTGGTAGTCGTAATCACACCTGAAAGAAAGAGTAATGAGATAAAAGACGAGGGGAGGACATACATCATCTTAGCGTAACCTAGTGGGAAAAAGGTTGTCACCACTAAAGCCACTAGAGGGAACTGTACTTCAGAGAAAGCCAGCGAGACGTAAAGAGCGGAGCAGGAAGTAAAATCCTTCGTTTCGAGTGACTAACCTGTGGAGCGTTAGTTGTCTTCCGTACTTTATCTACATGTGCTCAGCATTCATGAGAGGGCTGCAAAGCTAATAATGTTGAGCATTTTAAGACCATCCTACAGTGCTGTATGGGATGGGTGTCTGTAACCGCCACATGTGCACTTGAGCTACCACCAAGATAAAACGTAAAGAGCTAACACTACGGTTATTTATGTAGTGGACTTATGCACTTGAGTTATGCACTGATTGTTTGTACTGAGCGACACAGTTTCAAGGCACTTTGAGTTAGTTTAGGCTGTAAGTTATTTCATCAGATTGGTGAATGTACTTTATCGGTTAGTGACCAAGATTGGTGAAACGTGTGGACGTGAGATTTTGTGTTCCCCGTGCAACTTTCAATGTACCGGAAAATCTTTGTTGAATCTAACACAAACTGAACATTCCAAATTAATTTAATACTTCTCTATTCTTTTAAGAGCAGTTGAGAAATAAAGATCCCTGAATATAGCTTTGTGTCTGGTGTCATATCAAATTTCACATGCCTACATTAGGTAAAAAAATGAAATCATCTCAAGCATCAACTTTCCCTCTTTTCAATGCAAAGATTGCAAATGAAAACGAAATGGCTAAATTCACACTCACGTGCCACATGTTGTGATCGCACCGGCCAAGGTTTGATTCCCGGTGGGCCCTTTGCTGCAGATCATCCCCTCTCGCTCCATTGCGTTTCCTGTCTCTCTCTAGCTGTTTTGCGTCTGAACGCAAGCGTTCACATGATGCCATAGCGCATTTATTATCAGGTCAACAGGTCAACAGCCGTACCGACAGTCACGTTACCAGCCATCAGTCACGTTGACGGAAGCTGACACGTTAACGTTATGCCTCCGGAAGTTTAAATATATCGTACACCTGTCTGCTTGCAACCGGCTTCAAAACACTTAAATAAACAACGTGGTTCATTTAGATGAGGTTTGCAAAAGAAGCACATAAGCCCTCCGTGTTATAACCGACCTGCCACAGTAATTAACCTACAACTAAACATTTCCTGAGCCTTTGGGAAAGTGAGCTACCGAACATTAGCTACCGCTAATGTTCAACACAGAAACCCATAACCCTCGTCACATCGACGATGTTAAAGAAAGGTAAACACACTCAACTACTAGAGAGCTACGTTAACTTACTCTTTACGTCCAAGGCGACACTAAACTGCAGAAAACAAAGCCTCAAATTCAAATATAGCAAAACTGCGATCTAACGTAACTGCTTACCGGAGAGATTACCGTGACCTGATTGAGAAAATTTAAGGTATCTTTAACGTCAACCGTTCAAAAAAGCTTTTACTCTCTGACTGTAGTAAATTATGTCGAAATTCTTACCTCAAGAAGAGACGTCATGTCCACAGGAGTCGGGCCGTTGTTATTTAAAGTCACACAATATCCCGACATGGTAATTGTGTCCATTAACAAACCTGCAAAGATTGTTTTATAGCAGCCGACTGAGTTCTGAATACTACAAATGAAATTGCTATAATAATGCAATCCATTTGGTGTGTTTACGTAATTGCATGCGTGCGTGTGTTTTGCGTGCGCTTCTGCGTGGCTTGATTTGGCGGCTCGAGAACACCTGACGTCATAGCTGAAGCCCTGCAGTGTTCAGAGCGACATAAGGACGCTCACACCAGAACACCACCTCAAACGACCACAGCAAGACGGGAGGACTCAACTGGACCTGCTGTCAGACTACAGGTTGGACGTTTTTGGTAATCTGAGGTCACAGGTGACATTGTTGATATAAAGACTCGACCTGCGTGTGCGCGAGACGGAAGATATCCAGATATCTGTGGAAATGGTCAGAAACAGTATATCTAGTGAGAGGGAAGATCTTCACTAGTACGTTAGCTGTAATTATTGGTGTCCTAACAGTAAGCCTGAGTGAGAGCACTCTGCTACTGTGGAAACAGGTCCTGTGGAAATGGTCAGAAACAGTATGCCTAGTGCAGTGGTTCTCAAACCTTTTCTGTCACGCCACACTTTGGAGGAAGAAAAATGTTCATGCCCCACCGCCCCAACAAAATTGTAACAAAATGGTCCATGTTGAATTTTTATTGAAATAACAACATTTTGTGACTCCTCCATCTGTGCTTTTTCAAATAATAGATAAAGAAAATTGCTAGATTTCTAGTAAACTAGATTGCTCCACCAGACAAAAACTAATAAAATGTGCAATCACTTTGTTAGAACAATGCAAATAAAGTTCTATCTGTGCAAAAAATAAACTAATATTTGGCAAAACATAGCTTATTGTGGCTGCAATTAACCTGTTTTGCACTGAATAGATAATAACAATAAAGTGCAACGTGTGAAAAACAAAAAAAATTGTTTTACTGAGTTTTACACTGCATATCTTTTCAAAACAACATCAACGTGTTGTGTTCTGGTAGCCAAGACGTGGACCCAAAAGCAGCACACCAAGATCAGGGTTAAAGTAGCAACCAAAATTATTTAATGACGGCATACAAATTGGAAGTCTGGAAGGGAGTGCGGAGTGTGGGCGAGGATGTCGGAGAGGAAGCAGGACAGGTAACAGGAGTCAGGCGAGGAACAGGAAGCGAAGGCAGCTGGCAGGTAGGTGATCCAAAACACTGTGGCGACGAAACGATCTGGCGGTGAATGGCAGGAAGACCAGGGTTGATATACAGCGGAGGGTGTCTTGATGGATGATTGTTGTCAGCTGCTCAGGAACCACCGCCCAGGAGAGTGAGGGGGAGATGGCCACGCCTCCTCACGGACAGACCGACCAGACTGACAGAGTAAAACACACAAGAGACAAAAGGACAGGGAAACAGAGGAAACACAGAGAAAACTACTAGACTGCCTCGGTGATAATATGACATAACGTGCAACCTGTGCAAAACAAAACAAAATGAGGTCAGATATCTGTGAGCCATCAAGTTGTATCAGTATTAGTGGCTGCAATGAGCCTGCTTTCCACTACAAATATTTTTAAAGATGCTCGAAGAATCGACCCGGACACCGCATTTTTCTCTCTTAGTTTCTCGAGCAGAAAAAAAGAGAGGATAAAAGCGGACACGCGGGTGAGTGAGGCTAGGACAAGCTAGCTAAGCTAACACAGACGAATGTGAATGGCAGTCGGCACACCGCAGCAAGCATTGCAGGAAACACCGCTGCGTTCCCACCTTTCGACACAGAAACTTTTCCACCTGTACATCTATGGTCATCCTTTAACTCTAGTGACGGATCATAAAGCACTGGAAATCATATGGAACAATACCAGGTCCAAACCACCTGCCAGGATCGAAAGATGGGGACTGAGGCTTCACACCTACAACTCCAAGGTGGAATACAGAAAGGGAGTTGACAACCCAGCTGACTACATGTCTCATCATCCCATGTTGTCTCAGACAGGTGACAGTACTTATGCAGCAAAAGTAGCAGAGGAGTACGTGAACTTCATCGCAAGTCAAGCAACATCTAAAGCCATGACACGGCAGATCAAGGCAGAGACACTTGCAGACCCAATCCTTCAAGAGATTAGTGCTCACATCAGACACAACACATGGCACAAAACTGACAAGTCACAACATGCTGACATATTAAAGCAGTTCAGACAAGTTAGCAGTGAACATGCCTCCGACATTGTACTGCGGGGCACCAGAATAGTAATCCCCATGGCCCTACAAGATGGAGTGTTACAGCTAGCCCATGAAGGACACCAGGGCATTGTCAAAACAAAATCACTAATCAGAACCAAGGTTTGGTTTCTAGACATTGATTGCAAAGCAGAAGCAGCAGTACGCAGTTGTTTGATCCCCAGAGTTGTGAAAACTGACAATGGTTCCCCATTCACCAGTGACCAGTTCTCCCAGTTTGTAGACCAGTTAGGATTCCATCACCGCCGGATAACACTGCTGTGGCCTCAAGCCAATGCTACAGCTGAAAGATTCATGCGCACACTTGGCAAAGCTATTTGTGTGGCCGAAACACAGGGAATTCCTTGAAAACAACAACTGAACATATTTCTACATGCGTATCGATCCACACCTCACAGCACAACAGAAAGCTCACCCACCGAACTGTTGTTCCAACGCAAGGTGTACACGAAGATTCCTTCATTCACTCACAGTGTCAGTAACTGTTCAGACTCTGAAGTGAGAGCAAGGGACAATAAGGCTAAAGCCAAAAAGAAATCTCATGCAGACTCATCTACACAGGTCCACTTACACACACATCCATACACACAGGTCCAAACACACACACAGGTCCACACACACACACACACACACACACACTAACACACAGGTCCACACACACAAACACGTACACACACACACAGGTCCACATACACACACAAACACGCACACACACACAGGTCCACACACACACACACACACACACACACACACAGGTCCACACAAACACACAGGTCCACACACATACACACAGGTCCACGTCCACACACACACAGGTCCACGTCCACACAATCCAGGTCCACACACAAACACACACACACACAGGTCCACACACACACACAGGTCCACACACACACACACACACAGGTCCACGTCCACACAATCACAGGTCCACACACAAACACACACACACACAGGTCCACAATAACACACAGGTCCACACACACACAAAAAACACACACACACACAGGTCCACAAACAAAAACAAACACACACACACACAGGTACACATACGCATACACACACACACACACAAAAAAACACACACACACACACACAGGTCCACACACAAACACACACACACACACACACAGGTCCACACTAACACACAGGTCCACACACACACACACACACACACACACACACACACACACAAAGGTCCACACACAAAACACACACACACAGGTCCACACACACACAAAACACACACACACAGGTCCACACACACACACACACACACACACACACAGGTCCACACACAAAACACACACACACACAGGCCCACACACACACACACACACACACAGGTCCACACACAAAACACACACACACAGGTCCACACACACACACACATCCACACACACAGGTCCACACAAAACACACACACACACACACATCCACACACACAGGTCCACACACAACACACACACACACAGGTCCACACACAACACACACACACAGGTCCACACACAAAACACACACACACAGGTCACACACACACACATCCACACACACAGGTCCACACACAACACACACACACACACAGGTCCACACACAAAACACATACACACACAGGTCCACACACACACACATCCACACACACAGGTCCACACACAAAACACACACACACAGGTCCACACACAAAACACACACACACACAGGTCCACACACACACACACACACACCACACACAAAACACACACACACAGGTCCACACACAAACACACACACACACAGGTCCACACACAACACACACACACACATCCACACACACAGGTCCACACACAAAACACACACACACAGGTCCACACACACACACACAGGTCCACACACAAAACACACACACACAGGTCCACACACACACACACATCCACACACACAGGTCCACACAAAACACACACACACAGGTCCACACACACACACATCCACACACACAGGTCCACACACAAAACACACACACACACAGGTCCACACACACACACACACACACACACACAGGTCCACACACAAAACACACACACACAGGTCCACACACAAAACACACACACACAGGTCCACACACACACACACATCACACACACAGGTCCACACACAAAACACACACACACAGGTCCACAAACACACACACAGGTCCACACACAAAACACACACACACAGGTCCACACACACACACATCCACACACACAGGTCCACACACAAAACACACACACACACAGGTCCACACACACACACACACACACAGGTCCACACACAAAACACACACACACACAGGTCCACACACAAAACACACACACACACAGGTCCACACACAAAACACACACAAACAGGTCCACAAACACACACACAGGTCCACACACAAAACACACACACACAGGTCCACACACACACACACACACACAGGTCCACACACACACACACACACACACACACAGGTCCACACACAAAACACACACACACACAGGTCCACACACACACACACACACACAGGTCCACACACACACACACACACACACAGGTCCACACACAAAACACACACACACACAGGTCCACACACACACACACACACAGGTCCACACACAAAACACACACACACAGGTCCACACACACACACACATCCACACACACAGATCCACACACAAGACACACACACACAGGTCCACACACACACACACACATCCACACACACAGATCCACACATAAAACACACACACACACAGGTCCACACACATCCACACACACAGATCCACACATAAAACACACACACACACAGGTCCACACACACACACACAGGTCCACACACAAAACACACACACACAGGTCCACACACACACACACACAGGTCCACACACAAAACACACACACACAGGTCCACACACACACACATCCACACACACAGGTCCACACACAAAACACACACACACAGCTCCACACACACACACATCCACACACACAGGTCCACACACAAAACACACACACACACACAGGTCCACACACACACACATCCACACACACAGGTCCACACACAAAACACACACACACAGCTCCACACACACACACATCCACACACACAGGTCCACACACAAAACACACACACACAGATCCACACACACACACATCCACACACACAGGTCCACACACAAAACACACACACACACAGGTCCACACACACACACACACACACATCCACACACACAGGTCCACACACACACACAGGTCCACAACACACACACAGGTCCACACACAAAACACACACACACACAGGTCCACACACAAAACACACACACACAGGTCCACACACAACACACACAACAGGTCCACACACACACACACAGGTCCACACACAAAACACACACACACAGGTCCACACACAAAACACACACACACAGGTCCACACACAACACACACACACACACACAGGTCCACACACACACACACACACACACAGGTCCACACACAAAACACACACACACAGGTCCACACACAAAACACACACACACAGGTCCACACACACACACACACACACACACAGGTCCACACACAAACACACACACACACATACACACACACACACAGGTCCACACACACACACACACACACACACACACAGGTCACACACAAAACACACACACAGGTCCACACACACACACACACATCCACACACACAGGTCCACACACACACACACACACACACACACACAGGTCCACACACAAACACACACACACACAGGTCCACACACAAAACACACACACACAGGTCCACACACACACACATCCACACACACAGGTCCACACACAAAACACACACACACAGGTCCACACACACACACATCCACACACACAGGTCCACACACACACACACACACACACAGGTCCACACACAAAACACACACACACAGGTCCACACACACACACATCCACACACACAGGTCCACACACAAAACACACACACACAGGTCCACACACACACACATCCACACACACAGGTCCACACACAAAACACACACACACAGCTCCACACACACACACATCCACACACACAGGTCCACACACAAAACACACACACACACAGGTCCACACACAAACACACACACACACAGGTCCACACACAAAACACACACACACAGGTCCACACACACACACATCCACACACACAGGTCCACACACAAAACACACACACACACAGGTCCACACACAAAACACATACACACACAGGTCCACACACACACACATCCACACACACAGGTCCACACACAAAACACACACACACACAGGTCCACACACAAAACACATACACACACAGGTCCACACACACACACATCCACACACACAGGTCCACACACAAAACACACACACACACAGGTCCACACACAAAACACATACACACACAGGTCCACACACACACACATCCACACACACAGGTCCACACACAAAACACACACACACACAGGTCCACACACAAAACACATACACACACAGGTCCACACACACACACATCCACACACACAGGTCCACACACAAAACACACACACACACAGGTCCACACACAAAACACATACACACACAGGTCCACACACACACACATCCACACACACAGGTCCACACACAAAACACACACACACACAGGTCCACACACAAAACACATACACACACAGGTCCACACACACACACATCCACACACACAGGTCCACACACAAAACACACACACACACAGGTCCACACACAAAACACATACACACACAGGTCCACACACACACACATCCACACACACAGGTCCACACACAAAACACACACACACACAGGTCCACACACAAAACACACACACACACAGGTCCACACACACACACATCACACACACAGGTCCACACACACACACACATCCACACACAGGTCCACACACAAAACACACACACACACACACACATCCACACACACACACACACACAGGTCACACACAAACACACACACACAGGTCCACACACACACACACGGTCCACACACAAAACACACACACACACACAGGTCCACACACACACACACACACACACACACACACACACAGGTCACACACAAAACACACACAACAGGTCACACACACACACACAGGTCCACACACAAAACACACACACACACACACACACACACACACACACACAGGTCACACACACACACAGGTCACACACACACACACACACACACACACACACACACAGGTCCACACACACACACACACACACAGGTCCACACACACACACACACCAACACACACACAGGTCCACTCACACACACACAACACACACACACCACACACACAGGTCACACACACACACACCACACACACACACACACACACACACAGGTCCACACACACACACACACACACACACATCACACACACACACACACACACACACACACACACACCACACACACACACACACACACACACACACACACACACACACACACACACACACACACACACACACACACACACACACACACACACACACACACAGGTCCACACACACACACAGACATCTCCAGGTGGCTACTGTGGGCCACCTCGGCGGGATGTTGTATAATACAATTAATAAAAGGTCATTTGAACCGCTCTTAGTCTGGGCTCTTCCCCGAGACCTGTTCGCCTTGTGAGACCCTACCAGGGTAGGGCATCAGCATCAGCCCTACCAGGGCTGATCCCCCGGACAACATAGCTCCCAGGATCACTGAGCCACTCAAACTCCTCCACCACGTTAAGGTGGCGATTCGCGGACGAGTGTTTATTTATTTTTATTTCACATATTTATTTATATTATATTGTACATTATAGATTCTGTTATATTATATAACATTTTATAAAATATAGATTTTATTAAATAAAATATAGTTTTTATTATATTATATTTGATCAAATTTAGATTTAATATATAAAACAGATTTTTTTTAAATATAGAATTTATTATATAATATATAGATTTTGTTATGTAAAATATAGATTTTATTTTATTATATAAAATATAGTTTTCCTTATATTGTATTTTATAAAATTTAGATTTAATATATAAAATATAGATTTTTTTTTAAATATACAATTTATTATATAATATATAGATTTTGTCATATCAAATATACTTTTTATTATATCAAATATATATTTTATTATATAATATCAAATATATATTAGATTGTATTATATTATATCAAATATAGATTTGATTTTATTATATTTTATTGAATATAGATTTTATCATATTATATTATGTCAAATATATATTATATTTTATTATATTAGATGAAATACAGAATCATATTATGTTACAATACAATACATTACAATACATTACAACACATTACAACACATTACATTACATTACATTACATTACGTTTGTGTGTGGACCTGTGTGTGTGGATTCTTACTTAAACCCATGGAACGTTTGAATTTCTTCCAGGCTGAGAGTTTTTGTTTTTTCTTGCCCTCGGAGCCTTTCAGCTGCCCAACATCTGGTAAATCAGGGATGGCACACTTCTCCTGATTCCTGGTCTGGTCTTGGCTCTCTTCTTTGACATTGTCAAGTTCAGTTTGAAGGCCCTGGTCGACCATCTCCTTGAGCTTAGCGACCAGCTCTAGGTTGGTTGAGGCCTGTTTTTCTTTCAGGTCCTCCAAGTCTTTGAAATACGTCTTCTCTTTCTCAGAAGCGTTGTCCTTCAGGGTCCTGATCTTCTCTTCCAGACTTTTCTTCTCAGCCATCATCTGCTTTGTGGCCTCTAGGTCTTCTTTGGCCTTTTCAGCTTTGGCCTGTGTCTCGATGTCAAGCTGTTTCTGAAGGCTGTCGCTGTTTTCTCTTTCAGCCTCGAGCTCAGTTTCATACCTCAGATTGCTTAAGTTTAAAAGTGTCAGCTTCTCAAGTTCTTCTTGGAGAGCTTCACTTTGATCTTTTTCAACCTTGATCTTTGCTGAGAATGTTTCTTGACTGATCGCGTGAGCCACTTTGAGCTCCCTCACTTCTTTGTCCAGGGCGTTGTTTTTCTCCTGTACAAGCTTATTTGTCTCCATTTGTTTCTGGAGAGAGTCAGTTTTGGTCACCTGTCTCTGCAGTTCGATGGTAAGCTGCGTGACCTTCTCCTCCTGGCAGCAGCTGAGAGCTTCGGCACTTTGCAGCTTTGTCTTCAGCTCTTCCACCTCCTTTGCAAGATCCTCCTTTTCCTTCTCCTGCTGCCTGATCTTATCCTGGTGCTCTTCTTTGAGCTGGGTGAGTTCTGTCCAGAATCCCTGACTGACCTCCTCCTCAGCTTGGAGCTTAGTGACCAGGTCCTGGTTGTTTGAGGCCTGTTTTACTTGCAGGTCCTCAAAGTCTTTGAAAAACGTCTTCTCTTTCTCAGAGGCGTTTTCCCGTAGGTTCTGAATCTCTTCCTTCATCTGGTGAACCAGAGTGTCCTTCACAGCCATCAGCTGCTTTGTGGCCTCCAGGTCCTCGGACATCCTTCTGGTTTCAACCTTGAGCTGGTTGTCATTGTTAAGGTTGGTCTGATGTTGGAGTTTCAGCTGCTCAAGTTCTTGCTGGAGAGAACGATTTGTTTCTCTCTCAAGGTTGAGCTCTGCTTTGAACTTCTGCTGGCTGATGATGTGTGCCACTTTCAGGTCTTCAAAGTCAGACTGAAGCACCTTCTTCTTCTTTGTCTTGATGCTGCTTCGAACCTCAGTGGCGATCCTCATGGTGTTCATGGTCTCTGGGTCACTGGCCTTCTTCAGCTTCTCCAGTTCCTCACGCGTGGCCTTCTCTTTGTTAATGAAGAATTCCTTCAGGTTCTTCTGACGGGCCAACTGCGCTCTAGCCTCCTCCAGTTCTTTCTTGAGCTCCTTCCATGAATTAGCCTCCGAGCAGTTTTGTTCTGCTGAGTTCTGCGGAGTAATTGGGCAGGCTCCTGCGGAGTAATTCATCTGTCTGGCTTGATCCTCTGCGTTCCTCGGGCCCCGAGGCCTCCTGTTGTTTCTACCCTGCTGCATATTGTAGCTGGTAGATTCTTGTGTACACAACTTGTGTAGATGCAGTCTGTCACTGATGAACAGTTATGACTATCTCAGTGGTTTGTCTCTGTTGAAAATAAATTCCTTTTCTCTCCAAAATGGTTTGTTTCAGTTAAAAAATCCTTCTGTCACAATGGTTTGTTTCAGTTAAAAAATCCTTCTCTGTCACAATGGTTTGTTTCAGTTAAAAAATCCTTCTTCGTCACAATGGTTTGTTTCAGTTGAAGATTCCTTCTCCGTCACAAAGTTGTCTCAATCAAAAGGTTGGTTGGGACTGACTGAAGACAGAAGGATCACTTCTATATATAGACAAATGAACCTCATGAAGCTGATGTCATCATGAGGTCATAACATTCCATGGTGTCATCAAAGCACTTAAAACTTCCGGCTCCTCCCATTCTGACTCTATTCAGATCGCCATGGCGACCACTGTGCTTTACATGTTTGAATTAAATTTTTAATTTTGTCTGAACTTTTCATGAAGCTTTCCCTAAAAAAAAAAAAAGAAGTTAGTTTTTAGGCCCTCTCCACACAATAAGTCAGTATTGTAATTAGGGATTTAGGGATTTTGTCACTTAAATTTTTTTATTCATTTAGACATATTAACATCATACATAAATACAATAATCAGGCCTGTCAGACAACAACAAAGTAATAAAAATAAATAAATAATAATAACACAGATGAAAAAAAAAAGGAAAAAAGGGTAATACATTCAACGCTTGATTTAAAAGCAGCCATTCTATGAGCGTGGGCGTATGTGGGCCACTCTTCTAGGTTCCTCAGTACTACCTTCCAAAAAGGCAACACATTGGAGCACTCCCAGAGAGCGTGGAGAAAAGTTCCCATTTCTTTGTTACATTTCCAACATTTATTATCCTGCATTAAGTCCATTTTATACAGTTTCAAAGGTGTAAAATAATATCTATGTACAATTTTGTAATGAGTAAACTTGCTTCTTACATCCCTTGTAGCCAAGCCTACTTTTGATATTATTTCTCGCCATACATCTTCCCTAATCTCATTGCCAAGATCTTTTTGCCATATTAATCTCAGGCCTTCACACATTCCAGCTTGAACATTTTTATGGGATTTTGTAGCCCATTTACGTTCCAGGACACTATCCTCAGACCCCTAGCCATAAATTAATATATGGTTTTGTACTCTCAATATCGAGATGATAGCTGGCACATGAGAGCAGTAAGCGCAAAGGAGAGAACAAATTGTCTCTATTAGCGGCATCTTCGACGGCCTGATGTAGTTCATTGCACTTTTTAGTGTTTCTCTGCGCAGTTTGGCGAAGCTTGTGGTTATCATCCTCCAACTGAGAGATTCGATGTTCTGCTTCCTCCAGGCGAAGCGTTACTCCGTCTACGTCGGTTTTCAGGCCCACGCTGGTCTCTTTAATCTCCGTCATATCTGCTTGCAAAGCCGTTAAAAGTTTCCCAACTTGCCCCATCTCCTCCATGGCTTTCACCAGGGACTGTTGCATAGCCGACAGCACGCTTCCCTCGTTGTTCATGCTCTCAGGGTTTGTTAGCTTAATATTAGCACCGCCAGTACTGGCACTTTGTTTGGCTGCTCTCGTTGACATATTGCGTAAGTCACCGACTCTCTCAGCTCCAACAGTGTTTAACTATCACTTCCTAAAACCCTACAGCACAGTCACACTGATATCATTTAGCGAATTTGGGGTAGTTAGGTGGTTTTACCGGGACATATCCCGTCAGGCAGCCATCTTGCTCGGTGGTCCCACGTAACCTTGAATTCTTGAAGAAAACTTTGTTTTTCTCGCATCTAGGGATGATTTTATGATGCAGGGTCCTCACCAGAAATACAACAGCGCTGGTTGCATACTCTTAAGTTCATCAGACATTCCTTGACCTCTCCTCACCTAATGGGGGGGTCGAACTGTGCAAGCTGGATAGGCTGGTTGAGATACGAGCGTGCCAGCACCTTTGGGAGAATTGCTGCATTAGGCCACAGTGTGACACCCAAGCCATCTAAGTTCCACCTCAGACATGATTCACTCACTGACAGGGCGTGTAGCTCGCCTACTTGCTTTGCCGAAGTGATGGCAAGAAGAAAAACAGTCTTCGCCGACAGCCATCTCAGCTCTGCCTCTGCCAAAGGTTCAAAGGGAGGCGAGCATAGGGTGTCCAGTCCCATGCGGGGGCACAGGGCACTGTACTGGGTCTCTGTTGTGAACCGCACACCAGTTGGAAAACAGCCTCCACCTGCACTCGTACTGCAGACGGGTAAATGGCGCTCTGGCATTCAGAATAGTCCTTCTAACTGGTTCTGTGCAGCCACTCAGCAGCCGGTCGGACACTCCAGGGGCCAGACCCACAGTTGAAGGCGGCTGGGATCGGGATGCCAGATCCGACCCCCTAGCTGCGACAGGAGGTCCTTCCTGTCGGGGAGGCACCATGGCGTCCTGTAGCAGAGTCTGTGCAACAAGGAGAACCAAGTCCTGGCTCACCATAAGGGGGACACCAGTAAAAGTCTGTGGCCCTGTTGGAGAACTCTGATAAGCGTTGGCAAGATCAGAGGAAATGGGGGAAAGGCATAAAGAAGACCCTCTGGCCACATGTGAGCCAGGGCATCTTGATCCAGAGGACTGGTCCTCTCCATCAAGGAGAACCAGTGGGGGCAGTGGGTCGACCACTCGACAAGTATGCTCTCTCCCTCCATGGGGATAGAGCAAGAAGGCACTGCTGTGACACCTCTATTGTCATGTGCTTGTGGCACCTGGCGTCCAAGCGAAGGCTGTTCAGCAGGGGGCGCAGTGACAGCAAGCCCAAGGGAACGACATCTGAGGCAGCTGTCAATTTGCCCAATAGGCGAAGGAAGAGGATGTAGGGCATCCGCCTGCCGTCTTGGAAGAGGGAAAGGCTGTGGAGGATGTTGTCCACGTGACGGACAGGTCATCATAGTAACTAGATCCAGAGCTACACCGATGAAGGTTATGCTCTGAGAAGGGCTCAGAGAGCTCTTCTCCATGTTTACTCTGAGGCCCAACAGGGCCACGTGAGAGAGAAGGCGAGCAGTGTCCTGTAAAGTCTGAAACCGGGATGGTGCACAAATCAGCCAATCGACCAGGTACGGCAGTATCTTCACGCCCTGTGATGGCAGGGGGGAAAGGGCAGCAGCAACGCACCTTGTGAATACTCATGGGGAGAGGGAGAGTCCGAATGGGAGCACCCTGAACTGAAGCTTGTACCCCTGGGTTAGGGTGGAAACCACCGAGGGGTCTATAGTATACAGCAGCCATGTCTAGTTACTCTTAATATTCATGTCACACAGCAAGTTTTGTACTTAATCTGCTTAATACTGTCATTCTGTTCCTCCGTACAGTAGTTCTAACTTGTACTCCTTCTGCCCAAACTGTACACCCGACATCTACTGCATGTCTGCCGCTCCTGGAAGAGGGATCCCCGGAGAAATATGTGTGATATTTGGCTATATAAATAAAATTGATTTCACTTGACTTTAAAGGCTCTATCTAGTATTGTGTATGAACAAGCCATAAACTTTCAATTCAATATTATTCTTCAGACTATTAAATTTATTCTATACATGTTCACACTCGTAGGTTAGGTCATGTCTTCTCTTTTGTCTTAATATATTACATTCTTTGGCATAAATATAATATAAATGTACTTTAAATACCAATAACGCAGTTAATGGTATTCACTCTACTCACATGAAACCCCTTTGTTGACTAGAACTTCACTTATGTGAAAAAGGGGACAGATTTGTTTCTTTGTGGTTGAAAAAGTGTATGCATGTGTATAATATCAAACCACTAACAGCATACACGTGTTTGAAATAAATATGTAACTATAGAATACATTTAGGCTATTTGTATGTCCAGCATTTGGTTATTTCAACATATTTTCATTATTGTCACAAAACTTGGGTAATTCCAGCAGCTGGAATTAGTCTGGTGACATCATCTACATGGTGGAAGGTAGAATTGGGCAGCACGCACCACTCTGACCCTTTTGATAAATCTTCATTATGTAATTAAAATAATGTAGCTTTTGCGTCATAAAACTAGAGAAAATGCTTTCGTTGCTTTTGACGTTTTAAATTACATTACATTACATTTCATTTAGCAGACGCTTTTAGCCAAAGCGACTTACAATAAGTGCATTCAACCATGAGAGTACAAATCCAGAACAACAAGAATCAAGAAAATACAATTTCCTCAAGAAAGACAAACTACCAAGTGCTATAAGTAAGTGCCATTTAAGTGCTACTAAAGTACTACGATATATATATATACTTTTTTTATTTTTTTATATTTTTATTCCAGGTATAGTCGGAAGAGATTAAATGAACTACTGTGGCTTAATTTACACAAAATGTGTCCACCAGTACATGAAAAATGTAACGTTTTAATTCAAAACAAATAATGAAATAGTTTCCCAGACTTTTCTGCTCTGCCCCCCTGTCCTTCAATGCTGGTGATAGTCATTGCAGCCTGACAACACAACCCTCATCAGTCCTCCCCCCTCTCCCTCCCTTTGTATACATCATGTTATTATTTGTATTATTGCTACGACTTCGCAACAATATCACCAGCAATATTCCGTCATCTTAGTTTGGATGAAAACGATTGCTGGTATTATTCACTCACCAGAATGTGACAGAATGTGGGCCTTGAGTTTGTCTGGTCTGTTGAACTCTTTGGTGCAGCCCACATGTGTCCTGATGACAATCCCCCCCACCCCCCCACCAGAAAAATTGCATTAGATTAAATAACTTAATAAGAAAAAGTAAGACAGTCTGAAAAAAAAGAATCAAAAGACAAAAATGGGACTGAAAAAAAAGCAGAATAGACGTAAGTAACGTTGAACAGGCTTGAATGATGAAAATAATGAATCAATTAGGGAACGAGGGAAGTTAAATGCTCTAATAGGGCTTTTTTCCCCCATTGGAGAGCCTCACCTAAAGGGACACTTGTATTTCTTGAAGGGTTCATGGATGAGCATGTGTCACTTCACTTTGTCCTTCCTGTTGAACGTCGCCTCACAGAGGGAGCATTTGTATGGCTTTTCACCTAGAAAATGGGATCAGCATCAAACTCACACCGTGACTTTCATTTATGGCCTTTAAATTATGTGATATACAAGAATGTAACGTTTTCCTCTGGAAAACTTCTTGCATTTGCACAGCCTTCCAACGCATTCAAATGCTGACATTTTAGCCGGAGGTACATCAACTTGTTTAATCGGTAGTTTACTGAGGCATTGTTAAGGTTCTATTGACCACTTCCTTATTTTACCAATAGGTTCTTCCTTCTGTCGCAGCTACATTTTTCTGGTGTGACAGGAATAAAGTGCAGAACTGGGTTGTTAGACTAAAAACAGTGCTACCGAAAGAAACTCAGACAAATCAGCACCAATAGAGAATATACAGCAACGAGACAGCAAAACTATCAACACCTCAGCCCTCGACTTTGCCGCGCAACACAATTGGATTTGTTCGCCACTTAAATGTGCCTGACAAGGAGAGTAAGAGTAGGTGAGCAGGAAGGGTGGAAGATGTATGACAGAGGCAAATTTCCATTTGGCCAATAATAAAGCCCTTTATTCACAACTCATGTCCATGTGCTGGAAAAAAAAACAGAGAAATAAATAAATGATAAGGAAATATCCTAAGAAAATAAATCTCACCCTTTCTCCTCAGATCATTTATCAAATAAAGGAATTTCGTTCAGGAGATCAATGTGTGGTGTGTGTATATACACAACACTTTTGTGGTTGAACTAACCCTTTAGGTACACAGGGGGGAGCCAGAGATGACGCCTGATGCCTCACAAGTGAGTCGTAACATATTTGCATCAACATGAGCCTCTTTTGCATAATGTATATCGAAATCATCTATTTGTTTACTTTCTGAAATTGCATTTTCAAATTGGTTTGTCAAGCTTCAGAAATGATTCAGGGCTCCATTTTCACTGTTTGATTCAGTGATTCGTTCTTTCAGGGAATTGTTAATAAATACATTTTTAATTAAATATATTTATTTAGTGATGGATTAATTCATTTAAATGTAAAGTATTGTGTTATTCCTCTTTTGGTCAAACCAGACTCTAATTTGAGGAAAACAATCATGGCTCAAGGTTCACTTACGTGCCTTTTCTGGAGTTGAAGAATATCCGAAGTTTCATGTCAATGTAGCAAAATCAGTCTGCTGATGATGATTTACATTTTCAGGTGGTTTGACGTTAATGAAAACCTAGTTATGAATGTTATATTCCATTTCTACTAATAGACCCCCATAAATGCAACACACTGGTCCTTTGACGCTGGCTTCCTGTTCTTTCCCGGGCTCTTTGCCGGTCGCGTCAAATCTGGTAACCCACGATTTGCAAAACTCTCGCGATTTGGCTTTGACCTTAAATGGTTACGGTTAGGATATGTCGTCAAACCCTGGATTTGCAAAGCTCCGGCGTGATGGTTGAGGTTGGTTGACCTTGAATGGTTAAGCTTATCCAAATCTAGGGACTCCATCACAAGCCTCTGTATCCAGCAGATGTCCTGGTGTCAAAGTCTCGCACCAAAGTTTGCTTCAAACTTTACTTACAGGTGTGCTGGCAAACTTGATGGTGGAAAATTATGAGATCGGCAATGACGAATTACAACTTTGTGTGTTGATCTCTAAAAGGATGGAAATGTGGGATGTGTATAATCAATGGCATGTGTTCATTATTAAAGAAAACACTGCATGTACATGTTTGACAGTTATTTAAAAAAATAAAAAGTGGTGTTTTTGCATTTCTTAAATTTATAGCCAGTCAATGAGTAAACATTTTCTATCTATTTCAGGAGCTAAATTCTATGCTTCTATATCCTCCTGAGGTCATGTGTTATACTTTGGTCAAACAAGGACCTAGGATGCGGTACCCGCAGTCCTCATTTATTTTGGAAACAGCCGGGGTCGCCACTTACAAATGTCTGGGTGTCTAATTATAGAAAACACTGAAATGCTTTAGATTTTTTATTTTTTTCCACTTGACTTTTTGTTAGTAAGACAACCTTGTTGCCTCAACTGAAAAGTCTCTTAACAACACTGAAGGAAGCGATGCTCCCCCCCCCCACACCTGCGTTGCTTACGGTCAACAGAAGACGTTCGGTGCGTGTGATCTTCCTGTGCGTGTGCAACACCAGGCTCCTCCGTTTAGTGTGCATCATGAGTGCGTGCAGAAACGCACACAACTCACTTGACACGCACACAATGAGCCAAAAGTTGGATGAAACCAATCGGTCATGCATTTCTTCTCTTCCATAAAGAGTTTAATACACCCTCGTGGGTTAGGTTTGCTGGAATTTTCAAGTCCACTGAAGAAAACCGAAGATAAAAAAAGAAAATGACTAAGATTGGAACAAGGTGTGCAGCTTGCACTTTGCCTCGGGTAAGATATGTTCTCTGTGCTCTCCAGATCAGATGGCACATAACTTGCTTTTTTAGTTTCCACAATGAGCTCTAAGGGCACATGACTATTGTCACGTGTCGCATTGTTTTTACCACCAACAGCAAACCCCTGTGGTGGTGGAAACTTCTGGTGGCACAGAGGACAGGCCATCTTTGAAAGGAATGCTGTCCTGCACATATTTGTGGATACGCCTCCTACCGTTCTTATGAATTGTTAACAGCAGCTGACTTTGTTTGTTTTGTACACCGCCTGTATTACCTGTTGTCATTGTAGACTCTATAGCCTCACCAGCCTGGGAAGAGGAGACGGTGTGAAGAAGGGACGCAAGGTAAGACGTGTTCGGAGGTTTTTCGAACACAAGCGCGACAAGAGAAATAATCGGCAAGCGGCATAAGAAGCGTCCAACATCAGCACCTCCCATCATGTCTTTGTCCAAGCCGGAGGAGAAGCTAGCCCGCGAGCTCAGCTGCCCCATCTGCCTCCAGCTCTTCTCCGATCCGGTGGTTCTCCCCTGTGGCCACAACTACTGTTGGGCCTGCATCTGCAAGTCCACCGATAGGACGGACAAAGCACCTCCCTGTTGCCCGGAGTGCCGCGAGGAGTATCCGGGCGTGGACACCCTGAAGAGAAACTTCAAGCTCTGCAGCATCATCGAGGGCTACCAGGCCACCGCGCCGCAGCTGGAGAACGAGCCCGAGAGGGCGGAGGTTCTCTGCGACCACTGCATCGACAAAGAGTCGCCGGCTGTGAAGACCTGCCTGAGTTGTGAGGTGTCGCTGTGCCTCGGGCACCTCCAGAGGCACCAGGAGAAGGAGTCGCTGAGGGCACACAGTGTAGTGGAGCCCCTGAGTGAGCCTGGGATCAAAAGCTGCGCTGCCCACCGGCGTCCCCTCGAGTACTTCTGTTCCAACGACATGAGCCTGATGTGCGGCACGTGCTTCATAGAAGGCCGCCACAAGAACCACGATGTCCTCACCTTCGACGCGGCCGAAGAGGAGATGAGACGGGCGTTGGAGAACCGCAGCAAGGTAGTTCTGTTGTGTTATTGCAGCATTAGTTTTGCCAACGTCTACACTATTGTGAATCGGTGATAAAGTAAAAGACACGGTAATGTTCTATTTTACGGTCACATTTCAGAATGGTTTCCGGAAAAGAACTTATTACAGGGAAATTCAAACAAACTGATAACCCACAGATTTCTTTAGTCAGTGCAGAGCATGTCAGGAGAACATGACGACCGTTTATCAACATGCAAGCACACAATTTGACAAACGTGACGAATAACGTTCCTATTAATAAATAAATCTCAATTAATGTTTATTGTATGCTTACGTTTAAATCCAACTCTATATTCCAAGGAAAGTCCTATATTTTCTTTAATTGGCATTACATTCAATTGTTCTTTCCAGAAAATGTAGGCAGACTTTTACGAAGCTGTAAAATCATTTGGCTGGCGGCTGTCTGGCTCAGTGCCACTGTGCTTTGTAACTGGGGAATGATGAGAATGCAAAAAATGGTCCTACTTTAGAGAACAGGTTGATGTTTTCTGACAGGATGAAAGGGAGTTCTCCGTTCCAGGTGACTGATTTGAACACTTGAATTACATCAGTGTTCAGTTGAAGTGCCAAGACATCAAACTGAAAAGGGTCACAGGGACTTTGCGAAAATAACCTGCGAGCGCCTTCCATCCCATTTCACTTGCAACGGGGAAATGTGTTTCACCCGTGCCTTGTTACCAGCCCCGCTACGAGAAAAGTACAAGTGTTGAACACAAATCTCAAAATGTCCCTTCTGTGTTTGCAGGTGGTTTCCTGCAGGCTGCAGATGACCGAGAGTCTCCTTCAGAGGATGGAACAGGAGCAGGGAGCGTCTGAGGCCATAGGGGACAAACTGGTCAACAAGGCGGTCACTGTCATGGACAGTATGGCTGCACTGGTGGACAGGTAACACACCGCACGTGTGATGCTGCCTTTCAATGCCATGCACGGTGCCCCCGAAGCAGGCGCATTAAAAGATGCAAGTGTGCTACTTTATGAAGGCATGAATATTTAAAATGTTTTGAAAACCCTGTTTTCATCGGCTTTCAGGGTCCAGTGGATGACAGTAAATGTGTAACAGGACCTTTCACCCCTTCATCTTCATTTGTGGACAATACCACTAATCTCAATGGCTTTAGAAATGGCACAGCCAGGAAACTAAAATACCAACTATAACTTGTTGCTTCTTGTGACTGTGATGCTCTACGCTAGAATGCCCACTGATGGTGAATGATAAGGATAATATCACGTTCTATGGAATTGTGACATAGGCTATTAAATGCCATGACCTAAAAAATAAATATGATTAGATAAAATAAAAGAATGGAAATGTATTTAATTAGTTTATTTAAAAAAACACCAACAATAATCCTAATGCACACTATGTTTTTTTTAAATGAGTAAAATAATGTACCATGTAAGTTTTAAAAGAAGATGGGTCAACTCTTGTTTACATTTAAATGGTGATGGAACTGTTTCTTCAGTTTGTTGGGGGATTACCCTCCCTTTACTGTAAATGTAAGAATATGTGTAAAGTCATTCATGGCGAGATTTACAGTAAATATGTGCACCAGATAACCAGAAGCAGTTCTTTCTTTCAGGCTTGAAAAGCAGGTTCAACGGTTCATGAGATGAATCCAGTTTGTCAGCCTATTTTTAGACTGCAAGTAAACTTTTTGACGAAAGTAAAAGCGTTCAAATGTCATATAGACTATTTGAGAACAACTCTAAAACTGGACTAGAAGATAGTTTACGTCATTTTTATTTGTTTAAAGTTTGATTTCCTTACATATAAAAGAAAACAATAACTAAAAGGAAAAAAAAACTGCCATCCGTATCAGGACCGGTTCTAGACTGCTTTGAAAGGGGGGAGTAAGAGATGTTGGTGATGATTAGTGTGAATATGATTGTTCTTTAGGACTGTAAGCCATGATGCACAGTGTTTTTTCTTTCTTTTTTTATCTCCCCACTAATCAGGGCCACCCAGTGGAGAAAAGTAACCACATTCTAATGCCCACTATTGCATGATGTACACTGATCTGGATTATTGCACATTTGAATGAGTTTGTCTTCACAATGGTAAACGTGTGATGAATTATTGTATCGGAGAATTAGGCTTCTTGTGCTATTTAGCTCACGCAGTCTATAAATAGCTATCAGTAATTTTTTGGGGTGGCATTCCTCTCCCTTTTCTTTTGATATACTCCACACCCAAATACTCTCTCCCAGTCACATCACTGGTCTCACAGCTCTGGGACAGCAGTGCCAATCCCAGTTAAACGTGACAATGAGAGCTCACCACGAAAATGTAACCTTGAGGGTCCAAAGCTTGGAATCGGCCGTGGGCCTTATCGACATACTGTTGGGAAAGGGCTCAAGGCTGGAGTACAAACAATGCTTAGTAATAATAGAAAGAATACATACAAAAACTCCAACAACAGTATATAAAATCCCCCCAAGCTCGCCCTTATTCTGATGCAACGCTGTCGTGTTGCGTTCAGGTACAGGGAGCGTCTGCGCGTGCTGTTGGAGGAGGAGAGGTACATGCGCAGGAGAAGCTGGCAGTTGGAACTGAGCGCACTCGAAGAGCGACAGCAGCAGCTAGCGGAGGCCCAGCGCAGTGCCACGCAGGCCCTCAGCGAGACCGACACCTGCATCTTCATACACAAGTACAACAAAACTCTACACTGCTGTTACAACTCAGATGAATTCATACAAACAACAAAACAACCCTACTTTTTTTTACACTGTCCCATAGTATATTGGTTGATAATAAACAATAATAAAGACATTGGTCGACAGATGTGACACATTTAATTTGCATGATCAGCTTTAAGAACTGAGTTAACGTAATATAGATATATTTTTGTGCAAGGTGAACATGTGCATTATAAGCTATAAGAGCTTGTGATGTATAAGATAAGCAGATGGGTGCATACACATTTGTGTGTGTGTGTCTGTGCATTCATGCAGCCTCCATGAGTGTGTCGCCAACAACCCTCAAGTCCTTCTGCTCTCCAGGTTCGTGCTGATTGAAGGCCGGCTGAGAGAGGTTGTCACCGGCCCCCTTCCCGTCGTGGTCCCCTCGAAAGCGCCGCTTAACACCGCGCGTCTCCAGGCGGGCCTCAAAACCCAAGACTTCCGCTCCGAGATGAGCTGCCACCTGGATTCCCTCCAAATACTCCTGAACCCCCTGGAACTCGCCTTCAACCTCTGCACCGCCCACCCCAGCCTGCTGGTCTCCAACGACCAGCGGACAGTCAAGTACAGCCCCGCCAAGCAGGCGTATGCGGAGCACCCCGAGCGCTTCACGAGCGCGCCCCAGATCCTGTGCAGCCAGGGGTTCTCGAGCGGCGAGCACATGTGGGTGGTAGAGGTGGGGCCCAACAGCATGTGGTCGCTGGGCGTGTGCTACAAGAGCATCCCTCGCCGTGGGGACCACAGCCGCTTGGGCCACAACTCGGTTTCCTGGCGGCTGCAGTGGAAAAACGGCAAGCTGACGGTGTGCCAGTCCTCCTGCAATGTGGCTCTGGGGGAAATGAGCCACCATCCGCTGAGGATCGAGATAGCGCTGGACTACGAGGCGGGGACATTAATGTTCCACAACATCAGAGAGCGCAGGGAGCACCTCCACACCTTCAGGGCCGTGTTCAAGGAGCCGGTTTATCCGGCGTTCAGTATCCATTCAAACACACCGGAGTCCTGGATCACGCTGCACAATGGAATGTAATTAAATCACAAGTAACGTGCCGGGGCATTGCTCTAGAGTCAGAGTAACGTTTTACACATAAAGGCGACCAAAACTGCTTTTGTAGCACATGAGAAACATTTCCAGAGTATGGCCGGTCCTATCTTATACAAGTGCAGAAAAACGTATTTGTATACTTTATATGTTTTACTTTTATTTCAATTAGATTAGATTATTTTAGTGTTATTTTTACTGGTCTATCGAACCAGAGAATTGAAAAAAATCAAACTTTAACCAAAACCAGAAAGAGAGATCATATTGCTTCGGTTTTAGTAACACCCTATTGGATCCCAGTAGCTTTTAGAAAATATTTTATGGTTCTTTTCCTTCTTTTTAATGAAGTAAAATAACCATTAAGAGCTTTTGTTTTTAAAGCCCCCTAATGATTTGTGAACCGGCCTACAATGCAGACACTCCTAGAAAACCTATAATTTGGCATTCTTATTTTGAATAATTACATTATTTTGTATTATTCTTAATGTTCACAGTTTTTTTTAAGCTTTCACACATATTTGATCAACTTTTGTCTTTTTATTGTCTTTTTTTATTGTCTTTTTGCCTTTGTTGAAATGTTTTGCATTTTTATTTGTTTTATTGTAAATTACTTTGAGCTACATCTCTTGGATGCAATGCATTTTCTAAATAAAGTGCATTCTGAATAATATTATTAGCTTGTTATATCCCACAACTTTACTTACCACAAATTTAAATAAAATCAACAACTGGGAAATAATACTTTAAAATGCCATGCTATGATTCAAAACCATGAGAGCATTTAAATCACGAGATAATTTGTTTACAAAAACAAGTTTTTTTAAATTCATGATTAGAGTGAATTTTGTGGAGTATATAGATCAATACGGGTGTCCAATGAATTAATTCGCTTTGTGGGTTTGTTTTGGTCATTTGTTTATCTGAGATTGCTAAGATTTATTATGTTTCCATTTGTCTTTTTATTGAAAGTTAACTTAATGTCTCTTGAATGTTGTGTGTTTACCTTTAATGTTCTTTATACACAGTTAACATTGACGTGTGTGAAAACTGACATTTTAGGCTGGTGTTTATGGAACAAATAAACTCATGATAATCCCTGTGTATCCATATCTGTATGTTTGACAGTTGCTATGGTTCATGTGGTCCATGATTGGCTCTTGACAGTTCATTAATTCAAGGTTGCCTTAGTTGACATTAGGTTGCCAGGTTGGGCTGTAAATAGGCAACAAACGGGGATTCGACCATTTGTATTCAATATAAATGCACCTGTACACTGACACAGATACATTGTGTTGGATGGGAATAATCCAAGTTACTTGTATTATTGATACAGTTATAGAAAAACAGGCTCCCAGTTGTACACACATCTGTGAGAAGGGGGGATGCTTTAAGAGGAACTTGGCAACCCGGATCCCATCTGTCACACATTGTCATTGGGCAGGACACATCAATTCATGCTACTACTTTAATTCTACGCAAGGTCACTATCAAAGCTGTCCCGTACCACCGGAAGCTATGGGGTCGGGAGAGAGCACGACCCGAAAAGTGTCGTTCGGTGTCGACGACGAGGACCGAGTGCGGATTCTTCGCGGAGTCAAGGTAACGTTAAAGCTGATTTAGCCGGCGTTTGATAAGCCATGCTAACGTTACTTTAGTGTCCCGCCCCGCGCTACCGAGCCGTTAGCACGTCGCCCCCACCACTGTAACGTTCGTTGTATGAGAACAACACAGCGACATTAACAAACCGGTAACCCTGAGCTAAACTAACGTGAAGCGGCTGATGGAGTGCGGAGGATGTGAAGGGTTGCGGGGGCAAGGGGCAGGTTGATGTACGAGCCGGAGCGTCACCATGGTTTCGTCACGCCAAACTTCAGTCGTAAAAAGCAGCAGCTGAAGGTGTGCCCTGCTTTACCGGCAAAAAAACATACCGGGCGGATGAAACAGACGCCGTTTAGAAACCTCCGGTGTCTTCCGGTAAATTCGGCATATAAATGATCCCCTCAGCGATAGTAAATCAATTAAAAATCGCACATTTTGACAGTTTCTAGCTGCTGTCTAGCGTTTGCTAACAACGTTTGCTGTCAACAGTCAGCCAGCAGCTAAGAGGCGAACCAATCGTTAACGCTCGTCGTTATTTACATGGAGTGTTTCAATTGCACGGGAGATGCATTGTTAACCCGAGGAGAGATTCATATGTTGTTGTAGCTATGAAGATATGTCATTAAACAAGGGAGCTATAAATTGGGAAATGTTGAATGTAGTTTGGTGCGCTGTTCTCTGCCTCTCGCTACTGCTGCCTTCCCATGCTGTCGTAAATGTCAGAATTTTGCATAGTGCCAAGTAATACTGCAAAAAGTAATACGACTGTACTTGGAGCCAAAACAAATGTTTAACTACTCTATGTTTAAATGTTTTCAATGTAGTTAATAGTGGAATAGGGAATTCAATTGATACCTTCGTGCAGTCATGCAAAAAACATGAAAATGATTCTATGCATTTGCATTAGCTGAAAGACTCGATGGCCTGTGCACAGGCAGGGGGAGCAGACACTGACAATACGAATGTGTGTGACGCTGTGAAAGAAAATAATTGTCAGGAACAACAACAATGACCTTTGCAGAACGTATAAGCCCAGCCTTTGATCCCTTTTCACCATGGCATCCTCACCTCCACGACCTCCCTCCTCGCCATGGATTAGATGGAGGAATGTCATTTCAGAGGTTCACCTGACAGACTGTCAAAATGTGTTCTGCTTTTTTCCCCCAAAACCCTCATAGATTTAGTTTCAGGGTCGTTTGCCCTGGAAAAAGTGCAGCTTTGCACCAGAAGTGCACTCGGTGGCACCCTGACCTTCACAGCCCGTTGAGTGTGGTTCCAGGTGCACGTGTCATACTCTTCTGACCACACCCAGCGGTAATGCTAGTTAAGGCCATAGGAGGCCAGTTAAGTAGTGCTCTTCACCAGCTTTGGTGTTCTCTTTAAATTACGGGCTGCTTTCAAAATGAAAGATGAAAGCTACTTCCATGTGCACATGTAAAATTCACACATTTCTGAACTGTGAACTTGTTGGATGTAATCCCCAAATTTCCCACAGGATTGGAAAGCACCTTCAGACCTAGCTAAACTCAAACAGAAGCTAGTAGAGTTTACCAGCCACTTGGAATATTAAAGATAAACAGAGTTCATAAGTTAGTTCTGGTACTTCCATGCAGCACAATGATTATGAAAATGTTTGTAAAAAATAAAATAAAAATGAAAACGACGAGCCGAACAGATTACCGTATTTAACAGCCCGCCCTGCACATTCAAATCTTGTGAGTCATAGGAACAGTGAGTCAGTGGCTGCTGCTGCCTACTGTGGTTTAACTATGTTTTGCCATTTCCCTGGACACACACACACACACACACACACACACACACACACACACACACACACACACACATGTAAAGTGGAGCTACAGTGATTCACTGTATTCTGGAACATTTTGCAGGTTTCTAAATTGCTCTGTCCTAACCAGCGGATTAAAGATAAAAAGCTGATTTTTATTTGAATATGACATGCTATGTGCATGCTGTGCTTTGTGCTCAAGTAAACTGTTGTTACGTTTGTAGAAACTTGCAGAAAGGCCTCTCATGGTTTTAAAGCAAACAAAGCTAAGAATAATAAGAAAAAAATAAAACAATTAGGTTCTCAATCATGAGTTGATTCTGTGTCTCTTACTTACCAATCTTTTTATATTTGCTCTTTATTCCCCCCGCACCCCCAGCTGTCAGAAGATGTTCTCCAGAGGATGAGAGGAGTGGCCAACATTGCTCCAGAGCGCACATCCTCGCCAACCTCAAGCCCTCAGAAAGACACAGGTATCACGCACCCTCTGGGGTCCCCCCCCCAACAAGTTTCTTCTGAGAAAACTTAAACTTAATGTGCTGTGTACATATTGCTAAGACCACACACTGTGCATGTACACACAGTGGGTGTCTTGGAAAGGAAAGAAAAAAAGAAAAAGTGTCTAAAACGTGAAGCCTAATAATTCCACATTTAGATATGAAAGGGGAACTCCGCGGACATAAAAGTTATTAACTAGTCATGACTCATGAGGTGTACTGCTCAGTCAGCCAATACTGGTGGTATGGTATTGAGTTTCATTCTGGGAGTTGTAGAATTCATCATCTTTGGAGCTTGATTCATGTTTGGGGCGTTGGTTGACCATTGTAGTTTTCTTTTTTTTTTCTCACTTGTAACTCCCCAACTTTGTATGGGAAAAAACCCTTTTTGGAGATAGAAAATACTTTCAGACTAATCCTGAGATTCTGTTAGTTGGAGGGTCAGATAGCCCTCATCTCTGAAGCCTTCCTTTCTCGTTCTTCTGTGAATCAGTCCCACGATCTCTCGCACACTCTCACACTCTCCTGAAGCGGTCGGGGTTGTTTTCCTTTTTTCAGACTCTCTGAGCTCCTAATTGTGACACTTTTGTGACGGGGGGGGTTTACTGGCAGCTTGAACGATACTTTGATCACTGGTCTCCTGCAGTTAAGACACAGACCAACACTTTTCACTCATTTTCACTTGTCAGGGAATTTCTACATACCATCAGGGACTCAAGACTTTTAAGGCTGACTCACTCTAACAGACATACTCTAAAAGGGACTCAAGAAACTTGCTGGTCTGGCAACATTAAGGCTATAATCAAGCCGCCATCACAACGCTACTCTTTCCAATCTGACGTTGTGAATATGTCGGCTTAATCCATCAGTCCTTGAGTATGATTCGGCCCCCACTTTTTGTCATCCAATTTTTATTTTTTTTTCCTGTTTGATATCCACTCTGTCTTTGTCCAGGTGTTCCTCGTAGCACCAGCTCAGGCTCACAACCCCAGCCGGGCCCTCAGCACCAGGCCCAACCTGGTACCCAGTCCAGCACGAGCAAACCAGCCTCCTATGCCAAGGAAGAACAGAAAAGGTGGGTTGAAAGGAAATGTTGGTTTGTAATACGGAGTCTGAGTGTTCGAATGTGTAGCTCTGAATTCCGTATGTTCCGTAATGTAAAGTGACTCACTTTACATGGAAGGACTTTTCTGCTTTAAACACATTAAACAACAGCTAATGCCATGCTGCTGAATGCACGTTTTTTACAATACAATCTTCTACTTGGTTTTTCGGATATAGCTTTTAATGTCTATCATCATATTTTATGATCAGTCTAGAATACTAGTTGAATACTACTAATATTAGTGTAGCCTGATCTTTACCTGCAACTGTGCAGAAATACTGCGTTTAGACAGAATGAATAAATACGGAAAAAGAAGAAGCAGCTTCACAGCTTACGAATGTTGATTTGTTTTTTTTAATTTGAATGCCAACGTTATGAATGAATCTTTGAAATGTCAAACTCGTCACTACCGCCTTTTAAAACTACTGCGTCTGGGTTTTGTTTACCTCGTTCACAAACCGCTTAAAAGAAGCACTGTGGTTACAACTATGCTGCACTTCTTTTTTCTTCTTTTTTAAAACGGCTCAGTCAAGGTAACGCAAACAAAACAAAACCAGTTACATATCAAGCTAAGATAATTTATTTGTACCTTGCTCTGTACAATCAGAACTTCACGAAGCTTCTTATTCCAATACGCCATACTTTGTATGAATGCATGCTATATTTCCCTTTTTTGCGGGGCTGTGGGGCTCAGTGCAATATGTAAAGTACAGGCCAGTTCATTAGCTGCCTTTGGATTCCAGGGAAAGTTGACGGGTAGTTTGTGGCTAAGGAACCAAAGTTTGCAATTAAATTATGATAGTCGGTGGTTTTTGTGGCCTTCAAACACAGATCGAAAAAAAGAAAGAAGAAAATTCGCAATAACTTTTATACCGTTCCCCAGTTAAATCTCCGCTCAGACATTCCTCCTTTCAGTAAGGTTGAGGTCACTGTCTATAGGATCATTAACGTTCCATTGCAGCCCTCAATACAAAGGAGCTTTTGAATGGAATGTAGAAAACTGGGGAACTTGGTTGAAAACTGCCAAAGAAAAGTTGTAAAATAAAAATGTTATAGCATAAATGTTATCTTGATAACCTCTGTGTCACTGCTGAAGATCAAACCGGATGCCAACAGATTTCAGCCATCTTTTAAATGTTTTCTTCATCGCTCTCAGCAATTCACGTTGTCTTTGAAAGAGCACAACTGAGACCCTCTGTGTTTGACTGCTCTGGTAGCAGCTGGTATATGCTGCCCCCTTGTGGACATATCTGTTTAGAGTAAGTTTCACTGTAATCACATTATCACAGGAAAGTGTGTGTGTGTGTGTGTGTGTGTGTGTGTGTGTGTGTGTGTGTGTGTGTGTGTGTGTGTGTGTGTGTGTGTGTGTGTGTGTGTGTGTGTGTGTGTGTGTGTGTGTGTGTGTGTGTGTGTGTTTCAGGTATGAACGCCAGAAGACAGTACTGAAGGAGGAATGGGCCAAAATGGCGCAAAGAGAGAGGGAGGCGGCAAGAGAGGAGATGACTAAAGCCATGACCCGGGACAGGCAACAAAAACGCCAGGAAGCCGAGAACGCCAAACAACTGGTACACACACACACACACACACGCACACATACTCTCTCATGCCCTTTTAACACCAACCTTGTGACTTCAAATATCTGAAAGATAGAGCTTCACTATCAAAGGATGACGTTGTTGGAAAACCACTCAAAATTGCCTCCGGTCCCAATCAGGGTTGACTTTGGCCAAAGTATATTTGTATGATATGAAATAGATGAATGAATGGAGCATATTTGTGATAAACATTTGGTCTTCTGCGGTGAAAGCAGAGGCGCTAGCAACGCTTTCAAAGGATAACCAACTCAGTAACTGTCCTCTTTTCCTGCATGACATTAACACGGTCACGCTCATAAGCAGCAGTAGGTCGTAATTAGTAGCGATGGTCATATTTAACAAGAGTAGTAATTTGAATCATTGTTATGATATTCCACATCAAAACACCAGCCGTTTACTGCACACAAAAATGGATGGTTGTGGGATGTTTTGCATTGGCGGTCCACCGGTACCGGAAGCTAAGGCAGAATTGAAAGAGTGACTGAGTGACGGTTCTATCTGGACCAGTGACCAATTTCTGATATAATTAATGAGAGAAAAGAGGTGGCTCAAAGCTCTGTTTGCACTTTTTTTTTCTAAAATAGGTACTTTTTTATTGATTTTATTCAGAAACTTCTGTCCTGTTTTCTTTTGAAATGTAGGCCTTAAGTTAACTTCCCTTGGACAAGTTTTATTCATGGTATAGAAAGCTACCGGTGGCTAGCCGCTAGCTGAGTGGTTACAGTGCATGCCATATAACCGTAGTATCTTAATACTGTTGAAATGCACAATGTTTGTAGACAGAAGGGTGGGCTTTAGGATGACATTATGACATCATGAGGTTCAGACCTTTGCTTGGAGGAAATTCAAGTAACTGGACCTCCAGAGAATTTAAATTTATTAATTAATACACCCATATATTACAAGTTTAAAATGCTTTGAATGAAATGGGACACGGGACATTGGTGGCTCACTCACAGGTCAAAGACATTTTTATATAAAAAAAAAAGACGTTTTGAATAAAACACATAACATCCAAGTCCATAAACATAAGCACCAAGCAAGGGAAAAATAAGGTGTGTGTGTGTGTGTGTGTACCACCAGAATGCACCTAGAACGGTTGCATTGAGTAGCATTGGGCAAAATCAGTTCATGCACGCAGTGACAGGGTCTCCCCCAGCACCCGACAGAAGGCTCAGAGAATATGCTAATTTTATATTTGCTCCTTGTGGAATATATCATTTTGCCTTGACAATCCCTGACAGCACTGGAGTGAATGTGACACCCCTGCTGTGTTTGCCACTGCCGGAGGAAAAGACCCCGAGGTCCAGAGAGGACCATGATGGTGCTTACTTTACGTCATCACCTCTTCCAGTTTTAAAGATTACAGCTAGCGTGCCCAGATTACTTTTCCCCCCCTTGACTTTCATTTAGAGTTTACACACGCAGAAACCTGCTGTGTGATGTTTGTCACTCAGATGTGTCCTGATGCTAAAATGTCGGGCGATCTTAATAAAAATAAATGTAAATCCCCTACCCACTGTAACATCCACAAGTGACCGGTTGGCAGAGCTGCTGCAGTCTGTGTACGATGACGCCGCACTTTTAAAATATTTAAAAATAAAATGCTCATTGGTTTGAGTGTCTCTCAGTACCAGGAGGTCGGGTCGGATCCTGATTTCAGCCCGGTGAGGAATTCTGTGGTTTAATCACATGGATTAATAATAATAATATTAATTATTGGAGCGTTCCGCACTGACTAAATTGGGCCTTGGGATTGCATTTGTAATTTCCATGGCGACGCTGCTTCTGCCTCCTCTTCCTTTCACCTTTTACATCCTTGTTCTCTTTTCTATCTCCCTCCTCTCTTTACCGTTTTCTCTCCCCCCCCTCTCTCTCTCTCCCCACTCTCACCCACCCCCACCCTCTGTCTCCCTGTGTCTTTCTCTCTTTTCTATCCCGGCTCATTACTCTCTCCTTCCTGCCCCGGAGACAGTATTATCAGTGCGGTGCGAGCGGTAAATTGCACCCTGAGAGTTTCCCTGGAGCTTGAGATAGGAGCGGTGCTGGGCTTGGAGCTGTAGTTGTGGGAAGAAGAAGAAGGGGGGGGGAGCTTGTTTTACACACCGGCCGGCGCCTGTTTCACGTGACTCCTCTCCCCACCCCCCACCCCGCTCCTCTCCTCTCCCACCTGCCTTCCCACCGCGTGGAGACATGCTGTAGCGCTCGCCTTATCTCCTCTCCAACACACTCCCCACGCTAATAGAAAGCCGCTTGAGGGACGTCGTGAACAGAAATGACCGGTTGAGCAGGACCAGACCTCCGGATGCTGAGGGCTCTTTGTAATTGCTGTTTCTTGTGCTATGAATACATATACGCACATGCACTTGACGTGCGGGCAGATTTGCCCACGTTCCTTCACTCAAATGAGAGTTTTCATTGTTTTTTTTTGTCCCCCATCATCCACGTCTCTTTTTATTTTATGTTTTTCCAGCTCGGTGACAGTAACACAACCGGGTTTTATGGCTGTTTCCAGAGACCCACTTTTTAAATGGAGGCCCTGTAGAAGACTTTGAGGGAGCCCTTCCTGCATGCCTTTGCCTTAACGGACAGTCAGTGTTTACCCCTTAGTGCTGTTTAGTTCAGTAGTGGCTGAACAAAGTACCTTGCAGATGAGGGTTGAAGCTTACTGTTGATAATGGTATTGTAAGTAGTACTGTAAAGCAGGGCAGCGGAATTTTCTGAATCATTTTAAGATGATATTGGCATTTTTCTCCAGAATTTTAGTGTTGCACTTCAAAGTGTAGGAAACATCAAACCTGCAGGAGCTGACGTATCAGGTCAAGCTTAAAAACGCTGCTGTATGCTACATTTCCTGTAATGCATTATTCCCATGTTATTACCCTCGATGTTTACAGCCCATCATTGGCTTAGCACGGCAATTAAGCCGTAACATTAGCCAGATATTCTTCTCGTTAATATTGCTTGTGTGTGTGTGTGTGTGTGTGTGTGTGTGTGTGTGTGTGTGTGTGTGTGTGTGTGTGTGTGTGTGTGTGTGTGTGTGTGTGTGTGTGTGTGTGTGTGTGTGTGTGTGTGTGGTCCTTGAGTTTGAGTACTACGCCGGGTGTCAACATGTCCGTCTGTCTGTTGCTGGACAGATCTTGTTACGGGGGATGGCCGCTGCAGATCGTTACAGGTGCAGTGGGTGTGGTCTGAGGCGTCGTAGGCGACATTTTTCTACATGACAGACACTCCTTAATCTTTCAACCTGGATCTAAATAATGAACGTCCTGGTTCAAAACTATAAAGTGGATAAGATAAAAATATTGATGTTATTTTTTTTTGAGGGAAGTTGAACTAGACAATGTGAAATTGCCTGCAAAAACAACTCGGTCCAGTTCCACAGTGAAGCGTCTCTTCCCTTTTCAAAAACAACGTCGTTGGCTGAGTGCAGACGCCGTCCTGCAGAGAGAACACAAACTGGCCATCAGGTTCCAAACGGACTCTACTCGCCACTTACCACCATTTCTTTAATAAAATATCGCCCCTCGGGGAACATCCCCTTTTTAGTTTTGGTATCGTTTGAGGTCTCTAAACAGGTATTGCGGCTGCAGGGTCCTCACTTGGCGCTCCAAAAATTGAATCTAGGTAAAGTAGAGGCATCAAAGTAGTTCATGTTCAAGCTTTTTGTACGGTCCATTTAAAACAATAGGTGCACTCCAAGAAGCGAGCGTCCTACGCTTCCAGTGCGTTCGGGCCTTTTGAAAGTGACATGAGCCAACCTACAACCTGACAGTGATGCAATATTGCCTGGAGGACAAAAAAAAAGGGTGACACAGATGAGAAGTGAGAGGAGACAGCTGATTTAAGCATTTACTCAGTCATCGGGGGCGAGAAGGATGCGAGGATGAAAAACGAAGTGGAGAGGTTAGGCTGAAGAATGGAGAGGAAGCACGCGAATGAATGGGGGAAACGAAAGGGAAGATGACACGTTTCCTGTAGCATTGAGCTTAAGGAGGGAGGGAACGAACCGGAGGGTGGAGAAGGAGAAAAAAAAAAAAAGTCTTTGACATTTTCCTAGAGGATCGCGAGGAGGTGGAGGAGCAGAGCCGAGCAGAGCGGCAATGGCAAGATGAGAAGGAGACAGTGACGCATGTTTCTTCAATGCTTCAAGGAGCGAGAAGGAGAGAGAGAAGGAGGGCAATATGAGAAGGCTAAACATTTTACACACTGAAGAGGAATTTAAAAAGAAAAATGGAGACAGGAAAGAAAGAACAGATCAGGGGGCCAAAGGAAGGAAGGGATGAGTATGAGAAAGAAAAGTGTCGCAACAGGTGAGGTGGGGATTACCTGTAGAATTCCGAGAGAGAACAAAAATCACTGCGTGGTGAGAAGCGGACTGAAACGTAAGTTACGGAGTTCGGCCTTGAGTGTGGAACAAAGGTGTGAGTCACCTGTGGCACCTAAGTGCTTCCTGTGTGTGCGTGGGTGGTGGGGGTGGGGGGGCAGCGCTGGGTCACGAGTCGGAGGGAGCCAGACAATGATGTGCGGCATCTGCAGTCACCGTTTTTTTCCTTTCTCCGCCTTTCCTTTCTCTCCCTCACTCCTTTCCTCCTAGTCTTTTGTCCTCATGTCGGTGAAGTGCCTGATCCCGCCATTCTCTTTCTTCTCTGTTTTTTTTTTTTCCAGCCAAGGCCCTCGCCCACTGTGCCGCGCGCCCTGTGAATTGTCTTTGTTAATAGCAAATCTTCCGCAGATTAATTTCAGAATGAGAGAGGGGAGAGCGGGAGAATGGAAAGAAAGGAAGCACGTCGAACCAAAGGGCTAAAAGGGATTTTCTCTTTTTGTAATGTGTTAATGGCCTTTTCTGTGCTTGTTGAAAGCGTCGAAAGGTTATAAGCCAAATTAGCATATGGTAAATCTCTCTCTCTCTGCAGGACAATTAGGAGGCCTATTTTATTAGCTGCCCTTTAACTTCCTCTGATGGAGCTTCACCTGATACAAAAATGCCATCCAGGCGTTTCTGATTCTTTTTTGAAACCGCCCGTAAAGCACAGGTGAATCACACGCGTCGTACGAGGACATCATGCGACAAGCTGGTTAAAGCGTAAAACAGCCATTTGCAACGTTTGTTTTGCAGATTAATGAAACACTTGACGAGAAAATGTGTGCACTCTAGTGTCACCGCCCCGCGCCCAACTACTGCCCCGTAAGCCTCTTCAGGGCCGTGCAGATCACAACTAAAGAGGCAGCCGGTGTTCTAAATGTTGAACCTCCACAGATAGATGGCCAATTTAACGGGCTCTCTCCATCGATCCTCAACCCGGGTGCCGACATTAGAATGGTCTCAGTAAACCACGGCAGGATTCTGATGAAGAATTACTTTGAGACTGTGAAGATCTAAAGACAAAAACGGTGAAAGGAGCAAGTTCAGTTAACATCACTAGTTGCTTTCATACATCCATTTTTACTCAACGGCGGATCTGTAGAAAAATGCTGGATTCACCAGTTCCTCCAAGTGACACTAGATGGCAACAAAAGCCTGTTGCAAGTTTCACAGATTTTACATAAAGTTGGAACTCTCTCTCTCTCTGTGTGTGTTGCTCTGTCTCTGTGCCCATTATACACTCCATCAAATCTCAAGTGTGACGCTCTCCTATTGGAAAGCTGGTCACAAATGCTGTTGCACAGGTTCCCCGTGTTAATCCAATCTACCCAATCTCTCCGCGTACGGTGACCGCTCATCTCTCTTATTATTTTTTAATACCTCAGAATTGGCTGTGGAGTGGCACAGTGACGGGGAAACATTTTACTGTAATGCTCGCATTACTTTTTGTCTTCTAGGGGAGTTATTACATGCCGAGAGTGTGGACCGCTTTAATGGGGATTGTTGATGGGAATGAATAGGTTTGTCTTCCGTTCTGCGCTTGCTTATCTTTGCTGGCTTAATAACAGTCATAAAAAGTCAAAAAGAAGTAAGCAGTTGGTAAACTGTAAATGTTTCTTGTTTAATATTTCTAACAGCAGTGTTTCATTTATTTATTTATCACCCCCCCGTCCCCTAGAGGCTGCAAAAATGAAATGAGTGAAACATTATCAGTCTCTGGTGTTGCTCAGCCCTGTAAACTGGGTAAGTCAAGATTGCACTCCCAACACAATTACCCACATGTGGTGAAAGACTGACGCCATGTTCACACAGAAGGCGGGTGGGGGGGTGGGGGTACCTTAAGCACCTTAAGCACCTTAACAGAAGAAAGTAGACATGGAGTTGAAAATTGTGCTTCCTGTATTTCTACTTGTGAAATACATATATTTCAATGATCTTTTAAAGAGGCACTCCAGTGGTTTTAATATTGTACTCCCATAAAGTTGGGGTGCTCACGGGGGGCAAGGTTACAAATGAAACAACAGAGGCAGAGATATCCCAACGTGTTGTCCCTCGTGTGGTTGAAACTTCAAAAACACTGCATCCTACATTTCCCATAATCCATCGCGATACATTTTTTTTCATCGCATTTACCATTAGACCCGCCCTGTCTTGTAAGCATCCACCTTTTACTAAATCCATAAACTCCAGTTTGTAATACAGGCGTTTTTGTTCAAAGGTTCTCAGGATGATGTCACTATGACGTCGTCAGGGTTATTTCTAGGTGGCGTAAATTGATACAAGAGTCATGTCACACAAATATACGGCCTTTTATACGTTTTATTGTGTGAAGCACCACAAATGTTCATACGAAGAGTAGTATACAAATTTAAGAGTGCCATATATTGTGTATGACTTAATGATGTATATTATATACACACAAACACAGTCCTATCAATATGAAATACAGTAAATTGGTGCTGATTGTAAGAGAGTGTTCTTATTGACATCATAATTTGACGTCCGAAGCTGTTTTTACGTGTAAACTTCATGTCAGGACGATAGCAGTTGATTTGGACGTAGCCTACATTCAGAATAACAACACAAGCATCAGGTGAATGTCATGTGTGGTGGGGGTTGTGGTGTTGGGGTGGTGTTTGTTGGTGGTTTGGGGGTGTTTGGGGGGTGTGGTGTTGTGTGGGGGGGGGGGTTTTTTGGGTGGGGTTTGTGTTTTGTGTTGGGTGGGGGGGTTGTGGGGTGGTGGGGGGTTGCGTCGTAACGCGCGGCAGCTTCAAGCGTGAGCCCCGGTGAAGCCCGCGCATTAGAAACACAAGCTGTCGCACTTTCCTCAAACCTGCAGTCATTATTTACTTACAAGTACAATATTTTACCATATTTTGCTATTGTTGTCCAATGAGGACAAAAATCTGACTCAAAGGATTTTTTTTTTTTTTTTTATTTAAACAAAGATGGCTACAAAATGTGCAATAATCACATATAATACATCGCTGGAATAGCCCATAAAACGTGATTTGCTCATGTGTCGGCCCAAAAACGAATAAATACACAAACCGTAGTCTATGCCAACATATTGGCCTTTAAATGAAATACCTGGGTTTGTTGATACTGTCTGTCTATCGATCTCCTCCGCTGTGTTTCAGCAACCTGGACAGCACACACACACACACACACACACACACGCACACCTTCTACACAGAACATCCAGTGCTATCTGTCTGAGAATAACTAATAATTAATGTTAATGCATAATAGATGATGTGGAATTACTATTCCTTATTTCGTGTGTGTGTGTGTGTGTGTGTGTGTGTGTGTGTGTGTGTGTGTGTGTGTGTGTGTGTGTGTGTGTGTGTGTGTGTGTGTGTGTGTGTGTGTGTGTGTGTGTGTGTGTGTGTGAGAGAGAGAAATTTAGCAGTTACAGATTTTCACGTAACCTCATAATATCATTGTTAAAAATGTGTTATGGGGCTAATTGTTTGAATATATTTACTGTGTTGATGTAGTTGTCATTAAAGTACTACATATCAAAAGCTGTAGCACAGAACGCCCGTCAAGTCTGAGGAATCGTCCTTTTTAAACACCACCACTCGACAGCAGAGACTACGCGTCCCAACGGCACGCTAAGTTCCCAGCGTTTCATTCCCAGATGGTACTCTGAGGCGGGCGGCGCCACTCCACAGCAACATGGCGCCGGGATCCCTCTTGTCTGCCTTTTCCCGTTCGTCGAGCAGCCCCGCCGGAATGGGCCAGATGTTGGCTCTGATTGGACGAACCCACCTCACTTGTTTATACCTAAGTCTATAACTTATTCTCCACTGATGGAGCGGCAGTGCTCTCTCTCTCAGGAAACTCATTCAGCCCCTGGTTACCGGTGTGAGCAAAACAGCTGCGTTCATGAACACACACACGCGGGCGCAGGAGGGAAGCAGATGGGGACATGCTTTAATATAGCGGTACATATGAGCCGGTGAATAGCTTGATGTTTTATCGTGTTCTCCTCTGACTGCTTATCTAGTCAGACATATGGTAACACATTGCTATTATGCCATTTAGATGAGGGAAAAACAGGTTCAATGAGACCCTTTACTTTGCTCAGGGTTCGCCTTGAATTTAAATGGATTTACATCCTTCAAGTGTCTCCTTCAAGTGTCCAATACAAAACATTTTTCCTCTTTCTTTTTCATTTTGTATGTATACATGTACTGTTCAAATGCATGTATTCATGTAGACTCGGGGATCAGGCGCATGAACTCGTACGCAGTTAATCACGGAGCTTGTGCCAAGAAAAAGAACGAGGAATAAAGAGCAAGACGAGTAAAAGCGGAGAGCAGGGAAGAGTGGAGGGGAAAAGGGAAGATGCAATGAACTAGAGGGGTGAAAAGGGGAAAGAAAGGAGAACGTTGGGGAAAATGAGGGTGCATAGGAGGTGGCAGTGAAGGAAATGGAGGAGAAGAGGTGAGCGAAGGAGTTGGTGAGGTGCAGATAAGCCCCGCAGCTATATCGGTAATTGTAATCTGCAGGAACTGACACGGTTCTGCATGTAAAGCTATTAGGCTGACTGTGAGCTCGGCAGCCAGCTCTCCCCCCTCCACACGGTCAGATGGTCTCGCATACAAGGGGTGGGGGGGGGGATTCTACGTGATCGACGTCTCCGAAGCCTTCCATCACTAAACAGTATGTTGAGAAACCTCGGCCTCGATCCTCTAACGCGTTGGAAGTGTTTCAGACGGAGCCCCAACAACGCTGTGCTGTGTGAACTCTGCAAATTGGAAATGCCTTATCACAGCAGCGTAAAGACGTCTGCGAGACAGCTCCGTGTCCCGTTGGCTTTTTTTTCATTTTTTTCAACACCAAAGCGTGATTCATTGGCAAGATCAACACGCCCAACTTGCTTCTGTTAGTAGTAGTAGTAGTCCCTTGAAATAGATTGTTTTAATATTTCTTTATCGCTCCCCCATGTTATAAGTTATTTCGTCAATGCTAGTTTTATTGTAACGTGACTCTTCACATTCTAACACTGCAGACTGTTACAGTCTGTAAATCGCTTCAGTTATTTTCTTTTCCCCACACGGATTAAAGAATACATTTGATTATCTTAACGTCATATTACTCCGGTGATGAAATCAATCCATGTCATAACTTTTTAAGTTTTAAGTCTAGCACTTAAAGCAACCATAAGGAACCTTTTCATTTGTGTGGTCACTTTGGTGGTTCCCTGTGGACGAAGGTGGTAGTGTTTCCGAACACTGGAGTCCCTTTGGGAAAAGCGCTGACTTCAGCGGGGTCTGGCAGTCTGCCCCGCGCAGTCCTGGTTCTGGTTCTGGTTCTCCCGTGCCTCCGTTCCCCTCCTGCGGGGCCAGCAACAAGACGGTCTGGGTCTCCAGCAGCGGGCACCGGCACGGCGAAGACGGATCCTCGTGAGATCCTCGTGGAGTCTCGGTGGCACCGATGATGAGCATTAAGAATAACTATGTAGAAACGGCCAATCTTCTCCCTTATGGTTTGTTTACTTTCGTAGGTAAACGTGTGAGTATTAAATTGAGGCTTTTCCACCACCAGTCAAAAGTTCCTGACAATAAGGAATAATAATAATACAGTATACTGCATACAGCAAAATAAAAACGCCTATCGGACGCCAATATCGGAGCTCATTAGAGGCAGCGCCTCCCCCAGCACATCTTCATCTTCATCACCTGCACACGGGGGTTGTATAAATTGGCTGTAGACAAAGCCAGCAACAGCCCTCACACAATCGCTCCACATCCTCATCATGAGTCCCAAACATAATACAGGTCAAGTTCACCATAACAAAACAATAAATAAATAAAAATAAATAAATAAGCCATATACAGTATATGGTGAGGGATACACTGGCCCTGCCAGAGGACCATGTGGATGAGGGGGAGTGTTGGGGGGGGGGTAGAAGAGACTGTTCAGGCACCACCTCGCCCCCAAAAGCACCTCGATTTCTGTAGTCAGAAAAGATTCTTTATCTCTTGGTGGTCTTCTCTTGTTGCCGTGAGACACCTTTTTACACCCACCGATCAGCAGGCTCGTTCTGTGTCAACATCCCCCAAGGTGCTTTGCGTTGACCCTTTACGGTTAAATGTGGGCGTGCAGAGGGGGCGGGATACGACGTGGATCCCGGTGCGTGCATTTCAAAGCTGATTTTGGGATTCATCAATGGTAATTGCACACTGGCAGGCAATCTGTATAATTCTTTTGCCGTAGATACATTTCCTCATTCATACCTACGCAAACGCTATATTACATTACATTTCATTTAATTTAGCAGACGCTTTTATCCAAAGCGACTTACAATAAGTGATTTCAACCATGAGAGTTCAAACCCAGAACAACAAGAATCAAGAAAGTACAATTTCCTCAAGAAAGCCAAATACTACTAAAGTACCACGATATGTATATGTACACATACATCATGTACACATACACATACACATACTATATAATAGTTATATAAATGAGACCCATGTTCTTTTCCTACTACTATTACTACTAGTGCGCTTGCTGTTTTTTTTTACATTTCAGTCAATTTCACTTTAGATCGACAACTCCTATTGGACCGCACACAATCTTAAAATGGACAATTCCAATAGTTCTTCCAGCTGCAGTCCTGTTGCCACGCCATCGCACCAACATGAGATAAATTGACGCGCTTCAAACCAAAGAGGATCCGGATTCGATGTCTCTTGCTGAACAAGCGATTGTAATAATTACGATCCTTTGGCGTTACGTACACGCGCACGTTTAAAATACAGCATGTGTCTCATCAAAATGGACTCCCTCCCTGAAGTATTGCTGATTTGATTGACCCCACTGAACCACATGAGACCACGTATTATAATTACGTGGAAAATACTGTATAACAACAAATTAAAACATTAGGGAGGGGGTGTCACGTGAGAGGGGGGGGAGCAGTCGGAGTATAAGTAATAGATGGAGGAGGAGAAGGGCCAGTGGCCCTTATTGTCCTTCTCCCTCCTCTGCGTACAAAGCTGCCTGGCTGTAATTATCAGTCAGATTATTATTGAGTGCTAATTTATTGCCTCGCTGGGAGCTATGTGTTAAATAAACGCAGCGGAGTAAATAGAGAGGGGGGTGGAGGGGGGTTGGGGAGGGAATGGGAGAACAGACTGCTGCTGCTATCAGATGGCAACACAGCACACGCATTGCCCACGGGGGGAGAGCGGGATGCTCGCGCGAGTGTATATTTGTCCAAACACCGGCGCTCCGTGCCCATGTGTCGCGCTGGTGATCCGTTGGACCGCGCCGCCCTCAGATGCTCTCTTCATGTCCCCCTTCTGTACTGGATCACTGGTTTTGGCCCCTCCGTAGCTGGTATCACTGCGCCGTCTACCCGGCAGACGAACACTCGCCACAGCTCAGACAGCCGCCATCTGTTGTCCCCTCCGCCTCAAAACACGCAGAGTACTGTGCACTGTAAAAAGATGTACTCATGCAGCCATACTAGAACTTAATTAAACAGTCTTGCATTTTCAATTTCAGTAGGAACCATCGGATCAAAGAACGAGTCAACAAAAGGATTTCGCTGACCAGATAGTGGTTAGGGGAGACTAGTTGGACTTACAGGTATTTCATTCATTGGACAGCTTTGATGATGTCATCCCGCGTCTTCAGTACTATTGGGAAAACCAATGCAAAGTGTATTCATCAGGCCTCAACAGCAGGCTACGCTGCACATTGTTAGATATGAAGATTAGAGAGGGGTCAGCATACCGACCCCGAAGGCTGCTATTGTTTCAAATGTGTCTAAGCTAGAGTCAATGATACCAGAACAATACCCCCCGACCCCCACCAGGAGGTTTTGTTTTGGGTTTTTTACCCGCCAATTATTTTCTTCAGGACTATCTCAACAGGAGACCCAATTTGGAACTGAAGTCTGGAGCGAGACTCTCGATATTTGTGTTGTTGGAGAATACTTCCTTTCTGCCGCGGGACTGTTCTCGCTCCTCGCCATCTGCGACCGCTTCGGGCCCGTTGGCATCGAGGTCAAGTTCAAGAGCTCTCGTCTTTTCCTTCACAAAGAACCTGACAATACGTTGGTTCTATTCAACTCCACCACAACTTCGGCTCCGAGTCATGTTAGGCTCCCCTTCCCGACATTATTCGGGCTTCGGATCACTATCGCGTACGTGTCTCGACTCCTCAACATCCCACACCATCCATTTATTTTCTCGAGGTAGAAGTGAAGGTCTGACCAAAATCAGTTGGGCAAATATTCATTAATATTTATACTATTTCATTTTTTTATTTCGGTACACACATAATACACATTTTACCACACACTGTAACACGTTTACATGTGTTTTACAGCTGCATTAAGACAACTTAACCTGCATCACAGCTTTCCTGATTTTGTTTTTCTTCTTTTTTTTTGTAATGGTGTATTTTTTTTTGCTGTCATAATTTCACGAATGCGTCCTGGCCGGATGGTAGGGACGTAGTGCATGTTAGGGATCAGCCTCACGGCACTGCTATTGGAGCTCCAGTTAACACGCAGAAGCTGCATCGCAAATGTGAGCCGCCTCAACCGTTCTGCAATATTTAGCTTTTCACTGCGAGACGCTTCCACAACCGAGGCTCTCATATCTCTCTCTCTCTCTCTCTCTCTCTCTCTCTCTCGCTCTCTCTCCCGCTCTCTCATTCTTGCTGTGATTTCTGTTTAGTCTCACTTTTACGAGTTTCATAGTTTTCTCTCCGCTCCACCCACCCCACCCCACCATCCCCCCACCCCCCTACACACACACACACACACACACACACGCCATATCATTTTTTAGCTCATCTTCCCCTCACTTACTCCCGCTTGCTTTTTCGCTCGCTCGCACACATTTGCACATTTTAAATTCCCTCTGTCTGTGGCTTCTAAATAGATGCTTCACACCTCTAGCTGTGTACTGAATTGGTTGGTATGCGGAAGGTGCCCCGGGCAGGAAGAATGTGCGATAATACGTTTGTAAGCTAATCTCCTGTATAGCTCACGGCATACCAGCTGTCATATTCCATTATGCACCTTCTTAATAACTGAAGATGTTTTCCTGCACTTGTTTACATTTGTTACATGTTCGGGCCTCCTCTTGTCTCTCGCGTTGTCTGTCTCCCTTGTCTTTTCTTCTTCTTTAACAGATGAGTTTTTTTTCTCTCTTTTTTTATTGTTTTCACTGTAGTCATTTTGGACAATTTCAGAGCTGTTTTAAAAAAGAATGAATTGGATATCCTGTAAAATGTAAAGTGTTTAAGCATTACCAAAAGTAAAGAAAATGTAATATTATAATACACTCAGTGAAACCTTTTTTGGTGACAACAGTGACTATTTTTTTTTCATTATAATTTTCTATGTATTTCTAAAAGCACAGTGCTTAATATATCTGTGATACACTGCTTTGTGAATCAGCGTCCCATTCAATTTAAATTAATGTTGTATGCAGGCTCATTCGGTGATAATTGGATAATCCTGAGAGAACTACGGTGTGTTTTGGGAGGCTTCTTCGTCATTCTTGAAGCACAAGGATGAAAACAGTTTTTTCCCACTACAGAAACTTTGAGCTGGTGAAAAGGACAAAGACTTCATGTGTTCGTGAGAAAGTCTTGGGTTGAGGTGTGCTTTTGAATGCAGGACGGGACTAGGCATAGAACATCAGTACTTCTTTTTGGTACCTGCCTGACGAGAATCTGTCTGCTGAGTATCAAAAACTGGCCAAAGACCGAAAGCTGGAAAATGAATGCGCACACTCGCCTTTACTTCATCATTCGGTTTATATTTACCTAATTGCATCGTAATGGCTTTACACTGAATGATTTAATGGTTTAATGGTTTGGCTTCTTTTATCATATGAGACGGGGCTACGTGGCCGCTCGTAACGAGTTGCACTTCGAAACGGGGCCAATTGTCTTGGCTCCCCGGACACGCTTACAGGGAAGTGAAGAAGAGTTTGGTTGTGCGCTCGTTTATTCAAAGTGTATTAATATTGAATGCGCAGCGTGTCCAAATTGCACCAAATCCGATAAAGCGCTCCGTGGGGGGTCCACCCAGCAAAACACCCGCCGAGTAGAGAAGTAGATCCGATGAGCGTTTCTTAGAGATGAGCGAAGAACAAACGGACAGACTTGCTTTGGTTCCTTGCTTTTTAAAGTGAAATGACTCAGCATTTATTTAGCTGGCGCCCTCTGCTCCAGTAGTTTTCACTTTTAATTGAAATGAATGAGGAAGACTGCGTGTTTTTAGTCTTTTTTTTTTGTTTTTAGTTTTTAGTTTTTTTTTCTTTCGCAGTGCTAATGCAAAGCAGAATTACAGATGGACTCACTGACGCACATTAATGCGGACAGGAAAGAGCGAACAAATGAGTGACCAAGGTTTCCCCAACAGAGAGACGGACGATTCGGCATGTAAGCCTCATCCTCTGTGTGTGTGTGTGTGTGCGCGCGCGCGCGCGCGTGTGTGTGTGCGCGTGCGTGCGTACGGGTTGTCTGAAGTCACGCCTGGCTGCCTTTTATCTACCATAGACTCGCGGGTCCCTGGAGGGACACCAGAGGACTCATCTGATTCACTTGCAGTTTCATCTCTGACTGCAAATTAAAACGCAGACACAGATAGGAAGGAGCTCTGTTTTTTTTTTTTTTCTTATTCTTTTTTTTTTTCAAAATTAAAATCCGTTCAGTTTCTTTCCAAATCCCCGCCAACAGATTCTCGTCTAACGTAGACGTCTAACCTCCCCCTCCCTCCCTCCACCTCCCTCCTTCATTAACATGCACCAGCTGCAGCTCTCACCCGACAAAGTGGGAGCCTCTCTGGCATCGGGCGCCCCCTCCCCTCTCTTTGTCTCTCCTCAGTTAAGTTCTGTTTATGAAACGCAGAACGATCGACTCCAACTTGATTTGGCGTTCAGCAGCCCTAATAATTATGATGAATCTTCCTCCCCCCCTGTACGTGCGCGCTCGCAGACTCTCTCCCCTTCTCCTCTTGTTTTCAGCGACGACGGTGCTGTGAAAAAACACAACAACATTTGACTGGCATTAATTTGCCGGGTGCACCAGATTGTGTGCGATTTCGTGCATTAGGGTAGTTCAGTCGGTGTCTGACAGGCTGTCAGTCTCCGAGACACTCTGCCGTTATTGTTCAAACTTTTTTCACACGTCGACTTCCACGATGTGACAAACGCTTCCCATCTGTTGTCAACGGCGTCTGCAGCAAGTCAACGCAAAGTTTCCCCAACGCCGACACGTTTCAGAGCCGTTCACTTCGGCACGGCTTCTTAACCGGCTGCTGGTCTGAGGAAACCGCCGCTGACGTGACCCACGTGCTGAAACGCGGGTGTGTTTGTGTGTTGCCATAGTAACAAGAGGGAGGGGAGTGGGGGTGGTGGTGGGGGGAGGGGCGTTGTTTATGCAGGCTAAATGCCATGGCATTCCGTTTTTTATAAGGCCTGACCGCTGCACTTTAATGTTCTACTTACATCCAGTGAGCTGTTGAGTCTCATCGATAGGAGAGGACTGTGGACCTGTAACATAGCTGTGTGTGTGTGTGTGTGTGTGTGTGTGTGTGTGTGTGTGTGTGTGTGTGTGTGTGTGTGTGTGTGTGTGTGTGTGTGTGTGTGTGTGTGTCCATTTGAAATGAGGCAAATACAGGTAGTCAGTGCAGTTGTTTTGTTGGATGCAATTTTTCTGCTGCCAAATTCATATTTCACAGAAGTCTTTAGCTTCCCACTTCACAGGCAATATTTTATATTACATACAAAAAATAAATAAAATAAAAAATGTAGTTTTTATTTAAGTCCATCTCATGTCTCGGTATGTTTTACATGCACTTAATAGATATTTATGAAACTCACAAAAAACTGAAAAAAGCATGGAAATGCTGGTGGTTGTTGTGGGGCGTGTGAGCTTCTCAACCTTGGGTTTGGGACCCCATGTGCGGTCATTGGATGAACCGATGGGGGTCACCCGTGAGACTGGCGTGTTATGTGTGGCCGTCTCCAAGGCTTTGCTGAAGGAGGAGAGAGTGTAGAGCTCGTTCATAAGGCACTCATGTTCCAGCATATGCTAATGTTTTGTGACGCTGGAAACTTGACATCTCCAGGGCAACATGTGTGAGAACGGACTTTTCAGTGAAGTAGGAAAACATCTCATTCAGCAGTTCATCTTTTGAAATGAAAAGGATCTGCATACATATGCGTAGATTCTGAATTTTCTTTTCAGCAAGGGAGAAGAAGATTTCAATTTCCAGAATTTCTAAGCAGTAAGATAGTAGTTATTATTCACAGGAAAGCAGAACATTTCCCCCGGAGGGGATCTTAAACATCCCACACCATCTATCTATCCATCACCATATTGATACTATATGATACTGACACTGAGACACAAACATGCGCCATAACGTAAAAGAGGAAATATTGTAGGTGTATTCTACATAAGTCTATACACATGGAACATCTGGTATCTTTGGAAACAAGCAATCAGAATCAACTTTCTCCTTTCCCCGTCATACTTAAATATGCTACATGCGTTCAAAGGTAGTGTAAGTATGTAAGCATTACACTGGGGTCACAATCTTCAAGGACACATTACATTGTGTGTACATATATATATATATGTATATATATATAGTCACATCTTAACGTAGACAATGTTATCTTTATTTAAAAGGAGTCGGTTATTTCTGTGGTAACGACACGTTTCTTCTTGTCAAGCTCGTCCGACCTAGCAACGGTAACTCAGGGGGGTGAGGCGGAGGTTTGGATTGGTCAATTTGATTGATTGTACAACTTGACAGCTGTGTAATTGCTGGGTTCAGCAGAAGTTTGAGAAACTTTTATTTCTTTACTTAACTCCGATTATAGAATTCTTTGTGACACTAAATGCATGTTGCAATCGTTTGAACACAATGGCGTTGTCTGATCAATAATGTGATTCATTGAACTAAATGACCTGCATTTAAAATCCTACCAATTTAACAGCCCTGACCCGAACACTGTGCCTTCCTGTGTGTGTGTGTGTGTGTGTCCCCCTCCCCTTCCTCCCCCCTCCTCCCTCTTTCTTTTCCTGTCTGGCTTTGTGTCTCCGCCTCCTCTTCTGCTCTTTCTGCTTTCTACATTCCTACTTCTCTAGTCTGCAGAGGAGATAGATGTGATGGTAAGCTTCATCATAACCTCCTGCTCTTTTGTCCATACCATCCATCCTGCTGCTTTCTAACCCTCGCAATGTTTTTGGAAAAAAAGTCGAAACTGCAATTATCACGATTATTCTCAATAATCTCTATTAATATTAAATCTTTTACAGCTGGAAAGATAAAATGTCTCTTCTCTTTCTTTCTTTCTTTCTTTCTTTCTTTCTGCCTCACCATGTCTCCTGGTGTTATGCTCCCATCTGCCCGTCCATCCAAATGATTCCCACTTGTTAACCCGTTCCATATCCGTCAGTCCTTCTTAATTCTTTATTCTTTATTCACAATTTTACCCATTTTAAATAGTAAAAAAAAACTAGTAATTCAATATGTGCCGGTCATCTTTACCTCCTTACAACTAGACCTGAATCAGTCTTCATTTAAATAGCTGCTCGAAATTATTATTATTATTATCAAAATTATGCGATCGACAGAAAATTAGTCTGTTCATCTTCAACTCATTTGCTGAAACAATGTTTAACGTCCTGCTCCGCTGCGTGGATTTATTTAAATTATGTTAAATAGCTCATTTTAAAGCATGGTCCAAGACCAGTCGATGAGGAGGATGCTTGATCTTGACCCTTGCCATGTTTTTGATAACATTAGCTCGAACTTCCCTTTGATTGTGGAATCCAAAGATAATTGCACCCGGGCGATTGTGGATTGGCAACCACTGTCTTATGGTGTCATGTTGTAGCACTATAACAGAATATATCACTAAAATTACAATGTGATCTGATGTTTAAAATACCAATATTTTCCAAAACCCCATCAGCATTATTACCACATGTACCATATACTTCACGAGTCTACTACTTTCTAGGGAGAGAACTTAGTACACAATGTTTAATCCTCTCCTCTGTGTGCGTGTGCGTGTGCGTGTGTGCGTGTGTGTGTGTGTGTGTGTGTGTGTGTGTGTGTGTGTGTGTGTGCATGTGTGTGTGTGTGTGTGTGTGTGTGTGTGTGTGTGCCCTCTTGCAGGCTCAGCAGCTACAGAAGAAAGATTTACAGCTGAAAGCATTGGATGCCTTCTACAAGGAGCAGCTGGCACAGCTGGAGAAGAGGGTACAACACACACACACACACACACACACACACACACACACACACACACACACACACACACACACACACACACACACACACAGACGCTTACAAAGACTTCATTAGAGGCTTTTCACAGATTCCCAAAGTTGCACATACCTTACACACAAAACTATAGATGCACACACACACACACACACACACATACACAACGTCTATACAGTTGGACAGACTTAACTTTGCGACACACAAACAAACAGCCCCAAACAAACATACACACAATTGTACAATCGCACAAATGCAGGCACACAAAAAAAAGCATGCGACACTTGCCAACGCGCTTTGTGCCTGTTCACTCAGCCGCCGCACGATGACAGGAAGTGGGTGGACGTAACTGGTCTGTGTCGTAACTCTCATTATGGGAACTTTATGCAACATGAGTGGCATCGGCTGTCTGACTCTGGTCCAACGCACCTGCTGGAAAAACAGCACAACCACTTACGGGTGCAACTGTGTGATGGTGACGATCGCATTAAAGGGATGGGTTGGGTTATTTGAAGTGGGGTTGTACGGGGTACTTATTTATAGTCGGTGTATTACCTGCAGTAGATGGCGGGCGGCCTTTACTTTTCTTTTCTGACGGAGAAGGCGTTGTCTCTGCTCGCTTCAAATCCACCAGACTCCTCTTGAGGAAAACAGTACTTTCACTTCGCAGATCACAGAGTTGATGGTCTACCGCTGCCTCGATCGGTCAGTTGGTTTGTTTGTGTCACTGTGTGACTTTGGTGAAGCCAAGTTAACCCTTTAAAGCAACAAAAAGTCACACAATGACACAAACAAACTAACCAATCGAGGCAGCAGTAGACCAGCAACTCCGGTGTTCTGAGAGGTAAAAGTACTGTGGCAGAAAATGTTCCAAATATAGCACACACTTTAACTGATCTAGAGGTGGCTAAAATATGTTTTGCTGCTGTCTCAGGACATTGTTTAGCTCCTGCCATCTATATTTGGCAAACTGTCCCTTTGGGTAGTTACCCACGGTGGGTAGTTACCAGGCTTTCTTCCCCATTTTTGGTTTTCTTCTTCTTCTTCTTCTTCTTCTTCTTCTTCTTCTTCTTCTTCTTCTTCTTCTTCTGTCTAAAGTTAAACTGTAGCTGGCGTTGTTACACAAGAGAGCAGGCACCCTGCACACCAGAAATCAGTCGGAAAAAAAAGCCCCGTGTCGGTAAATGTGATTTCAAAAGGGAACAGCGATTTTAGCCGGCCTGAGCATCTCCACGGAGCCCTTACAAGCCCTTTCATCCCCTTTCATCTGTCCGTCTGTCTGACATTTACCAGGCAGAAAAGGTGTCGAAGCCGTTGGTCTCCAGTTAAGTCCCAGCCGGGCGCCACACAAGACGGCCCTTTTACACAGGCTCCCCGGGGGGGAAGCACTCCCCCCTCTAGTACTCGGATGCAGAAGGCCTTTACTGGACGTCCTGTGTGAAATCTAAGCGTTACATACTGTTTACCATGGCTAATGAAATCTGTCCCGCCCCCTCCCAACCCCTGTGGTTCATGTGTTCGTAGCTTAGGGTAGGCTTCACACTCGGTCACTCACTCCGCCTTTTCATTTTGTCTCTTTTCTATTACATCATTTGTTTATTCCTGATTGCTGCTGGAAACTTGACAGAATGAAAACCTCAAACCGAGTTTGGGATAAATTGTGTGCGTATGTGCATGTCAGCGGAGGTTATGGGTAGCGAGTGCCATAAGCTACCATAAGCGGATAGAGTTCTTGGTAGTCACTGACTCGAGCAATAGGCTTTTTTTTCTCTTTCTTTTTTTTTTCTGTTTGGTTAAATCGGAAGTTTGAAACCAGGCGCGTCAATCCTGTCCTGCAAAAGAGAAGACAAGAAGGAAGTCTGTCTTCTTAAAATGTCTGTCCTCTGTCCTTCTTATCTTCCTTCCTTCCTCCCGCCACAATTCTGTGTCCGTCTACTTTCAAATGGCGGACCATAACACCACCATAACACCAAATCTGTATTCTAATTACCATGCAGTCAGCCTAGATAAACATGTATTACCTCCACGCATAGTCCCTACACACATTTGAAGCGCACACACACACACACACGCACGCACGCACGCACACACACACACACACACAGGTCCTGGTGTCAGATGCCTTGCTATTTGTGTTAGTCTCATTAGTAACAGGTTGGGTTTGCAGAGGGAGTAGACGACTGGCAGGCTGACATACGGGTGGCACAAGCTGTGTTTGCTGTTGGGCTTAGGATGTTTGTAGACAGACCTCTATATGTGCGGATGCGTGCACGCGCGTGTGTGTGTTTTGCATGCACACTGTATATTCAGGTGCACGTGTACTGTATATGTAAATGGAGGGACATTTTCTGCGTCTCTCTGCAGCCTCGCTGTGCTCGCAGATGCCACCAGAAGCCCCATAATGCCTCGGCTTTAGTCTGTTTGCCTGCTCCAAGTGTTCTCACCGCTCGAGGTTTAGCTTCCTCAAACCGCTCAGCTGAACTGAACCGAGATGAGTCATAGTCAAACTGAGCGAGGCTTACTGTATGTGAACGTTTTCTCTCCCTTTGCATTAACATATGCGCTGTTTAGGGTTGTAACAAAAAACACTTGTGACACATTTGTACATTTTTCGGTGCAGGATAGGGCCGCACGGTCTATCGCTTTGAGCACGGCGAATGAACTCAAACTTCAAACATTAATTCACCTCGACTGTGGTTTAAACCGGCCACAGTTTCACAGTGAACCGGAAATATTTTAACACTTCACTTCCCAAAGAGCTGAGTAAATATGATAATTTATCGACCTTTCAATGGAATCGTATCGGGATGAAATCCAATATATAGAGATACCGTAATACACAATAACATACAAATTGATAAAAACAAGCACACACCAGCTCAAATTTCCCCGAAAATCTGATCAAACCTCAGTTAAATCAAACTTGTTGTTATACTATAGTATATGCGGTTTACAGCTTTTTTTGTTTGCTCCAAAGTTCTAAATTAAATGAGGAAATACTCAGTACTTGTCATTTGTCAAGTATTTCATTCACACTATATATTTTCCATGGTGTGTGTGTGTGTGTGTGTCTTTTTTTGCCTTGCCATCACCATTCATAACTAATTATTAAGATTCAATTGTTTACTAGTGCACAAGGTAATTCATAGATTGAGATTTTACTGACTAAAAACTGTTTCTTTGACATAATCTGGGGAAAAGTCCTGTATTTTTTGGTAAAATTCTAAATATCGCAATGTCAATTTTCCAATATGGTGCAGTCTAATACCTGTGAAACAAGCAGGCTAGAACTACAGAACTGGATAGAACTTAGTCTTTGAAAAAAACGTGGGCGCTTTTGCTGGAAAGCGTGTTTAAAAAGAATAATCGTTAACTAATGTAAAGAGGGTTAGACCCTATATATTATTTGATTATGAATAAATATTTGAAGAAATCAATTTGTTAAATACAGAATAATGTCGGTACTGTTGAGTCTCGGCACAGTTCAGTCACACAAGAGACTTCAAACATTAGCTCTAATGCACTGTCTCTCTCCACCCTGTCCTTGGTGAGTGGAGCATTAGGATATCGTCAAGTACTGTTTTCTGTTGAGAAAACATGAATATGGACTGACACAGCGGACCTGAAACACCATTCAGCTGCTCTTATCTACTGTTTTCACAATTCAGAGGCTCATCTTCAAGTCCATGTCTGTCTTTCCACTTCTTGCAAAATGTCAATACAGGTAAAAGTGGTAGTAACATGTATTTGACGAGGGTGTATGTCCTTTGTTACTTTCCGGATTTCCGCCTTAAACCATCTGCCTAATATCTCCTTTCTCTTTCCCTCGCTGTCTGTCTGGCTCTCTCACAGTAAAGTGTAGTTTGAAGCTGGTGGAAATGGAGCATACAGAAGGAGATAATAATTCTCCTCCAAGTCTTGACAGGTTGCTTGACACGTTGTCAGCATGGGCCCCCACGTAGTGCACCAGAAATATCTGCACACTAAACACACACACACACACACACACTCACACAATGCTTTACTCCAAATAATGCCAATGGCAGTACCTTTTTTTTTCCTGGTCAAACGGAGAGGCAGAGGACTTATTTAAGATGCCACGCACGCACGCACGCACGCACACCCACATAAACATAAACATATACTAACATATACACACAAACTGCAACAAACCATATGTGTGTTCCTGCGACAATTGAGCCAGGTTGGCCCTCTAATCAGAACTCAAGTGTGTGTGTATATATATATATATATATATATATATATTTTTCATACCGTTTTGAAAACTCCACTTTTCTGCTGTGTTGCACTTTCTTATGGAAATGAATACACCCAGGGCCCGATGGAGACCGAGTCAAAGTTTAACGCTTTCATCCTGTGAAAAGCTATCTGTTCAATATGCTGCAGTGAGGGCTTCGAATCTGCTTATTAGTTTAGCTTGTTAGCAATATTTCCACTGAGGCTGCACCCATCTGGAGATGAAGATATGAGTTTCGTAATACGTTACCATTACTAAACATTGCTGGAGCTGTGGCTTCCATTCAAGTTGCCTCATTATTTTCTCCTTGGCAACAAACAAAAAAAAGTGCTTGTGTTCATGTGTCAGTGAGATCATTTAATTAAACTTAATTGAACTTCTCAAAGTGTGGAGATAAATGTTCTTGAAATACTTTTATTTTGCCTCTAACACACTTTGCTTTATACTGTATTTGTCATGTCTTGTAACTTTTAAGCCTTGAGAAGTTTCGGGTGGGTGAGCTCAACAGCACCTGGGCAGATCGGATACTAGTTAAAGGTGCTTAACGTGAGGTTGGGGCACATCTATCACCTCTCAGCATGGTAACAGCTGAGTCGGCGACTCGCGGCTAACAGCGCTAACAGCGCTAATAGCGCTAACAGCGCGAACTACGGCAAAAGTGCAGAGAGAGCTAACGGTGTCAACGTGAAGGAGATCCAGAGGGTGGGTGCTACGCTTCCGCAACAACGGTGTCTGAGCGCCATGCGGCGTAGGGGCCACGCGCCAACCAGTGGGGCACGCTCACATGCACTAACATGCACTAAAAGCATGCACCAGCACTGCTATGTTAACAAAGAACGGAGAAGCTTGGAATACAACAAACACACAGACGGGAGAGTGACTTCATCCTCTGTTCAGGTAGACATCACTCCACTATATCTTTACACAGCAAATAGCTGTCTGCTGCTATATTCATGCTCTGAATCTCATGGATTGCGATTTTATTTGGCTGCCATGCTCTAAAAACTTTCAAATACCTACTTTGAAATTGAACTAAAGTCAAACTCACGATGTTTGACTTTACTAGCTACGGTTGGTTAGCTTAGCATTGCTCAAAGACTGAGCCCGACTAGCAATTTCCTATTTTTTTCCAAAGTCAAAAACATCTGGCAAGTATAAAACCAGGGCGTCTTGACTGAAGTCTTGTTGTCACCGTGCAGAGATTCTAGAGAAATGCCGCATAACCTCCAGGAAGACTACAAGTATTTCTACTATTAGTCATCTGTTTGTGCTGTGCTGTGCGGTCCAATCTGATGTTAACAGAGTTGTAAGTCAGAACGATTAGCTGACCAGGTGTTCCATTAGCGACTTCTGTGACCCCTCAATGGCTGCAGTGCATGAGACAAATTCACAGGGAGTCAGACATACACACCGAAGAACAACGCTCAAACAGATGGAAGTACCTTTATTTAAGCGTATTGAATATGACTCACAGACTTATCTCTCAAAGCTCGCACACTTAACGTACACACATACACACACACACACACACAAACACGGGTCCACGGGTCAGAAATTCTTTTGCGGTGTTCAGTGAATACCGCTGCCACTTTCAGGTCAAACCAAAAGGTTAGATGAGGTGGGAGTGTGTGTGGGTTAAAAGACTGCTCCTTTTACAGTCGGATCAAAGAGCACCCTGTGCGTGTGTGTGTTTGTATCTGTCAGGGTTTTTTGGCCACCCACTTGTAAAAAATAAATACAAAATTAGGCCTTTTGCTGCTTTGGCAAGTGCCTGTGTATCTGCTTACATTGGTAAGTCATGGCGCATAGTTTCAGTCATGATAGAACAACCTCATCGATGCTCTGCTCCGACCACCTGCAGCCTGTGTGAGAGGCTCCTCTGTCTCCCAAGCTTTAGCTCGCGAGGTTCGTTTTCCAGTTCAGTATTAGCGTTAATAAAATGGCATCCTTTTAACGAGCCGACAACAGTAGAAATAAACGGCAAAAAGACAAATCTACCTAATTACCTCCGGGCTCGCCGTCGACTGCAATGCACCGGATTTAAGAAAAATGCAATCCCATAGTTGTAAACATGTAGACCGCTGGGGCGACGGGCTGCAATCATCATCATTATAAGGGAGCGAGACTCTGTCGGGCTGTTGGCGGCTGATGACTGTTAAGTACAGCTGTTGCCACCGTTTCGCGTCTAACAAGCTTGTTGAGTTTTTTTCCCCCTGTCTCCACGCAATTCTATTAACATTTTGCAAGTCTCTACGGCCACATAACAAATACCAAATACCACTGTTGTTACCAAAATAATTGTAATAACAGTGGTTTCTCCATAGTAGCGTCATTATTCATTCAGTTTTTTTCCTCATGTCATGCACATGGGTTTTCTGCTCTTCAGCCCCGAGAGAGTGAGAAAACGTCTCCAAGATGGAGAGTGAGTGAACATAATGGACAAGGAGGAAATAGGGAAGTGGCAATTAGAGTGTGCAGGTGGCCTAATAGTTGTAGTCAAAGCCTCCTGGAACCGAGTGGCTCAGGTTTAGCTGCACCAAATGCTGTCAATCAGCGGGTCCATGTTGTGTTGAATGTTGATGATTTTTGTCCTTAAGCGAGATACTTCTACCCTTATCTAATCACACAGCGCGAACTGGCATCCATCAGAGCCTCGGTGCAGCACGGGGAGGAGGGTACGTTGGAACCAGAGGAAAAAAGAAGTAACAGTGGGGGTAAAAAAACCTGACCTGCAGCATCTATTGGAATAATATCCACTTCCCTTGTAATTTTCCCTGTGCTTTGAGCTGCAGATTTCCAAAAGATTATTAATATTTTCCAGATTATTTTACCCTTACCTTTTGTCACATTATATGGTGATGAACACAATTATTGAAGAGCTGAATCTTGTTTTCCTCAAGTCTTTATTAAACAACAGATCTGTATCTCTTCTAGATGAAATAGTTTACCTTAATGCTGAATCAATGTCTACATATTTTCATGAAACCAGCGTAGACCACTTGTATTCTTGGATATATATATATCTTTTGGGACTATTACAGTTAATGTTTTCCTTCCAGAGTAAAGCTTTTTTTTCTTTATTCCTTCAAAACACAACTTCTATACAAAATAATTATTATCGTCTAGCCCTACTTGTTACTAGAAGTGAATCCACAGCTGCCTGCCAATCCGAATTCTGAATTCTTAAAGGTCATTGTGTAAGTGCAGATATGGGTTGGCTGAGTGACATACTCAGGAAAGGAAAAGGTGGCAGGTAGAAAGCTACTAATAATTTGGCCGATATGCTTGAATTTCTTCTTTCAACGTGTTGTGATTTTACATTTTTCATATAAGTACTGATCCGAAAGCCGAAAGTATATGAACCTGTTCATCCATAAAATCATAGCCTTTACAGTTTGTTCCCAGCAAACAACATTTTTTCACTGCTGTTTCACCGTCATTCAATCTCCATTATCTATCTCTTTATGGCTTTTTTTTTGGATGGATAGGATGTGTGTATTGTGTGAGCAGAAAAAACACACTTAATTTAGATTAATGACTCTCATTACCATCCATCTTTTATGTACATTGGAGTGAATGTTTGGTTGTCAGAGTAAGAGTTCATCATGTATTCGATCTGTTTCAATACGAGCGCTATAAATGACATCATTGAGGATTTTCTTCTCGCGTTTTTAAGACGATATGAGGGATGAGATATCACCGCTACAGGTTGGTGTGATGAATTACCAATACAGGTGTTGTAAATAGCCACAGATGTGCGCGAGGGTCACTCGTAATGACAGCTCCTCTGGCATTATCGTAGAACCTTGCCGGTGCGACAACAAGCGGGGAAATTACGCCACTTCTTCGCCATTCTTTTCACTGGGAGCTCTGACAGGTCTAATAAGTGGTCGAGCAGGCAGATATATTGATATGCAAATGTGTGATTACGGGCATGTCTATGTTCATTTATCAAAAGCACTAATGAGGGTACGCTGGGGGCGCAGTCGCAAAAGTCTCTCAGCCTTCCTTCCCTAACACCGAGGAGGAGCGGTACGGTATGGCGCCCTACTTTTGCGGCGGTGTACCAACCAGCGCGGCGCTCTCGTTGAAAATGTCCCGAAAGGTGTTGCAGATGGACGTCTCAGAGCCACGTCAGCCCACCCAACTTGGAGCGCTGTAACACACAGTAATGCATTCAATGTAAATTGGCAAATTTTGTTTATTTAATCACCTTCCAACCAACAGATACATTTATATCGGCTTCCAAAAAAACCTTTACTGCGGCAAAACATCGGTAAAGCGGTCGGCTTTGTATTATATGATGAGCGTCACTGAATCCATGCAGCCGTCCGAAGGCAGCAGGACAGATCCGTCGCATAAATCTGCAGCCTCTGATTGGAGATCAGTGCCACGGCGCTCTGCCGTCTTCTGTGTTTGCTTTGGTTAAATCACATGCAAATGGCGCCAGGCTGCTACAAAAATGAGCGCACACACCTCCACGCGCATGATACGGGTCTGTTGCAACGCTGCATCCTGATTTCCTGTCAACTGAACTAATCCCGTGCGTCACAGCCACCTTTCCCACCTCTTTAAGCAATTTCAGCGGTTCATGTCTTATTCTTAAAATTTATTTTGAAGCAAACCCAAAAGTCACTTTTTATGAAATGATGTAAACATCTTCAAGAGAAATACAGCAGAGTCAGGGCTGCATTAGCGTCCAATCGATGTGATCCCTGGCATCACCAATGAGTTATTGGTTCCATTGACGTAATAAATAACCCACACCATGCGAGTATGTGATGCTGTGTGTTCACACTGTGCCGCCCTGCACCATCCAGACAACCACGTGATTTCCCGGAGAAGCCGGGAAACCGGGTTGTCGTCACGCGTGCTACCTGCTCATGATCTACATTCACCCAGCCTCGCTGCACTTTGCGCCGCTGCGCCCACGTCAACCAGAATAGCCGCTGCTCTTTGATACCCCCACGCTCGAGACCTGCCACTATGTGCACTTGCGGGATTAATATGTAAATGTTTTTTTTCTATTTTTTCCTGACGTCGTTGTTCTCAGTTAACGAGTGCAACCCTTGTTAGTCGTGAGCACTTCCAGCATTGGGGACCGAATGGCGTCTTTATCCATCTTTATGAATACATTTGCACTGGAAGTCATCCCGTTTTTTATTATTAAAGTCAAAGTCACAAACCATATCGTGGTTCAACGTTGGCTTCGGCATGTAGTACGACTATGTGCGTTAGACCTCATTTAGAAATCGTGACGTGACCAGGACTGCTACCGTGTTCAGACACTCGCCCGGTGTGTTCACTGCCTCCGAGAGGATACACGTTCCAACACATTCAGATTTAACGGCCACTTTATGAGGAATGCCGTGTACATATGTCACAGGCAGGACTCCTTTTATACCTTAAATACCTTTTTACATGATCATTACACACATAGCCCGATCCAACCCAACGTACCAATCTCTCTCTCTCTCTCTCTCTCTCTCTCTCTCTCTCTATTCTCTTGCCTTTTACCGTCATGCCTTCTGCTGCTTCTTTTTCTTTTTTCTTCTTCTCTTACGTCCCTTCAAGCTTTTTCTTTCTTCTCTTCCCCAGTCCTCCTTCCCTCCCCAGCTGGTACAGTTTGCTGGTTAAATATTTGGGATTGGGGTGGGTGGGTACTGGATGCTGGAAGGCCTAAGCTGGGAGGATCAACAGAGGAAGGGCTGCAGTTGTTGCGGATTAGCTGCTTGTTTTATCATAATACCACTGCCTGCTTGCTTGGCGTTTGGGGCTCACCCGGCAAAGCTGCAGAAGTCAGAAATCACGATTTTAAAAAAGAAATTATGAGTAATGCACCTCATTACTGCCAAGCCTTAGTTTCGCTAGAAGGGGCTGGAATCGCAAAGCTTTCCAATGGATGAAATTACAACTCAACACAACTTTCCCTTCCTACTATAAGTTTTCGGTGTTCAAAGAATGTCGGTGAATTCCGGGTTGCAGTGTATGAACTCTCAAAGAGGTTTATCCTTTAAGGTCCGGAAGGCACGGAATGGGAAATGGAAAGACATTGATGATAAGGAAGCTGATTCAGAGGAGGGGAAACAGAAAGATGAAGAAATGAAGTGCGGGAGAGAAAATCTTTGTTCTAAAGAGTAAATCGAGGTAATAGGAGTTCAGGAAAGAAGGGGTATTTGATTTGAAAGGAGTCACAGATGGGTAGGCTTCAAAAGGGATAGGAACATTGTGATTCAGTGGTTAGTATGTTTATGTATCTTCACAGAACAGGATTAAGTAAGAAAATTCCACTCTTTATGTCTATCCCCTCAACTATGAAGATACTGTCAGCAGCCGCTTAGTTTAGCTTAGCTTAGCTTAGCTTAGTTTAGCGTTAAGGCGAGAAACGTGGGGAAACGGCGTGGCTCTGTCAAAAAGTAAAAACAGATCGCCTCCCTGCACATCAGGAGGTGTAATATCTCTTTTGTTTAATCTCTTACAGGAACCGAAACATTTTAAACATTTTAACAGCAGTTCCTCGTAAGTGACTCCAAAAAGGAATCGCTCCAAAAATATTATTGTATTCCTCAATATCATTTATTTAAAAAGTGATTACATCCTTTTCATATGCCTTTTTTTTTTTAAGATTCACTGAGTCCAATTTTCTTGGCCAGTTCTAATTTTCTTTCTCTCTAAGAACAACAGCTGACAGCGTACACAAACTTTTCACAAGTTAAAGGACCTTCCCTCACTCTCATTCAAACAAATCTTCAACAAGACAAGTTGCTCCAAACATTTTTATGGTTTTTCCTCCACAGCTTATTTTGGACCTGCAGTCGTTACAAATTGCAGACTTTGTGTCGACACCAAAACACACGACGCGCGTGTGTGTGTGTGTGTGTGTGTGTGGCCGTGCTGTGTTACTCACGTTGTGTGTCTTGTAAAACCAGACATTATGCTCGGCTCATACTTTCTGTCGATGTCTTCCTGTGTTGCCCTTTAGAATCTGGAGAGATACGAACAGAGCAAGGACGAATTCCACCAAGCGGCCTCCGAGACGGAAGCCAGCGTGAGGTGAGAGACGCACGCGCACTCCCATTCACAAACTAATTTACGGTTCCAAATGTAAGCAGATATTATTCCCTGGAACCTCTGACACACACACACACACACACACACACACACACGTACATGAGCATACCCACAGCAGACTAATAAGCAGCGATGGATCGTGATCTGCTCGTTTTTTTTCCCCTAATTTTTAACCTGTTACACGCATACCTTCTCTGGAGCACACCTGACTAATGTGATAAGTATTTTAATTGGCTGCTTTAATGAAGCCGACTTTAACAATACCCTATTTCCCCGTCCTCGCTTCTCACCGTGGACTTGTGATGAGCCGCAGTCGGGGGAGAGGCAGCTAATTATTGCCACTGCCGTTTGTAAAACACTGAGGCCCTGACTCGCTGTCCAAATTTGTCACGTCAGTAGAGTCACACGGGTATTTCTGTGAGTCTTCCAGCGTGTCCTCACTCCTGACGATGAGTTTTAGCTGGTTGCCACGCGTCTTGTATATTTCAATTTCAAATTATTCATTGAAGTTAGAACTCTTTCTTTTTGCTACAATTTGGACTTTGTTCATGTAGTTCACATAGCAATCATTCCTTCTGGTAATAAGAACATTGTACTCAAGTGCAACTGTGCGACATAGTTAAAAAAAAAGGAAGACAAAACAACAAGCAGTCAGAAGATCATACGCGTTCTAAACAAAACTCTAGGTGAGCCAAACTTATGTGGAAGCGAAAGACGAAGGCGAACAGCAGAAATCCTTCCAGAAGCAGTCACATGGCAGTTTACTAACCGACCTCTCTGTTTGGCTTTGTGTCTTGATCTCATCCATTCCCCAAAGCTTTTAGGTCAGGGTTGGAACTCCGGTTGAGTCTGGGAACAATGTTGCTGCTTAACGCCGTGCCGGTCGGGCCTGTTCATTTTGCGTCCAATTTACCCTCATTCCTGAAGAAAGCGACAAGATACTTCTACTCCCTCGTTTTCCTCACCAAATGGTTCAGATAATCTGCCCTAAACAGTTGGCTGGTGTGCAACCCGTCTTATCGTCTGACAGTTTGTGTTTCTTGGCTCGTCGGGCTTCTTTGTAGCGATTTCGGCGTGTTCCCAGATCGGTGCAAATTCTTTGGTGGGTACAGTTAATTTTTTCTCTTTGCTTTTTTGGACAGCTGAAATGGGGGCCAAAACTGAGTCAAAATAAATATTCTTAAAAAAAAGTACATTGTATATGAGAAGTTTAGTTTCTGGAGGCTGGATTAGTTGAGCAAATGAGAATGACAATGAATAACACTTGTTCCTTCTGTAGTCTGTCAGTCTCTCATGAATGAACCCTAATCGCTCCATTTAAGAAGACGTGATGCCACATGTAGAGTACTCTGAGTGGACCGGGCCGCTCCAAGGAGCTGACAGCAACCTGGAGGTTCAACCTGGAAGCAACGAATGAGGAAGAGTCTGAGTTTGAAACGCAGCGTCACTGGTATATCAGAAGCTCGGTCAGTCAAATCTACCTGGATGACTCAAAGAAAATCAATCGCTTCACCTATTCTCCGCAGAATAGAGGATCACACTGAAGCCCGCACTTCAGTTTTTAGCCCGACAATAACCAATAACAAGAAGATGGTTTTGGTTTGCTCACCCCCCCACACGCTCACACAGACACACACAACTTCTTTTGTGTGCCAGCCATGTAGTTAACATGCATTCCATGGTAATCTGGAGTGACTGAACGCCGTTATCAGCGGTTTAGGAATATAAGACCCCCCATTGCGGTGCGATTTAAAGCAATGCCTACATGTTTTTGATCTGTGCCGATGCTGAAGACCATGTGATCTTACCTCTGGGGAATAATGTACAGTAATACCTCTAATCCTCTTCTCGTAGGGAGTGTGTGTGTGTGTGTGTGTGTGTGTGTGTGTGTGTGTGTGTGTGTGTGTGTGTGTGTGTGTGTGTGTGTGTGTGTGTGTGGGGAGGGGGGAGGAGGGTACTCTAAACCCGCGAGCGTTTTATCAGAGAAGATAAAACGATCCGAGCTTCCTGTATGGCCCGATCTTCATTGACAATTATACACTGCTTTGGAGCCTGGATTAGGCTCTCTTTCATTCTGTAATCTAGTGTAACCCCAACCTCCGGGGGAATTCAGGAGTGTCACTTAAATGACTGGAGTAAGGTGTGAGGATACATGTCTGGTTTTAAACTATACAAAATAAACGGGATGCATTTGACGTGGACCCGCATACTTCAGTGGCTACAACATGTATATAACATGTGGCATACAAAAACACTGATAAAAGCGTCTGTTAGCAGACTTTCTACCAGAAAGGGGATACGATTCACGTCCTGTCCTCCTGGTTGGTGAGCATTTAATTGTGTTTGATTTGTCACTTTTTAAATATGTCATCAGAAGGTCTGAGAAAGAAGTCACTAATTAGCAGCCCATTAAAATGAAACCATCATGTGACATGATACGTAGTTGGTAGGGTTATGTAAAACCGCCCAAACCGCAATTGTCTTCATGTAGTGGCTAATTCACACTTCCTGGTGATTGCATTGATTGCAAAATGAGCACCTGCAACACAGTGAGTCTGTCTATAAAGTCCGGTCCTCAGAAAATTTGGACGGATTGCATCACCGTCTCTATCCAGCTCCGCTGTGTAAACTCTTATTATTGCTGTAGCTCTCGCACGATCCTTTTTTTATTGGCAGTCGATCGCCTTCAGCCACCTGTCTTCTGCGTGACAAAAGTCCACGTTTATATACAGTACAGGCTTTCTCCCTGGAAATTGAAAGTGTATTAGTTCAAAATGTATCTCGTCTCATGATTTATCAATTCAGTTAGTTAGATTACTGCCTGAACAGCGGCCACACTCAAGATAAACATGCCATTTGCTGTTGGAAATAGCGCTACATGCTCATTATATAATTATTTTATGATGTTGGGAGATGGGCTCTACCCTGCGTTGTATCAACTTGGTTAGCAGCACTCCAAAAGCAATCCATCCAGAATACTTATGGTCAGTGTATCAGGCTAAATAGGTGAGTTGTGGCAGATATCTTCATTTCCGTTTGGTATTGACGTATAAATGCCTCAAAACAAGTGAAAAATTCTACAAATAGGGTGAGCCTGTGCTGTGTCCTCTTGATTAGTCTGAGAATCGTCTTGAATGAATGAAATTCAGTCTGCAGAGAGCCTGATACAGCGTTAGGAAGAGAGAGGAAGAGTCTGGACATTGATAGTCACTTGGAATCATTCATCGTGTATTTGAAAGCAGCAGACAATGCCATGTTCTAACATTTTTCAGATGCCATGAATGTTGATTAATCTGTGGGAAAAAACTTCAGACGGACTCTGGTTTGCAAAAAGTGTGGCGAAGTTCTCTCGGCGCAGAGCTGTAGAACAAAGCTACTGTAAAATATGATGTTGGTGACTCCATTCCCCGTGTGTGTGTGTGTGTGTGTGTGTGTGTGTGTGTGTGTGTGTGTTTGTGTTGTGTGGAGAGAGAGAGCAAAACAGCCTCAATAACTTTCCTTTCATTCTCTCTCTCCCTTATTTATGGGAGCGAATGACACAATTTGCTCTGCCATAATTACGTCACACAATCGCACGACCACCAAGTCGTGCAGATTTACAGCAATTACAATGAAATCAAATTTTTTATCAATCTAATTGATATTAATAAAGGCATACTTAGCTTTTGATTCCTTTGAGCTCTCTTGAAACGACTTCTGCGGCTGGAGGGAAGAAAAAACCCAGCCATGGTCGCTGGGTCCTCATTTGACGCGCCAAAGTCAAAACGAGGTTGGAGGAGAAGCGTTAATGCAGTTTCACAGGCGTCATTAAGGCTTTTGGTGCAATTCAGCTGATTACGACAAACCGGTGTGCTTCAAAAAAACATGCTCTGCCAGGTCAGTGATTTGATTGGAAATATGACTTCAGTCACATTGCAATAGTTCAGCTCAGATGCTTCCGATGTCTGTGTATGCTATTTGATTAATACGTGACTAGAAGCATTATTAGTATTATTAGACCGCAAATCGATCGCATGTTTCAATGAATAATGGTCGAAACAGGAACGCACAAAAGCCCCTTTGCGTGCTTCCGGGCGACTCGCGCCAACACACAGTGTAAACGTCGGCGAGCGCACAGACACGCACATGACGCGTACAACTGTGGGATCTCACGCACTTTTAGAACAGAGTTAATGAACTGACAAAGTGCACAGTCTGATACAGGCACAGGCGTTTTAACAGCTTTTATAAAAAAATATCCAAAGCCGACGTGCTTATAAACATGACGACATGGCCTTCAGCTCCTGAAGATATTTCACCACCAAAATGGATTGGTGCGGTTGATGGTCATCAAACCGCACCGTTAGGGCAAACGGACTTGAGATCCTCTGGAACCGAACCAAACGGGTTCGGAGAGCCCCATTAGCGGTGGACTCTCGCAGCCGGGCCGTTCTGGAACTGGTCGACACTTAGATTGCATCGCATAACTGGTGACCACTTAGCAAAGACGCTTTTGCATTCACTAACTTGACAGGCTTTGCCTCGCCGTGGAAAATACAGACGGAGAGAAAGAGACGCGAGGATGGAAACAGTCGACTTTTTAGTCGAGATACATTTCGTGTGTGTGTGTGTGTGTGAGAGAGTGAGGGAGACAGCCCTCTTCTTCAGAGTTGAAAGTAATGGAACAAGAGCGAGACGGAGACGGACGAGGCAGATACCCACGTCAAACCGCTCAGGTCAGTTTCCAAGGCATTTTAACAAGGCCAGCTGTCTGTTACCGTCGTAGTCCAACTAGCCTTAATAGCCGGCCTTTGTCAGATCCTCCCAGCCTGTGTCAGATGATACCAGCCTACAGAGATCACTCAGCGATAAGGCTGGAAACATTGACAAGTTAAAAGGCAGACTACTCCGCCATTGTTGTGGTGCTGTATACCAGAGAAAAGCAAACCAAAAAATATGGTGTGTGAGCCTCACTGTATTTTAAAAGTGTACATTTCCTGCCATTAAACTTTCAACTGTTTGAGGAGAACTGTTAAAAAACAGCTTGTTTTGGATGGATGGATGGAGAGAGAGAGAGAGAGAGAGAGAGAGATCACCAAATGGACTCCGATGGTGAAATGAATCCCACAGCACCTCCCAATGTATTCACACCCTGCTTTAATTTACTGCTGCATCGTGTTAATACAGATCATTTAGGACATGGTATGACTATTTTAATTATTTCCTGAATATGACGCGACGCACCAAACTTATTGACGATAACAAATAATTATTGTGTAAAGTTAAGTTACCAAAATGAATATTGTTACATGGGGGCCAATAGGATAGAAACCCCCCCGAGATACTGTAAAAGTATTTGTGGATAGCCGAGCGGTTAGGGCGCATACCACATGGGCGCAATTAACCCTGAGCAGTGAGTCCCCCGGACCATGTGCTGTATGTCTATGCGCTGAGTGGGTAGAGCATGCATTCTTTAACCAGGAGGTTGGAGGTTCGATCACTGGCTTCTACTCTCATCGAACCCCAAGTTGGTCCCTGGACGTTTCACAAAAATCCATCCTAACATGCTGAGGATAGAGGTCTAATTTTAGGCATGCACCTGTACGTATATGACGGCCGTGATTCCAGTTCAGGTCGTTGCAACTATGCAAATTCATGAGAGCCAATTAAAAGAAACCGCCAGAATCACCGGCAAAGGAGTGACAAAAGTGCGAGGCATTGGGAGAATTGAAGTACCCTTCATGCACTTCAATGTTTACGAGGGACACAGGGAAGTCTGAGTACTAGCACGGAGAGGAGCCTCTCTACCTGGCTGTGATGGGAATGGAGGGATGGGAGAGTACGAGTGAAGGAGTGTGGAGATACAAGATAGGGGAGGAGAGGATGTGTGCCCTGAGTCAATTGAAAAGCTGTCAGGGTGCAGGTGCATACAAGCTACAAGCAGAAGATAAGAGGCAACTCTGTCTCTCTCTCTCTCTCCGTTTTCCTCCTCACCTCTCCGGCCCTCCGTCTCCCTTGTTATCATCTCTTTCTCTTTCTCTTCCCTCCACCAACGCACCATTATTAATCAAGCTGGTAAATGGTAAAGCGGTTTGTTCAGGAGTTCTGACCCTCAAGACACGTCAAATGCCATTTCTTGCCTAAATAGATAAGGGTGGACCTGTTTTCCTCACAGTCGCTCTCTCGTTCTCCCTGCACAGCTTCCCCTCTACACCGGGGATTAGACATTTTCTCATTATGTAGGACCCATCCAATTTTAAGCAAATTAGTGGAACGTTGCAATAAACAAAATATGTACTTTTCCATGAGCTGGATTCAAGCTAATAGTAAAGCTTTAAAGAAAGTGATGCATTTGTAAGATTTAAAGGTGCTTGTAGGCCTTCTTCAGCTTTCGAACAGAACCAGGCTAGCTGTTTCCCCCTACTTCCAGTCGTTATGCTAAGCTAAGCTAATCCCTCACCGGCTCCAGCTTCATTTTGACTGTACAGACATTAGTGGTTTCAGTCTTCTCATTTAACTCGTGGGGAAAAAAGCCAAATAAGCGCAACTCCTGAAATTGTTTAACTAGTTGGGTTTTGATTGTTGCTCTTGGATCAACAAATGCAGTTGTATTATTATTATATTTCCTTTCCTTCGGCCCGAGTTTTTCACGTACACATCCAAACATGGAATAAAGTATCTCCATCTTCAATGCCCAAGCAACAACTGCAACCCGCTTGACAAAAGGGCTCGGACATGATGTAGATGGCTGGCCTGAGAAACGTTGACTTCCTAATATGAAGACATTTCTTGCAGGACTTTTATTTCTTGGAGAAAGTCAGTGGCCAAGCAGACAAAATTAGAGATAAGCTGACGATTCTTACCAGTCGCTCTCTTTTTCATTGCTCTCAGATTTCTTCATAAAAAACAAAAGCTTTATACAAGTACAAGTACATTTATTTTTTTCTAATTAAAATAAATAAATAATAATACTTTCCTGGTAATGAAAGAATATGTCATTCAGATGTATATTATGTTATTGGAAAATTGAGTCGGCTATTTGGTTTCCACTCGAGTAAAAAGCATCTGAACTGCAATTAGGGAGTTTTGTACGACAGTTGTTTTTTTCCCCACCCCTAATGTTTAAACAGACATTGAAAGATGCAGTTGTTGTCATTGGAATACACAGCCAGGCACTGTAAAAAGAAAAAAAAGTAGAGGACACACTATATTCATACCGTGTCAAAACTAATACAACATATGCGTCGTGTGTTGTGTGTCGGAACACAAAACCCGATGCACAGACTTTCACAGAATTTTCTTTTTTTCTTCTTTTTTAGTAGCCTTCAAGTCAGTCACAATATTGGATTCTCTTTATTTTCCCTCCTCGGGCACTGCTTCCCATGAGATGTGAACACGATTTACTAATTGGTTGCCTGAAATGCAGCACAGATACAAATACTTTGTAGTTGACAGGATAGAAGTAAAATAGCATGTAGGACAAACAATGCCTCATATGTATAGCCAAAGCCATTAAGGAGAGCACAAAAACAACCATCAGTCTAACTCTGAGAGATGCATGGTTTAGAGGCGATAAAGGCATCTTCCTTATCAGACTCCAAGCTTTGCCAGAGGCTTTTGTAGTTGCTGTTGTGTTTCGTGTCTCTTCCATTTTCCAATTCCTCCCCTTTCATGTCGCTCCCTCTCTTTTGTCTTGGTAAGCTGGTCGGCGTGGTCCAGAAGACTGAGGCCTCTGTGTTCGTACGCCTCCGCCGCCGCCGGAGATTAAAAATAATGGGCAGCACCATTAATTAAGCAACTAATCTTACTGTTTATGTTTTGTCATATTTACCGCTCGCAGATGCGTGGAGAACTCTCCCCCCCCCAAAAAAAATGTTTGCTCCCACACAACGCATTAAAAATGCTTTCGCAGCACGTACGCACATTAAAAACAACCCCATACGTGGCTGGACGGGCTGGACGGGCTGTCAGGGACGCTGCTTTGCTGCTCGGTCCCCCTTTCTCTCTCTCTCTCTCTCTTTCTCCCTCTCTTTCTCTCTCTCTCTATTTATTTTGTAAGCGGCTCAGTTAATATTGTTGATTTAAGACCTCACCTTCAATTTGGTGTAGCATGTGGACAGAGCTTTAGCTTTTGCCGCGGCTGAGCCAATTTTCTGCTTCAAGCGCCTTTAATAAACCACGCAGCGCTATCAGGAGGCTTTGGCTCTCCTGATGAAGGCCATTTATTTCAAATTAAAGGAGAGTTCCTTATCTTAGCCTCAAACAGCGAGAGAGATAAAGACGGCGAGTTTTGTGGTCGTCCTCACTGGAGAGAGAGAGAGAGAGAGAGAGAGAGAGAGAGAGAGAGAGAGAGAGAGAGAGAGAGAGAGAGAGAGAGAGAGAGAGAGAGAGCTGGAGAGAAGATGTAGAATAAAAGTGGGAAAAGGCAGATGAAACAGGCAAGATAAACCTTTGGAGGTGTATGGGGGGGTGGGGGGGGACAGAGTAATCTGATAGGTTGTCATCTTTTTAAAATGGGTCTTGTGAGAGAGAGCCCCCCCGCACCCCCTTCCTTTTCAACGTTTTATCTCCCTTCCTTCCTTTTATATGTTTTTCTATCCGTCTCTGTTCATTTTCCTCTTTAACCTCCATCACCCCCCAAAAAAAACTCAGTCATTGCATCCATGATACCGATGATAAAGTGTGGCTACGGATACGCTGTAATTGAAACGCGGGGGTCAGCTCTCCTTCATGAATCAAAGCCAAAAAGACCCTTTAATATGGCTTTCAATTAAATCTGATGTTAAATGCTCCTCACAGAGAGAGCGCGTACGCACGGCGCAGAGGGGATCCACGTGTCGGCGCACGCACAGGTCTGTGGTGCCTTCATGTTCGCGGTGCTCTACAAGTGTGTGTGTGTGTGTGTGTGTGTGTGTGTGTGTGTGTTTCCTTCCTCTACCTGCGTGGGCGTACATAACTCGCTTGTCTCCGCTTCAATCAGTCAGAATCCATTACAGCGAGGCACCCAGGCAGCGAGCCTGTCATAGTTAACAATCGCACAGATAGACAGGCAAAGACCAATTATAACACAGCCCACATATCAAATTAAGCACGGCTCATTCAGTGGCTCAGAACACACTTTTCTGCTGTATTTGATCAGGGTGATCCTACCCACACAATTAAATGCGGTTTAGCGCTAATTGCACGATTTGCGACGAGGCACGTACTCGAACCCACCTTAGGTTGTTGAACAGGTTGCAGTGGGTGAGGCTGTTAATTGTTTTCCATCTTTGTCTTGCCTCAATTAGTCAGACTTATCCTTGGTTCTGTGTGTGTGTGTGTGTGTGTGTGTGTGTGTGTGTGTGTGTGTGTGTGTGTGTGTGTGTGTGTGTGTGTGTGTGTTTTTTTTCTCACTTAAAAAACTCTTCTCACTGTTTTTTGTTACAACCAATAATAATCCTCAACAAATCCGAGCCAAAGTGATGTGTGAAAACCCTGATCTACAGTACATTCGCAAACAGTGGATTTGACGCATCTGGTCCAATAATCAGACTCGAGATGTTGATCCCCATCAGTTGTTTGTTGTTGTGTTTAAAGTGATTCGATTTTTTTTCAGGATGCATTATTTTCTCTGCCCAAATTGAAACCGTCAGTGAGAAAGACGGGGGCCGAAAGTTTTTTTTTTTTTTTTTTACCTCAATAATTCAACCCTTCTGTTTTTTGTGTTTTGCAGGTCTCGCAATACTGACGCGGTGTGTCTTGGTCTGCAGGCTCAGATCTTATCTTGCTACAGGGACAACAGAGACCAGACCCTGAGGTGTTCCGACCTGGCCAAAGAATACATGCGGTGTATCAATACTGCAAAGAAGGTGAGGGCTTCTGTCAAATCGATAGGATTTGAAATTCCGAAATGTATTTATTGTGTCAATCCTACAGCATACCGTAATTATGAGGATCCCTTTTTGAAGCCATATCAATAGCAACTTTCAACCAAAAAGAATAAGTATATAGTAATTATAATAATGCGAATAATATTGTATCAAATTGTACCTCTCATGGCCCTTCAAAGAAGCAGGGGGACATAATAATCCAGCCTGAGTCGTGTCTTTTGAAGTTTTCCACAGAGAGAGATGATATTTTCAGAGCAGCACACTGTCTGATGTAAAAGAAAGAAATTCAATTTTTCTCATGTTCTCACGATTATTCAAGCGGGAAGTGTGTGTGTGTGTGTGGGGGGGGAGTTAAAGACCCCCCCCAAAAAAAATCAGATTGATCAGATTTTGAGAGCTGTCACTTTAGGTTTTAACACAGAGGAAAATCTTGTCATTAGAACTGGCTTTCAGAGTGAGTGTCTGATGTAAAAGTATGAAATCCAAGTTCTTCAGCGCTCCCAAACTTGTTTTCCTACTAATGCTGAAAATGACACCGTTTCAAAGGCAAACACGGTTCGGGTTGCTGTGACATAAGTCCTCAGTAGCAGTTCAGCTCGTCACCGCAGCCTTCGCCCCATCGGTTCTAATTTTAGGTAGTTTACAGACGCACAATCATTTTAAAGTAAGCGAGAACGAAAACAAAAAAAAACAGCAGGTTGTCATCGGGAAAGAAAACAAGCAATGAAACTCAACATTTTCACCTGACAACATTAATTTAGGTATTTTCTGAAAGCGAACAGACTGAAACGCTGCCAGAATTGAAGAAAAGTACGAATTCCTGGAAGCGGTTCACCTGAAGTCAAGTGAACCAGACAGGGTCGTCCAGTCACACGCAGCAGTGATGTCTGCAGTCGGCTCATTAGAATTCTGTGACAGTTTAACAGAAATCTTGCACTGTGGACTGTAAATGTGTTTATATAACCCCAAGGCTTCTTTTCATGTTTATGCGCATGAGATATTTGGCATTTTTTAAGTTAGAAAACTGAACCATTAACCCGTGTCCCTCATCAAAGCAAGTCTTTATATGATGCTGAGGATATAATCCTTTTTTTTTTTTGGATTCATTTTAGCTGCGAAGTGAGATTTTAGATCTCCAGTGTTGTTTTGTTCTTTCACCTTGTAAATAGCACGACACAATAACATTGAAACTCATCGTTTCCAGGGTAGGCAGAAATGTTACCTAATCTGTTTTGTTACATTAGGCTCTGAGTTATTGGAGACCGATACATGGAGTCTTAACACTGACAAAAAGGTTGAACAAGGTTATCCGACAAGTTGAAAATATAACTGAATGTATCAATAAATAATACAGTTAAATGATTTAAAAGGATTGTGAAAAGAAACACACAGGTTTATACTTTTCATTTAACCTCCAATAAGTTTGGAAAATAGATTAAAACCTAACACATATATTTTTTATACTCTGTGTTTAGCTTCCCACTCATTTTGCTGTCAGACTTTTTACCTTTCCTATTTCACATTGGTCCAAATGGGATTTTATTTTTTTCCACCAGAAAAGGGAAAACTACGGAGTAAAAAAAAAAAAAAAAAAATGAAAGTGGAAAAACTATAGATTAGATTAGAATAGACAAAGCAGAAACTGCATGACATTTTATGAAGGTGATCTGGGTCTCCTGTCGTTTTCTGACGCAGTGTTAATTTAGTTGATGTAGTTATGTCTTCATCCATCGGAGTCAAGAAATCCTGCCTTATTTTTCTCTCTGTCACTTTTTTAGTTTTTTTTTTAATCCTGTTGAAACTAAGTTTAAAAACCACTGCTTACGCATGCACTCAGAAACGTCTAGCCTTTGTACTTTCGCTTTCAGTACTCCACATTCCTCAATTGGATCCACTGCTGTATTATTCAAAAGCAAAGACGAGCTCCTCTCCTCAAGTGTGTGCTTCGCTGCAGCAGTTTTAAGTTACAAATTCACAGGAAGTTGGAGAGAATTTTTTTTTCACGAGTGGAGGAGGGAGGAATTTAGAGGCAGAGTGCTGGAAGCTCGCCCTTCCAAAAGTTTGTACAGTAGAGGCATTTGAAGGTGTAGCTGCTCTTCATGCACCCGGACAACGTATTACTCTGCCTCATGGTGCTCTCTGCTCACATCTCCTCTGCGTTGCTCAGGGGCACTGAGGCTTCCCTCTGGCATACAGTAATACAGCATGTGATAATCAGCTCGCTGAAACTTGATTCCTCCGGTCTTGTGCTGGTGCAGTGTGTGTGTGTGTGTGTGTGTGTGTGTGTGTGTGTGTGTGTGTGTGTGTGTGTGTGTGTGTGTGTGTGTGTGTGTGTGTGTGTAGGTGTGTGTGTGCGTGCGTGTGTGTGCATGTGGGGCTGGCTGCCTATACGTGTGTGCACTTTCAATCGCATCTGTAGCTTTGTGTCTGTCTTGTATGAAACCCATGCAGACACAAACACACTTTTATATACACACAGCAAAGCCTACGTTTGTATTCTTGTATTTCTACACTTATGAGACGTCAAATGTCCTCTGTGTGTGTGTGTGTGTGTGTGTGTGTGTGTGTGTGTGTGTACACGTGCGCGCGTGTGTGTGTACACGTGCGCGCGCGTGTGTGAGATCTTCTTCATCATATTAGCTTGTGTGAGATAACGAGGAGTGAAGTGAAGAGTCTTTGAAGGCTGTCTTTAAAAGAGCACAGCGGATCATACACAATGTGTGTGTGTGTGTGTGTGTAGTTCTAAATTGCATTGCAGTCTGCTTTAACCTACACATCAAGGTCTTTCTTGCTGATTAGCCCCTGAGGCATCTCCCTAACTTTTGCCGTAGTTGAAAGTTGATAAAGTTCTTCTTCCATTATGTGTCTTTAGAAACTGTCACCATTTGGTTATCACTGAGAACTTGGGGGGTAGATTGTGAACTTACTTAATGTACTACGGCGTGACACACCGTGGGAAAAAAAAATAAATAAAAAATGTCAAACTCACCATGTTGAACTTGAAAGACAAAATAACCTTGTAGAGCCAGCAAACTTAATTAAATATGAATGGAATTGTCTAAAAATCTAATTTACATTTATTATATCAGGACATTATTTCCAATAATTGTAGCTTTCTAATTATGGTCGCATTGACAAACTACTTGTAACCAAGTCACAAAGGTGACAAAGAGAAAGTGCAATTAAGTCCCGTCCACACCGGAGGGGAAAATACTTGACTTTATATTGCGTGAAGGTGCTTGTTCCTTTCGCCTGCTTGCAAACAACAGAAAAGTGCCCAAAAGCTGCTGTGTGGTGGGATGCACCGCCAACAAGGCAAAGAACCCAGAACTAAGTTTGTATATGCTGCCAAAAAGAAAAACTAAGGCTACAGGCTAGGGATGCTCCGATTTAAACTTGTTCAGTCCTGATACCAATACCTGGGCTTTGGGCTTCGAGTACCGATCTGATACCACTATTTAACACACTTTAATTTATTTTTAATGTTTAAGGCAACATCAGGATTGACCTTGCTTTCCTAACTTTGTCAAACTAAATGTAACAAATAAACCATAAGTAACCAAATTGTTATTAATGTAAATAAGGGTATGAACATACCAGATCAGCCTATTGTCACCGATACCCGATCAAGCAATTTGAGACAGTATTGGACTGACATCATTATTGGTATCGGTGCATCTCTACTACAGGTAATAAGATGTGAGGCTTCAGCAGGAAGCATTGAGAAACTGTGGGATCCTGACACCCAGTATTTAAATGTTATGTGTGCAGCAAGAATTTGGTCCACAGTGTCAGTTTTAAGCTAACTATATTTCAGTCAGTAAAGCGAAAGCATTTTGACAGAAAGCTATGCAGTGTTAGGTTTGCAAGTGCCTTTTCTAACAACAGTAGCTTGCTAACACATAGCTAACATTAGCTCTCTGAACAGCTAACTTGTCCCATTCCATCATCATTTTTGTTACCAGCTGCACCCCTGGTAGACAGTGGGTGCTAAAATAGTTCTTTGACATGCTGATGTTTTTAGCTAGCTACGGACATTTTGTTAGCGCTTCAATCCTTGGTATCATATTGTGTGACTGATTGCTTTCCCTTCTGGTAGACGGTGCTATGGTTTTGCCAGTCTGACGCGTTGCGCCCTTTCTTTATACTGAAGATATCTGACGACTAATGTTACAGACTGAGCCCTGACTGCTCAAGAGGTCATAATAAAGAGCTATTAAGATGACGAACATAAACTAATGATGTGACATGCTAAGCTAAAGATTCAATAGGAATATTTTTTGCCTGCTTTGGCCTGGAATTTGCCCGTCCAATCAATAATTCGGTCTGCTTCCTGCCTGCCCTGCCTGCACTCTTCCACAATTTGCTAGCCTGACGGCTGTGAGCACTAATAATAACCATGTTTGTTGGTCACGTTCATAATGATAATTTTTGGCCAACTTGCCGACTTTCTCGCTAGATATAGCGACATTTGGAGCTAGTGCTGCTAGCTACTTTCATTGGAAAAGAGTTGGTGTTTTGGTTGGATACTTTAAAAATCTAGCTTACTCTAGCTGGTTTCTCCAATGTTGCCAACCCCAGCTTTAATTAATCACTAATTGTCAATAAATCAATAATTGAGTAGTAATTTTTTAGGTTGTTCAGTGAGCTTAATAGCTTATCGTGTGCTTAAGTTTAAATCCAGCACATGACTTTTTGAAGCATTTCACCTTTTAGTTTTTCCTTCCGTGTTGTATAACAGAAATGCAGCAAAAAATGTTATTTTTCAATTTTATCATTTAAAAAATAAATGTTTGAGTCCCTCAAACGTTGGGGAAATATTTTGTCCTTCTTTATATTGAATATTAAATGAGTGCATCATAAAGAAAGTCAGTGCGCTTTGAGCCTGGGGAAAATTTGTTTTCATTTCTGTTTAAATCTTATTCATAAGATGTCTTCTGTATTACGAATTTAAGTGTTTATCCCTTCAAAAAGAAAATTGTCCTACCGCTTATTTAATTAATCAAAATTAAGAATGAAATGGAAAGCTTCTGATGGCAGAGAGCAAACAAATGAAATTTTTAAAACGAGCGAGAGATGACTATATTGGGACTAATGTGGTGTTGGGTTTTTTTTTTGTTTTGTTTTGTGGGGTGTGTGTGTTTTGTGTGTGGGGTGGGTGTGTTGGGTGGGTGGGGGGTTGGGGTGGGGTTTGGGGTGTGTGGTTGTGGTATACTGTATGTGGAGCTACAGAGAAGTCGGGATCTGGCTAGCTGTAAAGTTGAGACCTCAGGAACTTTAAACGCTGTTATTTTCCCCTTCAGCAAGGCCAACTACTGAGGCGCGCACACACACACACACTCACGCACACTCGCGCATATATATCCGATGCCCTGCTGTGGAGTACAGACATGCCAGGCTTTGGGGTCTAATATCAAGGGAGTTACTCCTAAAGTTAAAAGCTGCCTGTCAGCTGAAGGAGGCAGAGAAAACTGAGGCAAACAGAGAGAAGAGTGCCGGGGAGCAGCAGTGTGATTGAAAAGTAGGTTGATTGAAAAGGAGATTTAAAAATATCTATATTTGATAGGGGTGAGCCTGAAGAGTCGACTCTTCAACATGGCCAAAATCAAAGAATGGACCTCCATGTATTAATCAGAGTCCTGACATAAGAACTTAGCACTGTCAGAGGCTGGATATATTTTTTAATTTATGAGCGATTCTCTAAAATCAGCTGTTTAGGGTTTGTTTCTCTCGCTCTCCCTCCCGTTGACTGTCCCTTCCCTTCCCTTCTGTCTGTGGATCGCTTCAATGGGGACAATGGAATTAGGACCCGCTAATGTTTACTAGCTCTCGTCCTGCCAATGTCAACGCAGATTAGTTGTTCACAAGTGAGGCGTTTTCAGGGAAAACGTCGCGGGGCGACGGGACGTCCCTGCTCACAACAAGGTCTGTAGATCATCTTAAGTTTCCAGGTGATGGATTCTGGAGAGGGACATTCTGTTGAGTCTTTCAAATGCATTTTTAGATTGGATTAGATTAGATTAGACAATCTAGATCAATAAATAGCACTTCAGGTAAAATGAAAAACATGTCATTTTTTATTTTAGGGCGAACTGTCCCTTTTTAAAGAGACGTGGAAACAATGAATGTCAAGTGAAAATGAGGCTGAATATTGTTTTTCTTGCTCCGTGCACATGCTGACAACGTGTTATCTGTTTTATGGATATATTAGAAATTTACACTTGGGTTTTGTAGCCTCGCTGTGCGTTCCCCGTAGACTGTCCAAGCCGCTGAACTCCCCGGTCCCGACGGCCTTAACGAGATACAGTAGGGAGTGTGAGCACCTTGCTGATGAGATGTCAGATTTGTCAGCTATCACACTGTAACCCGTTCTCCAAAATTACCCAGTGCATTAAGATTGACTGTCCCTCTCCTGCGTGAGAGGCATTCATTTCCACCTTTTACTTCCCCTTTCTTCTGCTTAGCTAATGATTTAGGTTGTTGGACTGTGAGGTCGTTGGCAGTCATTACCATCCGGGGCTCGAACGAATAGCGGAGGAGGTTTGACTGACGACGTGTCATGTCTGCTGTCCACCAGAGGCCACTTAACACATTTATTAAGTGCCGTGTTAAGACGACGCTTTACTCAGAGTGGTAGAATTCTCACCATAATCACATTTCAAATCCGGCTAAAACTTGTATTCGAAAAAAATAAATGAAAAATTCTACTGAGTTCCAAGTTCTGAGCCACCACCTGTATTAAAAGAACAAAATACAATCTGACAGCCTTGCAGTGAATCTTTTGTGAAGGTTCTACGTTTTAAATGGTTTTCCATTATGTTTCATGAACCCGAATGTAAATGTCATTGTGAAGGCGACAACCGGGCAAACTTTTGAGTTTGGTAGGCGGAAAGAAAACGATGGAAGAAAGTAGCGCTAATTGATTATATTCGACACATCTCTGATGTCGGTAGTATCGGCGGATGTACTGCGTTGCAATTATGTGCTGAGAAGTGTTTGCAATATTCTGTCCCGCTCATTTATGTAAATGGAGGCGGGGGGGGTGGCCGTGCATTTGAGCAGGGCAGTCTTGTAGTTAAAGCAGGGGAGCTTTCCTGAGAACCACAGAGGGATGGTTTGGAATAATTTCTTCTTCAGGAGCACCGTTGTGCTTTGAAATGGCCAGCCTGTTGTCCAGGACCCCGTGTGCTGTTACCGAGGCAGGCTTAGTGCGCAAGTTTGATTCCCGGCGGACGGCACACCAGAAGATAAGGGAAGAGAGAAAATAGTTTCATCAAGTTTTGATAAGCCCACTCTCAGAGGAAAACCCTATTGACAATACTGATAATAAATCTGTATCTGTTGCCGATCTGTATGCAAACGGACTCTCACATAGCCAGTGAATCACAGCAGTATAAAACCTACTATTGATTTCTTTTTTCTTTTTACCTTCAGTTGTATTGTTGATTGAACAGGAGTCATGCCGGTACAAAGATCACAGCGGCTCAGCTTCTCTGCCGGCAGATGAAAATGTAGACAAACAAACTGAATGAAAAAGTACAAAGGGAAGGCTTTGAAGAACTAAAAAGCACACGCTGTAGAGATAACCAGAGATCTCGAAACTGTTAGATAGAGGTGGTAGATAGGAAAGGCCGAGGAAACATGAACGGAAAGGCCTCGAGAAACACTGGACACAGAAGGAGAAAAAAAATAGATAGGAAGCAGAGGAAGGGAGTACTAAAGCACGACGAGAGAGCACAGCCAGAGAAGAAACGATTAGGTCCGAAGTGAAGGCTGACATTAAATGTCGACCAGTTTATGTGTAACAAATAATGGAGCGGACTTCCTTCTATAGGCCGAATGGACGAGAGAATAAGTGAGTTAAGGAAAATGGAGAGATGAACCTTGTGATGAGCACTGATGGGGCAAAGCTGGAAAGACATTACAAGAAAATAAACCAGAGGAATGATTGCGAGGAAGGGAGAGGGTGGAAAATATAGAGGAAAGATATGAGGAGAAGAAAAAGCAGTTGGGCTTTGAAAAACAGCAATTGGAGAAGCGATGGGGTGGAAATGGGGGGGAGACGTGAGGAGAAATTGATGAAGAGGAGGAGGTGGACAGTTGAAGAACGGGTGGAGGCAGATGAGGGATGATGGGAGAAAGGAGATGGGGTGGGAGTGCCGTGTGTGAGAGAGAGAGAGAGAGAGAGAGAGAGAGAAAAAATGGAGGAGAAAGACTCAGAGAGACGCACTAGAGGGGAGAGAAAGGAGGGGGGGGCACGGGGCTCGTGTCACAGGGGAGAGGATGGTGGGAGAAAAGGGTGAGTATCGGAAGGTAAAAACGGGAAGGCGGGTGGATGCCGTGAAGAGATGGTAAGTGGTTATGGAGGAAAGGGTTGGAGATGGACGGAGGATGAAAGGATGCGGAGGGAGGAATAGATGGTGGGCCCCTCAGCAGTCAACACTAATGAAGAAGAATGAGCGGTTTCAGCTGCTTGCTGGACCTGCTACTGACCACACACACACACACACACACACACACACAGAGAAAGAGTTTCACACACACTTTCACTGACGTACTCCTCAATTCTTTGACACAAAATTTATGAAGCGCAGAAGCAGTCAAACTCCACGCTCACCTCATTGGTATGCATGAATAAATATTACAAAGTGTCTAGTAGCTTTCTTTAAACTAGGCCTAATTAAGGGAACAGTTTCTCCCAATTTCTTATATTTGTTCGGAGAGAGAACCCGTCTCAGATTAAACACTTGTGCGTGGGGGTTTCACACCAAGCGTCGAAATTAGAGTAGGTTGCTTTAATTGGGGCTAAAGTCTTGCAGCGTTTCTATATCTTCCTTCAAAGTGCAGAACTTTTCTACAAAGTTGATGCACCGCGGAGCAGATAGCACTTTTATTTTATTTTTATTTTTTATCCTTTGACATTCTATTTGTGGCTGTGCTTTAACCCAGCGTGACTTCCTGCCCACTGGAGGAAACAGGAGTGAAGCTCACGAGCTAAAGATACATAAATAAATCTTGAATCTTAGCAAATTGTTCAGTAGTAGTTTCCCGCCGTTCTTTTGCAAAGGCGTTGAATGGATTCAAAAGAGGTACCGTTCATCTGGAGCACATCTCTTCTGCTCTCGGCTGAAGGTCTGTTTGTGCCTCATTAGCTGTGACTGCCTTCAGACAAGAAAAAGAAAAAGCTTGAAGGAATAATCTTTGCTTTTTCTTTTTTTTCCAGCCAAGCTCGCGGTGTTGAGCAAAAGTTGACTTGAGACTTGCCAGAACACAGCAGTGCAAATGCTGAGTGTAGTGACGGAGGTCCATTGACCAAAAGTTTTATTTCACATCCGACTTGGATACGTGGAAGTGGAATAGTATCAATGACAGTTTTCATCTTTCCTTTTTAATTTTTTTGCTTCTGTTTTACAACAAGTTGTTTGTCAACAAGATACATAGCTGCAATGGATTATACAGTGCTGCATTTTTTTTGCACTTCTGGTTCCATCGGCTTGGTTTTGAGGCTAACACGAGTTTAAGAGGTTTGAAAGTTTTGTTCCGCAATATGAAATACGTCAGTAAATAACCCCTCTCGGGAATTTTGAAGCGTTTACGTGTGTCTTGAAAAAAGGGCGTCGCCGAATGAGTCGTGTGCTTTGCTGCGTACTCACGCTCCTGTGACCTTGATGTAGTTCTAGTTTACAGCCCAACGTTTGCATTCACGCTTCAAATATATCATCAAGGCGGTGTTCATATGCGAATATTATATAAACGTGAAAGTATCATAAACATTTGTTTTCTTCAATAATTCATAATCCAATGATAAAATCCCATTGGCATTTAGTTGAGGGAATCCGAGCCACGCTGACTTCCGTGGGTTGGCCTCCAAAGAAACCTCATCCCTGCACCGCCTGTTCTGTCAATCTAAGGCATGAAGGGCATTGAACACTGCCAACGGGGCCAATTCTTTAGTGCACAGGTCATCGGCTCATGTGCCATTGGGGGGACGTAGCACATACGCATCATGGACATATTACAGACAGAAGGTCACGGTCCAGTTGATGGTTGCCGGAGATGATATTGCTGCTCATGTGGAGCTTGGACCTTCTGACAGGCGTCAAGATGCTGCCAGCTCGGGGGCTCAGAGGGAAACAATGAATGCAGCAGAGCTGTCTAGCTAACAGTTGTGGAAAGTTGTAATTTAATGATTACAGATTGAATACTAGTATGCTAGTATGCATGTGTTTTGATGTATGTCATACAGCGGCAGTGTGTTGCCCTTTAAACCATCAATCTGTCCTAAATTATTAATTCAACTCTTTGACTCAACAAGTAATGCTTGAGCCATTCCGGACGTGATTCAGGTGCCTTTAAACAACATACAAGCTTCAGATGGATTCTCCATCGCGGCGCCATGCCGGCTTGAGTTTGGAAGGTGAGGCTCAGATGCTGCAGTCGTGAGCCTGTGGGTCTTCGGGGTCGGTAATACTTTGCTTTCCAATCGAGTCGTTTATTTCAAGCGTGGATGATTCTTACAAGCTGAATTTGAAGAAGTATTGATGCAAAACAGCCGCTATACGGAGAGAGAGTTTAGTGCAGGGGAAAGCAAAAACAAAGAAAGTGGAAAGTACTCTGTATTTAATTGGGTTTTATTTTTTATTTGATTGTGATGTTGTATGGCTTGTGTTCGACAAATCCAATGGATCCCACCGACGACACGATCTGCAATGTTCACTTTATCATGCTGTGAGTTTCTCAGTGAAAAGTACGTCGCGTCTTTCTTTATAGCTGTACGTGTCCTTAATGACTTCATCTGCCAGAAATTCATATAAATATATCAAATGGTAGTTACTCCGAACTGTGACTGAACTCTGTGTTATGTTTATGCCACAGGCAATGCCTTCTGACTATGAAAGCAGAGAGATGTTATCTCAGAGGGATAGAGATAGGGTTCAGGGCGGCAGCAGACCGCAAGAACTCATGAACCTCTTGAGTCCAGTTTTCAAACATGAAGGCGAAAAGCTACTTGAAAAAACAAACGACACATTTTATTTCTTAAGCGATAAGAGGACACGTTGTTTCCCTGTGTGTCGAAATCTGGACTGTACATATGAATCGGACGTAGTCATCGGGACGTCACCCATTGAATCCTCGAGATCGGCTACTTCGCCGTCGCCATGATGTTTTTTTTTGCAACCAGTGAACGGAAGTTGCCATGTTTGGAATGTGGAGGAGGGACGTAGAGATGCCATATACTCTAGTAGCTCTGGTAGCGGCAGCGACCTGTCAATCACATTAGCCCCGCCCTAAAACATACTATTTGACTCTAAATGGGACCATAATGTACTAAATGAACATCATGCTGTATTGAAGAAGACTTGCAAGTAGAGATTGAGACCATAAACTCCTGTTTACAATGTTTACTGAGGTAATAAATCAAGAGAGAAGCAGAGTCATTTCATCATTGACTTCTATACAATCAGACTCTGGTGGTCAGTAGAGAGAGAATGCAGTTTTAAGACACTTCCACATCGGCTTCACTCGGCAGAACCGAAGGCTGCCGCCTGGTGTGGAAGCGCCCACGATGAAGGAGGTTTATTCTGTGAGGAAGCTGAGAGATGTGTTCTAACGCCGACTCACTGCTCCTGTGTATGGTTACTGTCCGTGAACATGCATTCACGCGTTATTATCCAGATATTGAAAAAAAACAAAAGAACTGACATTGCAATGAATTTTCTTGCGATATAAATTGCGATGCCGTATGGGGAAAGAAGTAGCCCAGAACATGCGTACATCAAACACACACTCAAGTAGACTTACATCAGCTCCAGAGGTTTGCAGAGAAAAGTTTTTGTCAGTTGGTTCATCTGATTTTTCGTCTGTTTGTTTTCACTGTAGTCTCTGTCTCTCTTTTTTTTTTTATCCATCTTTAATGAATCTTCCTTCATCTGTCAATTTTGTTTTTCTGCCTCTGCTTCCTTTAAACCAACACCTTTCATCTAGCTCCTTCGTCTGTCTGCGGCTCTTTTTTTTCCTCTTTCCTATGTCTACTCCCCTCTCTTTGTCTCTCTTGTCTTCTCCTATCTGTTTCTCCTCTCCAGACCACTCGCTTCTCTTTCTCTGCCGTTTCCTTCATTTCTCTCTCTCTCTCTCTCTCTCTCTCTCTCTCTCTCTCTCTCTCTCTCTCTCTCTCTCTCTCTCCCCCTCCCTCTCCCTGCTCTGCAGTTGACTTATTGATTTCATTTTCATACTGTTGCCAGTTGTTCCCTCTGTCATCAACCATCAGCGTTGCCTCCTTTCACGCCCGCATTGATCATCGTACAGCCGATCACAACCAATCACCGGCGAGCGTCATTATCTGCTCTCGCTCTTTCTTTTTTCTTCTTTTGTTGCTCGTCTGTCTCGTATTGTGTGCTCTGTGGGTTATATTTTCTAATTTAGCCATTCAGCACTCCGGTGAAATAACAACTCGGTACATTTAAGTATTTAGGGAGTGAATTCGGCTTTTTCTTTTTTTCTTTTTTCTTTTTTCTTTTTTTCTTTTTTTCTTAAGTTTTGTGTGAAAAGAAATTGAAGAACTCGGATGGAAAGCTAAGGGGTTTAAAAGAAAACTGCATCACACACCTTTCACAAGAAATGATCACAACCTCACTCTTCTTCTAGCAGAGAAATGGAACTTTTACCCTCTCTGACAGTGAACACACCCCACTCTGCCCACTCCAGCCGCTTTTGTGTTACACGTGGAACTTTCCCTTACTTTTCCTTTCCCGTCCCCATGCTTCCTTCCTTCCTTTCTCTCTCTCCCTCACCCCGTTTTGAACTCTCCCTGTCTTTTGTTGCGCCGCAGTGTTCGATCGAATGGCACATCAAACCAAATCTAGATCCTCTGCTTCCTCTTTTATCTGCCTCGTGGCCCTCAGACGCCTCAAAGCTTTCAAACGAGGGGCGAGTCAGGAGGGGGTGGGGGGGTCGAGAGAAAGGGGTAGAGTCGAGGGAACTCGCAATTGTCCTCCTGAGGGAGGCATTTTCACCAGCTTTTGTACACCTCGCTGACCTTTCTGAACGCCAACGCGACCGCCGGCTCGCGCCACGAGACCCCCCGCTCCCTTTTCCCTCTTTCCGCGTTCTATGGCCGGGTGGGGGGTCCCGATACAAATTCACCACAGCCCTGTATTGTGTTCCGTTTGAAAGCCACCCCGGCTGCATAAGCAATTGGCACACTCAGTTGTTTTTGTTTTTTGTTTTTTTCCCGGGCGCATTTCACACCAATATTCTGGTAAGCATTTTATCGCCCCCTCTCTGGCGCGCTTAGCAAGAGGTTTTGTGGAACCATGACCACCAGCTGGGATAAGAGAGGACAGCAGCAGGGCTTTTAGGTGGCTTTTTCACTGGCTTTTTTTTCTTTTTTCATTACCTCAAAACAGCTCGCAACATTATCGGAACAGTCCACTTTATACCAGCCTCTCTTTTGTGTCCCGTTGTCACTCAATTTGTCCGTCTACCCCACCTCCTCTTTTTCTTTATGAGTCGAGGCCTGCCTCTTCTTTGTGATTGCTTTCCAATTCACACCATGTACTCCCAAAGAGATCGATTTTTTTTTTTCTTTCTTTTCTCTGGACTTTTTGTAAATAAATAAATGCCATTGTGTCATTGTTTTCTCCCAGAGCTGTGTTGACAAGTTCACTGTCATGAGAAACTTTGAAATTGCTTCTGTTTTTTTTATCGTGGTACTGCAGTTATTTACAATTCTTTGTCAAGCCAATGTACCAAAGGCGGCTGTGTATTTGCATTGTACGAAAATGATGATTCATTAATGTGTCATCTGTGGTGGGTGGTTTTGTCCAGTAAGATCTAAATATCTTCATCTGTGCTTCCAATTGACATAATTCAAAGGTTTGCCCTACAGATAGCCTCAGAGTAGTGTATCTGCTATGCCCCCCAGATATATAGTGTATTCAGTGTCCAGTAGCTCAGGATATATTTTTTTACCAGGGATTTGAAAACTAAGGTATACTTCTGCTCAACTCACCTGTTTTCCAAGAAGAGTGAACTTCTCAGTAATATAACAAGACCCCACAGCCATGCCAGTGCCTCTGTATAGGCACAGCGGTGCTTTGAGCTAACAGCTAATGTCAGCATGCTCACAGTGACAACAAAACTTTAGCAGGTATGACCTTTAACATTTCCAGGTGTATTGATGACCATGTTCACCATCTTAATTCAGTGTGTTAACCATAGACTGTATATAAGAAGTGGACAAAGTCATCGTGGTGTCACCCATTGGTTTGTGGACTTGTGGTTCTGAAGCCTTGAGTTCAGCATTTTGGTCATCGCCATGTTGTTTTTTTTGCAACCAGTGAGCGGAAGTGACGTAGAGACGCCGTAAACAGCTCTGGTAGCGGTAGAAACTTGTCATTCACAGTAAGCCCGCCCTAAAGCATACCCTGCTCTATGGTCCATTTGACTCTAAATGGACCATAATTTACTAAATGAACATAATGATGTATTGAAGAAGACTTGAAACTAGCGATTGAGACCATAAACTCATGTTTACAATGTTTACTGAGGGAATAAATCGAGTGAAAAGTGGTCATTTTCTCATAGACTTCTATACAATTTAGATGACTTTTTGCAACAAGTGGAGTCGGCCCCTGATGGCCAGTAGAAAGAATACAAGTTTGAGACACTTCAGCATTGGCTTCACTTTTCAGAACCGGAGGTTGCCGCCTGGTGTTGACATGCTACTAGCGCTTCACTTAAAGAATGCTCTGGGTGGGAACCATACTCCCTAACACACATCGAGGATGGTAAGAACAGCTCATTTCCGGCACTCTTGAGTCAATGAAAATGATCACCTTGAAGTAAAATGGTCAAACGACAGCAGTCTGACGGCAGCGTGGCAGCTTTCATACTCAGCGGATAGATAAAGCATTGCAACTGTTGTCAACACATTGTGCGTAGGAGCGTTCGCGACGTCATCAATGCAATTTCCGATGCCTACAGCTGTATGAATCACAATCGACTTTTCCATTTCGTTTCACTTTAGTTTGTGGTCAGGTATGGAGTGCTGCAACGATGATGTGTTTTTAGAAGGCCAAGCTGGAAGTTGGCATCGCACTGGTTCCCGAAACAAAAAGCCTCTGGGATCTTTCCATTGAGAGGTCTGAAAGAAAGGCCAATACCATCGCCCTTCTCCCCATTCCTACTTGTCTGCATAAGGATTTGCTGCTTTTTCTTGTGTTTTCTATCGTTTTTAATTGAATAGCTTTGGGTTTTGGACTTATTGATTTTTATGAAAAAATAATGAATTTATCAATTGATAATGAAGTTCTGCTCTCGTTGTGGAGGCTGAGGCTGAGTATCTAGGTAGCCTGAAATGAACTTTGTTAGTGGAGACAATCTTTGCAGTATATGTTCTCCTCCGCATTCCCCCTCCACCTCCATGCCTCCATCCCTCAGCAGTGGAGTGGTCAGGCCTATCAACCACAGAGCCTCAGCCCATCACCTGGGAGCCCCAATTGCCTGCCAGTCATCAGATAAAATGGATTTCCAATTGAGTCAAGGCTCCGAGGCTGGGTCAGCCAGAATGGAGAACAGGCAGACTTCTGCTGCTCGTCTACCTCTCCCGAGTTTCTGTTTGTTGTTAGTTTTTTTTCCTTTTTTTCTTTCTTATTCTTTCTATCTCCTACTGTGTTCGGCCCCTGTGCCTGTTCTTCTCTCCCCCACTCCCCTCACTCTGATCTGCTGGCCGGGGCCACATTGAATGAAAATAGGCTTGTTGTAAAAGCCCAAATACCCAACGCGTTATCTAGGAGGCAGCGTGGTGTAACCCCAGCAAGACTTCTTAGTGCGTGACTGCTTGAACTCAGGATGGATCTTCAATTAGAGCAACAGGTGGGAAATCCATTAGTTTGTTAGTGGGCTGAGTTGTGAGTTTTTAACCAGTTTTTTCTTTTTTTTTTCTTTTTTATACAGTAAACGTGTACACACCATTTTCAGGACCTGTCGCAGTACTAATTGCTTTTGCTGGGGTCTGTTGCGCAGACACAAGTTTCATTCTCATTCATGAGTATCCCCACTAGCAGAGGTTATTCAAGACTTTATACTCAATAATGGATTCATCGTTAAGTTAATTAATCAGGCAAAAATTCCAAACGGGTTTCCTGCTTCTCAAATGTGAGGATTTGTTAAGTTTTATATCATCGTAAATGTAATATCTTTGGGTTTTGGACAAATTGATTAATTGAAAGAATGATTGCAAATTACTTGATAATGAAAATCGTTATTATTAGTTGCTCTCCTAGTTCCTGTACTTTTGATAAGAGCGGAGAAAGCTTGGTAGTCTGAGGGCAGCCATACCAATGCAACAGGTAGTGCAAATGGAGAAAATCTTTTGCAGGACTCTCCTGCTGATCACAGATTTGAAAACAATCTGAACAAAAGGTCCATTCCCCTGCTGTTCTGGGGTCTCATTCATAACCGTTGCGTACGAACAAAATAGGGCCTGAAAGAGGCGTACGCCACTTCCCACGCAAAAGTTGTGATCTGTAAAAACAAACTTGACAGGAGAATGTGTGCATTATCATCACCTGTAAGATAAGGTCAAACAGTGAAAGAACTGCAGAACGGAGCGTCGGTAGTTTTCAATAATCTTCTAATACTGTGCACATATCACCAAGTACAATTTGAGTTTTCCTAAAAGTTTTTGTGAGTAAAATCGCTGCAGTGAACACGACTTTATTCTTTCATTTATAGTTTCTTCCATAGAGACAGATGCAGCATGCTGCACACAGACAAACTGAAAGAGACATGTGATGCGAGTATCAGAGCTCACTGGAGTAACCGTGGTGACTGTCACACACTCTGCCTTCCCCAGTCACATCACCCGTCATCTCCACCACCTGAACATAAATGATCAAAGTCTGGAAATAAAGCGACAGCTCTCGCTCAATCCCACCATTCTCTCATTGTCAGTCCTAATCATAATGCCAAAACATGAGTAAATAAATAAATAAATAAATTGTATTCACTTATATCAAACACCCTTTTTTTAAATGGTATCCAGGGTGGTGGATAGCACTGATTGTCAAGATCCTTTTGAAAGCAATCTGTGTGATTGCTGTAAATACTCATAAATGGAAGAATTAGGAGGGAACGAGTGTTCGGGGATCCACTTCAATTTTTGTGTCAAAAAAATCATTTTCTTGTTCTTGCTCTCGGTAGTTGCCGTGATTCACCATAAAGAACTGAGCAGCAGCATTCATAAGGTGCTTCTTGTTGACCAGTTATGGTTGAATGTGGGTTCGTAGAGGGCGGGATGCGAGGCTGAACCAGCTGCGCACATTTACAGCTTGTTTTGGGATTTACAAAAGGAAATTGCGCGCTTGCGTGTAGTACCCAAGGTTTTATAAATCAGAATTAGTTTTTGGGCTTCCGTGCATTTCCTCCTTTCAATGTACACAAACATTTAGTGTGGAGCCTACACACCTTTTTTATAATTGAGACCCCCTGAAGCTTCAAACATATCACAAGATTTGTATAAGCAGGTAAAGTTTGCCCAGTTGTCCATTTACCCGAGCATGGTGTTCCTGTCCATGTTGTCTTAAATGCATTTCATTCTCAACCTTGGAAATTACACATTATCACATTTTGCTGCAAAGGCCATTTTTATATCAGGTATGCTTTTGACGAGGTTTACATTGTATCTACTTAAAGACTGCAGGTGATACGCGTAGAAATAAGAATGACACTCTAAGCAGATATGTAGAATAAATATGGGAACCACAATACAGGTTATGTGGAGTGTAGTCATAAATAATCTTTCTCTCAGTTTAGGCTTTGAATGATCTTCAAAGTACTCTTATAAATAATTTTTTTAGTGCATCTCTCATTTCTTTATTCTAGAAAGCGAAACATCTCTGGTACTAGAGCGTTCAGTGAGGTTAATTTCATCAAATTTTAACGAAGATTGTCTGTATTGTATGTTTTAACGAGAGAAAAGTATGTTCTTAGGTTTGCGTTTGTCATTGTTCCATACGTAAACACCTCCTACTTGTACCCAGTGAAGTGCGGAATAGAGCAGAAGGGAAAGACGATGGCTAGAGGAGTGGACGAGAGGAGAACAGATGATATGTTGGAGCAGAAGAATGGGAAGAGAAGGGAAGGTGAGGAGAGGAAATCAGAGGGATGAGATGAGGGGACTGAAGAGGGGGGCCGTATTGATCACCCTGCTCTGAGAGTCTCTCTGTGGTTTTAATGGTTTGAATTTCACAGCTGGAGGGAACTCCGCGGTGCTTAGAACCGATAACATGCCCTCTCTACACACACACACACACACACACACACACAGTACCTACATGCAGTCTGCCCATCTGCCGGCTTGCTTCTGGTCAATGCACCTCGAGACTTCCGCCCTCATTTAGCTCAGTGCATCGTTCCACATGGGTCACTGAAGGACTTGAGAGGGACCAGTAGTCGTTCTGAAACAGCCCTCCTCCCTGCTGCTGGCCAGCCTCTACAGCCAAGCAGGGCTGAGCCCGATCGATTTCTGACTGGCACACCAAAGAGATTTTAGTGTTAGCTTTATTGTATAGTAACAAACCATGGATTAATAATAGATTTCACTTCTAATTAACGTATTGACTGGAATGTTTTTTTATTTATTCAACTTAATCGAAGAAACCATGAAATTAAAATATCTGCCAGTGTTACAGGAATGCATTAAACATTTTCACCTTATAAATCCACATTTTTTCATAAAAATACAAGCGCATAAGCAAAGTACTCATTTTGTCTGGAAGCACCTTCATTCATCCTCAGTTTTCCAAACGCAGTGGATCAAATGGTGGGACGTCAAGAGTTACAAGGGTTTTACATGGTTAAAAAACAAAAAAGAATTAAATTAAATAAAATCAGACAATTCTTTTAAATGAAAATAAATTAACATTAAAAAGCAAAGACATGTTAAAAAGAAAACGATGTGCTCGCGTTACTGTTGCAATGTGTAATACCTAGCCACATACTCTCAGGGAACAAGAAGCATTGCTACACAGGACGGGCTGGGCCCAGCTGGTCAGCGTGCACATTTCAGTAGATATCTCTGCAACGGAATACACTGACGTCATTGACACAACACTGTAACATCTTCACAGTCTGTTGATAAGGTTGGTTCATTTTGTGAATGTTTTAAACTAAAATTCTGGCAAGATCTTACACATTGCACCGTTTATTAAAACAATTATTGTTTAAATATATTTTGAGAAGTGATTTAAAATTTGATTTACAAGGGAAGCTGCCATTAAGCAATAACGCTAATGTAATGCTAATGGCTTTGAACCATGAAGTACTTTAAAAGTAATCAGTAGAAACTTGGCCAGTGATTGGAGGCTAAAACGGGGCTGACATGATCTTATCTGCCTGCATTTGTTAAAAGCTGAGCTGTTTTGCACCAGCTGAAGGTGTGTTTTTTTTGGGGTGGGTGGGTGGGGATTAACCCTGCATACAAAGAATTATCTAACCGAGATGACGTAACAAGAGTGACCTTCTCGAGATCAGGTTGACTGAAAAAAGAGCTGATTTTTTTTAGATGCCCCTCAGCTGATAAAAACATGATTGAACGATCCAATGCAACCCGCTTTTCAAATGAAAGGTCACTGTCAAATATAACACCCAGGTTTCCGGCTTCAGGTTTAACATTCGTAAACATCGGAGCCAAGAGGTTTTTCTAAAATAGGGATCGACTTTGGCGGACCAAGGGAAGTTGTTTTTAGATTTGTTTTCATATAGCCTGAAGAAGGTTTCGGGACATCTAGCCCTACCAGTCTACTACACCCATGGTCATGGCTCTTTGGGGCTGTACTTAGGCTCAGTGGTGCTTTTAGCTCAATTCTAATGTCAGCATGCTAACATGCTCTTAATCACAACATGCTGAAATGCTGCTGATTGCCCTCTTCACCATCTGAGTTGCATGCTAATATTTGCAAATTATCAGTGAACAAAAAGTAAATCTGAGGCTGATGGGAAGGTCATTAGTTTGGCAGGTATTTGATTATTATTTAAAGTAATGGACAATGTAAAAAATGTGACCTGATGATGGTGCCAGATAAAAAGTCAGAGAATCACCAAAGTTATTACAACTTTCTGTTCTGGGGGGGGACATGAATCTCCACCAAATGTCATGGCCAACCTTGCAATAGAGTTGTTGAGACAATTAATTCAAAACGGAAAATGTCAAACTCATAATGGCGCTAGAGGAAAAGTCAGGGGATCATCAAAGTCATGACAATTTGTCATCTGGGGACCATTAATGTCCGCACAAAGCTTCGCGGCAATTCATCCAATATTTGTAGAGATATTCCAGTCCATCCCAAAGTGTTGGACCACCTGACATCGGTACCCTTGGCCCGGCTGCTATCGCAGCATTGGGAACAGTAGTGGGACGTGTCTGACATCACAGCTCAGAAAAGAAATAACAGTGATCTTGATAGAGCCACACTTCTGCTCCATTTGAAGACTGTTACTGATTAATGACAACATTACGGTCTTAAGGATTTAATACAATAGGGGTCGAACAAACTGTGTGGGAAATTAAAAAGAGATGGAAAGACGGAGACAGGACACACAAATGGCACAAAATATATCCGAGCCACCCCAACTTGTGAAGAGAAAGCGATTGGAATGGTAAATGTTAATCTCATATCAAGAGTGTAGTTGCAGCCCGTAGTGACTTCACAGTTTGTTGAACATCAAGTTCAAATTCCAGTGTATGAACCACAAGATTTGTTTTTTGATACAATACAATCAGACATTGTCACGATAATTGTTGTTCCCCTTTCGGAGAACCTGTCTCTAGTTTCGTATAACCCAATGTTTCTACTACTTCATTTATCTTTAACTATATGCTAACGGTTTAATGGCGATTGGTTGATCCAACACTTTGCCCCAGACTGAAACATCTCGACAACTATTGGATGGATTGCCATGACAAATTTGTACAGACAAGGAGGAGCAGTTGGTGATCCCCGACAACATGAGGTTGACATATTTGCTTCTTGGTGAAATGTCTTGACAACTGTCGGATGGATGGCCACGAATCCCGGTACAGAGATCCGCGATGCCCAGGGGACGAATCTTGATTACTTTAGTGATGGATTTCATGTAGTGCCACCAGCAAGTCAAAGTTCACACCATCAACTTCTACTAGATTGGCACTCAATTGTCTACAAAAATGCCTGGCTTTGAGACAATGTGTCCTCATGACTGTGGTGATCCCCACACTTTTCCTCTGGCGACACCTCATGGTTGACTTGATGAATAGAGATCTCTAGATAGATTTGTGGTGTGCTCGCTCTGTGACTGATGTTATTTTGGTTTCGGCAGACTAAAGGTTAATCCCTTTTCTGGCACAACCCTTCCTGTAGTTTGACCCGTTCGCGCTATTGTGAAGCCTGCCTTTCAGCGACAGGGAATTTTCTTCACAAACTCGATCGCCACAAATTGCTCGACCTCAGTGAATCCGGTGGAATTATAATCGCACTCTGTTGACGTGTTTCCACCTATCATTTGCATGATCCTTCCTTCAAGGAATATGTGGGAGAGGCGGCACATTTGTGTCTGGAGCTGAATGCATCACATCTGCATTTGAAAAAAAAACAGACCACGTAGTCAGGGTTGAGTCTTTCCTTGGTAATCAGCTTATATAATCGCAGCTAGCAGCCATCGTTTTAGATATTGGCTTTCTTGGAAAACATAAGTAATAACTAATAAGGCTTCTAAGAGTTCATTGCCCTTCAAATTGAAGGCCAATCACCTACTTTTAAACACCCATGAGCGTCCACTGTTTAATCTATAACTCGATACCATCTCAGTAACGAGGTATATCACCTCGCTTCTATCGATCTTTATGACAGGTTGAACTCCAAGGTTACCGGAATAGGTCTGCATGGTGTCAAAGCTCTACTCCGGTTGGCTGGTGGTCACTTTGGCTTGATATGCTCTCTCTCTCTCTCTCTCTCTATCGCTCTCTCTCTCTCTCTCTCTCTCTCTCTCTCTCTCTCTCTCTCTCTCTCTCTCTCTCTCTCTCAGGAGCGCCTTGCCAGGATTTCAAGGTGTTAATTGATCATAGCCAGTTCATTGGTGAAGCCCCCTCACAGTATTTAAGATGAGGTCGTACACTGCAGCTTGGAATCACGGCGTCAGACCTGTTGGGTTCTCTCAGGGTGATGAAGTGCTGGGGTTTCAAGGGCCTCATTGATCTTCGGTTGAAAGATGGGAGGTTGCACTGCTTAGATCAATTGCACAGAGCTGTTTTCAAGTTAGTAGGCTATAGCTCTCTTGGAGGTCTTTACATCTCCCGCACATGAACTGAATGCTGGGGTGTTCAGAGATCATGAATGAGGATTTACCTGAATGTATTTGAAATGGGTTTCGGGTAGATCTCATGCATTATAACGCCCGGGCCACACTGCCTGCGTGAGCTTGGAAGTTTGCCTTTCATAATGGCCAATTAATTTAATTAAACATTTTTATTTTGGACAGAAAAGGGTTGAGAAGTGTGTGCTCATTTGTTAATAATAATAATAATAATAATCCACGATTAAACTTTGTTAATTTATTGAGCAGAACATGTCACAGCATTTTCCACCACACTGTCCTGCAAACATTTCAGAATAAAAGCCTTGTCTTGACAAATAAAGGGATTCAGTCCACAGAGAAACACCAGAGAGCTTTTATTTTGAAACAGAAGCACGACATGTCGGTTACTCTTTCATGTTTACAACATATTGTACAGATCTAGACAATGAAATTGTAGTAATGTGTCGTCACATGGTGACGCGCATCACCGTTTCCCATAATGAGGGACACTGTTGCTGAGAATATCTGTGTGCATGTGATTACTTTGGGATAACAATCTAAACAACTGTGAAATACAACATTAAATGGCGCTCGTACAGACTTTGAATTACGAAAGCAATTCTCCATTCCATGAAAAAAAACGAAACCACAGTGAAAGTGTTATTTTTCAAAAGCCTAAACGCCAACAAACATAGATCCATCTTTCTTTGAATACATTTTGACTTTTAACCAAGACGGTAAGAGAAAGGATGACCGAGTGCCGGGTCGCTCACTATGTGTGTGTAGAGAGCGTGACGGAGAGAGGGAAAGAGAAGATGGTGGACTTAACACAACATATTTCTGCAAGTTATTAATAATAATAACAATTTCAAAGTCCATTCCCAAACTTCTAGCGCTAAACTGCAAATTATTTAATATGTCAAGGGGAACAGTCTTGTAAAAAATGTAACGACAAATACCAAATACAGACTGCATCAACAAGTTGAGGGTAACCAAGAGGGAAGATCTAGTCCACTTCCTGTTGTTGCAATGTGTTGCAGCATGAAAAGGTGGAGAGTCGACAGGTTCTCTGCTCTCCATCACTGAGATAATCCCTACTATTAGCAGCTCCGACCTTTCAGCTGTGTTCGGTTACAGCCGGGAAAGTACGCACAAGGCACGGCGGTCTTTGCTCCTAAAAGCATCTCAAAGGTCGGAAGGTGTGGCAAGAGTGTATGGACTAATTCTGGATTCTTTTTTCTCCCCCTCTTTATTTTATTTCTCTCTTCTCTTAGAACCTGCTGGTTAACCACGGATGACGAGAGGGAGGAAAAGGTCAGAACGGCCATCTGACGTCGGCGTTTACTTTGGCACTAAGAGCGGCTGCTTGTCGCGTTCCCGTTTTAAAGTTATGAGAGAGTGGATTTTCTGTTCGCATGCTTTGTTTTAAAGAAAACCATTCTCATAATGGTATTTATCTGCGGTGTCATCCAGCAAAGGGTGCCCTGTTATTTTGCACTGCTACATTTTATCAGGAAGCTTTTGAAGGAGAAACGAGTGTGCTCAATTAGATTCGTGATGCACTTTCAATTTCCGTCATTCACATGTTCAGGAGAAGGTATTTCTCAGATGTGGGCTGTAAAGATCCATTCAGGGTCAGTCCTCCATATCCTGAAATTCAGTTAACGTCCACCGCTTCCTTTGTTGGGATGAAAAACAAGGAAATCATTTCAGGTGCGAGATGAATGGAGTGCATCGGGACCGTCCTGGTTTTGGTGTTTGACTGGAAAAACAGAACTGATTTGAATTTTATTGTTTTTGAGCTTCATGGTTTTGTATTATTTCTTTTTTAACAACACAGGAGTAAAAGCTCAGGTAATCCTGGCCATGGCTTAAATCCATCAGATGATGTATGAATTTATTAAACCCTTCATATCCTGTGACAATCTTGTTTGTGTCTTTATTTATTTATTTTTCTTCCGGACTACTCAACCAGCTTATATGTGTATTTAATTATTTCTTTCTTTTAATTTGAAAACTAAGAACATTCAATTTTAAAAAAGTAATTCATTGTGATTCCTCAAGAGAAACGGGATATTTCTCCTCACTGATGGAGACCGCACTGAGAAATTGCAGACGAGGGTTCACTCGGGCTTCTTCTTCTCCGTAATGTGGACGGCTGCACGTGGGACACGGCACTCAACGAGGTCCCGCACGAAGACACGAAGAAGTGAGGTTGGAGAAATGTTATTTAAAAAAAAAAACAATGACGCTGAAGAAGCTAGTCTACAAACGGAGCAAGGTAACCAACTCCTTCTGCTGTTGTGTGGAACACCACTTGTGCCGTGTGGAACGTGAAATCAGTTCGTGGTTGCTCGTTGCGCGATAAACAATTTAAAAAAAGGATTATTGACCGTTCTTTAAAATGGCATGAGTTTGTAAAAGTGCTGCCTCCGTGAACTCTGACATCGTTTTTCAACCTGCTGTTGCCGCCACACCAAGCAGCACTGAAAACCCAAGTGTTCCAACTTTAAATTCTGATTGTACGAAACAGAAAATGTTGGAATGTGTGTGAACATGTTATACAGCTGTGTATTTTGTAATCCGGCCTGCAGTTTGAACAAATACTGAGACGTTTGAATCCAGTGGTCTGTGAGGGATGACAGACGGGCCGATCCTGCTCTGTGTCAGCAACGATGAAGGAGGAGGAAATCCCCATCCTCACTAAAGGGGTTCAAGTAGGCCCTGTTGGAGGAATCATTCATACGATTTTGAAAAACAAATGTGCAGTATATTAATACCAGTAGTTTTTACTCGTGTCGTTTGTCCCCATCCAAAAAGGAGATAAAATCGGAGAATTAAAACAAAAAAAACCGGGAAGAAATGGTGAGGTTTAGTGTAGGTCAGCACAGAGCGATGCAACAGATGGCTGGACGGTGAACTTTGAACCAGAGCCCTTTTTTTTTTTTAAAAAAGTAGTGCATTTGTAATTAAATTCACATTTCAATTAAAGATTCTTAGAAACAGCCTTGCGGCCTGTGGGAGCTGCAATGGCAATAATTAGGAGGCAAGAGCAGAAGACTCGATGTCCTCGGGGCCCGGAACGAAATGAGAAACCAAAAATGTTTGATTGAAAACCCAAAAAATATTGTTTGAACATATTCTAATCAACCTTTTCCTTTCAAAAGCTGTATGGACTTCTTTATGCCCCCCCGCCCCACTTTGAGCAACACTGACGTCTACCCAGGTGTGCAGTAATGTCCTTGATTGGCTTAATGTAACAAGTGTGGCTCAAGTGGCTGCACTTCCCTCTGCTCGAGGTGAGTCTTCCTCGAGGTGCAGCGTGTTTAGTTCTGGAGGCGAGGAGGCGGTAATTGGCTCGGAGCGCGGACTTATAGGCTGGCAACGCTCCGGTGCCACGCGCCTCGCCGTCGAGCTGTTGCGCGCGCGCGCTTGGGCACGAGCGGCCAATCTTAATAAAAAATAAATGACACGGGGGTGGATGCAGTCGCGCAGATGTTGCTACGGTAACGGCGGTGAGCGCGGGACCGGGGAGCAGGTTAGGAAAAAAGAGAAGCGAAGAAGACGGCGTTCGGCGTCCTCTCTCTCTCTCTCTCTCTCTCTCTCTCTCTCTCAGCGGGATGCTGGGGGGTGAGGGTTGGGGGGTTAGTACCGAGAACACAGCGAGAGAAAAAGAGAGGAGCACTCCGGTGTCGGCTCGAACCTTTGGTGTGCCGAGGTAAACACCCACGCCTGTCATTACACGTCCAACGCAAAGGGGGGAGGTTGAAGCAAAGAGAAGAAAAGCTCTCTCATCTGCAGCTTCAAGAGAGCGCTGCGAGGCAGGTGAAGACTCCGGTGTGTGACGACTTCTCCGTGGAAATGTGAACGAGCGTGTTACAATGCTGGGGCACGTTTCTGTAGTGTGTGTCGCATTGTCAGTAGTAATGTGCATGCATGCATTGAAAAATAGAAGGGGTGTTTTTTTTTTTATTCTTTTGAAATCTGCCCCCCCCCCCAAATGTATATGTTGGTGTATTATAGTGCATGACGTAGCGTTGGCCTTTACTTCCCTCAGTTACGTTCACGTTGTACTCAGCAAAAGTCATTTCTGAGATCCGAGGGGGAACATGGCGACGCTAAACAGCTAAAAGTGTGCGTCTTTATCAGACGCGGAGGGGGGGTGTGGCGAAGCGTCGGTATTTGACAACCTGGGAATGAGAAACGGACATTACTCCGCCATCAACACACATACAGGCGTCCCAACTATCATGCATGAAATATATAAACGTAAAATTGAAGCGCTGCAATATGAAATGGTATAATTTAAGAATTTGTGTTTTTTTTTAGTTTTTGTTTTATACTATTTGGTAATAATTGCTTATTTTTTCCTCAAGGCCATTTGTCTCACTGCCCATTTGAAACGAGACAGACACACACACACACACACACACACACACACCTGCCACAAGGGAAATCAATGACTCTTTCTGTTATCGCTTCCCTCCATCAGATTATCAGAAACACTGACATCTATTAGCCCGACACTCCATCTGCACTTGTGTGTGTGTGTGTGTGTGTGTGTGCGTGTGCGTGCGTGCGTGTGTGTGTGTCTGTCTGTGTCTGCAGAGGCCTCCCTCACTACACACTGCTCTTCCGATTAAAGACTTCCACCTCTCTAATGCCATTAGACGGATGAGGAAGAAGCAGAGAAGGCGGTTGAGGGGAAAGAAGAAGAAAAACGGGACGTTCTGCTTAACCTCTGCCGTCTGACGGAGCAGGCGAACGTGCGGCGAGAGAACGATTTAATCCCTCTGTAGTAGCCCGGATTAGTCCTGCGATTCATCACCGCCTCGCTCCTTTCTCTGGGCCTCGCTGTCGTTCTCTCTCCCCTCTCATCCCCTTTCTTCATTCCCCCTTTCTGTCTCACTAATGCGTCTGGTACTGAGTGGCTTAATGCGGTTTAATGTGGTGACTTCCCTTTATCTGCCTATTGTCATTACTCTCTCTTAGGGACAAAGGCGCTGCTGTAGTGAAGCTTCCGTCGAGCTAAAATGGTGCTGTCTAAATAAATAAGGGTCCATGAGCAGTAAGCACTTGTGCCAAAATGATGTTGAAATACTCATATTATGAAAAAACACATGGCAGTCCTAGATTGCCACTTCAAAGACATACTTTTGATTACTTTAAGAAATATACTCATTAGCGTTTTTTCCCAGAGTGAGATAAGAAGATAACCACCAATCTCATGCCTGTTCCAACTTATGAGGCTCAAGCTACCCCTCTAGCGTCGGGCAGCGTGTCAGTTTCCGCTAGTTACAGGATCACAATATCTTTTCAAAACAAACTAAATTTCAACGTGGGTTTACTGACTTTCTAGGTTTGCATACGCAACAAAAGTACTTAGGTCAGGCTTCGGTAAAGATCGTCACTGGCTTTAGTTTAGTACGGAAGTTATGTAACATAACTCTGAACGAATCAACGTTGACTTGGTTTCACAAGGGACATGAACCGTGGTCTTCTGGGTGGAAGAAAGTCAATTCAGTTCATTATAATGAAGCCAATGGGTTTTCATTGGAGCTAGTTCTTACCTTTGTACAACTTTTGGAAATCCAGGATACCAGTGGCACGCATGGTTCCCTCAGGGCTGTCAGAATTTGATCTGCTGCATCGGAGATGACGGACAGAGGAATGAACGTAGAGACTCAGTCCACCATCCTTGTTAAATTTGAACAAACCGACTCCCATTCACCTGCTGTCAAAAATGTTTTGCTCCCACAGCCGCTGTCAGGTGGCTCACATTAAATGGCATCCACCTTGTTAGGCCAAAAAACAAATCTGATTTGTTGCCTCCTTTTTATATGTGGTTTGGAAAAGCAAAGGGGGAATTGAAATATGTACTGTGCACCAGCCTTGTTATAGCTGGACAATTTGTCTCTGCTGAGGATTTCCGGGTTATGGGACGATTCCCATTAGGGCCACATGTAGCACAACAGAGCTTCTCTTTTGCTTCTTTTTAACAGTGCATGCATTTCAGTCAATACTTTAGTTTTAAGTGGAGGTGTTTTTATAATTGTTTAAGGAATTTTCTTATTTTTTTATGTAAGCGATTTTGGAGTCTGCTAATTAATTTACTCATTATCAGTAATGAAAAGTGTTGCAGAATGAGAACTATAGGGAGACACTAGACAGAGCTCTCTGGATAAACAGCAGCTCCTCAGCTTCGGGCTAAATCCTGATTTAACTTCTGTAAAAAGTTTCAACTTTCACATTCAAATGATTAATATATGAATGTTGTGCCGTGACCCTGTAGCAAAGCAGTGTAATAAACCACTGGCAAAAATAATTAAAAGGTTTATACATCCAAGGAGTTCTATCAACTGCAACCCCACCTTTATAGTAAATTGTCTAACTGCTTATATCATTGTTTTTACATTGGACTCTTTGACCACATTGCTCTATGGCAATGCCCTTTCGGTCGAGTCAACCAATTTGGTCCAGACTGAACTATGTCAAATATGAGACAACTATGAGATAGATTGGCCATAACGTTTGATTGAGACATTCAGGGTCCCCAGAGGAGGAATCCTAAAGACTTTGATGACTTTTCCTTCAGCAGGTCAAACGTTTCATCTCATCCAGAAGAACATTGACAGATTGACACGTTTCGTGAAGCCATTCATGTTTCCCAGATGACGAACCCTTATGATTTTTGAGGTCCCTTGTCTTTTCATCTAATGCCACACTGAGGTCGACGTTTGCGGTTTTGAATGAACTATCTCAGTAAGTATTGGATGGCTTTCCATGAAATTTGATTTGACATTCATGTTCCCCAGGAATGAATTGTAATACCCGAGGTAATTTAACATTCTCATCATGTATTTTGTGTGTGTGTGTGTGTGTGTGTGTGGGACTTGATCATATAGCTTCCACAAAAAAGGATTTTTATGAAAGTCTTTCTGAAACTATGATGTCCTTTGATGTGCGAGTGTGTGTAGGAGTGTAAATGCGTACATGCCTGTACCTTTACAGCTACTGGTACGATCAGATAACATAGGGATTATCTTAAAAGAGCAGAGAGAAAAGGTGATAATGACTGTGGGAAAACGAACTGGGTTCATGTCTGCTATGATGACCCATACACCCCTAATTATAAAGCAACCTCTTACAATGAGTTGCATCATGCCATTATATGGGTGCGCATGTGGGTGTACAGGTCGATCTGTGTGAAAGAGAGATTCAACACCACGTTGCTGATGAGAAGAAAGAAGAATACGTCATTTAAAAAAATAAATAAATCCTGTGCTACATGATCATTATCGGTGTAGGTCCATTTGTGAATTGAAGACAGAAATGGGCGTTTCACTGTTTAGTGGGGCTGATTTAGAGTACCATGTCCAATTATTTAAATTCCTACTGATTAAAGACTGAAATTAACTTTTTAGTCTTTATCCGGCATTATCTTCATTCCTCAGGAATATTATATGATTGTAGGCATGAACAATAGGGATACCGCAGAGGGAGACACTGATACCACTAAACTAAATCCTGTGGTCAATTCAAATTGTCATAATCTTCTTTTGAACATCTTTTTTCAAACATTGCAAGGTATAACTCAACTCCTCCATTACACCTACACACACAGGTATCGTCATTCCATTCATTCTGCCTGAGAAGATCTGATGCTACATTGATATCGTATCCGAGTTACTATCATTACGAGATTCGACTCATAAATAGTGTTCATATTAACATCCAAGTCGTAATTTCAACTTGGATGTTAATTTTCTTAAAGCCTCGATATATCTGACACTTACATAATACGTAAGTTGACATGGTGTTGTCCCAATTGCAAATTCAGCATATTGCGTCCTCCCATTCTCTGAAGTTTTGACTTATGAGTTGACCTTGGTAAGTTCAGACTCCCAAAGATGCAGTTTAAACTTTGGACTATGTGGATGTGTACAGACTGATCCCTGTGCCTTTATTGGTAAGTTGAATGTTGGTGACCTCACATAATTCCCTGCATGGCTCCACTCAGCCTCAGTCCGACCAGAGGTCAAATCAGAGCCCAGTATCTCTGGGAGGTCGTGAAATAGTCAAGAAATGCAATCTATTGGTTTCGCTCACTGTTTTTTTTTTTTTCATCTCGCCCAGGACAGAAATAATGCCAATGGAAAGTCAAGTAGGATCCTTTATCGTGGTGGACACACAATATAAATGCATCCACGTGACTAAGCAATGGTCGAAACAAGTGACGTAGTATTTAGTATCCAAAAAGACCACTTATAGTGCGTGTTGGGAGGAGAATGGATCCAACAAACACTGGACCATCCACCACGAGACCGGTGTTTGACACCGCCTTGTGGTTTTGTTGCCTAAACTCAATGTTCGTGACAGTTTTCCTAAACCTAATTGTGTGGTTTTTGTTGAACATAACGTTCGTTTAGTTGCCTAGACCTAACTGTTCGTAGTTATTTTAAGCCCAACCACGATGTTTTTCCAAAAACGTACTAAGTGGTTTGTTGCCTAAACCTAACGTGATGTCGTACAAGGAAAGAAAATAAGAATGAATTATTAAAACCCTTTTAATTGCAAATGCACGCATCTGAGCACTCTTGGAGATGCTGTCTGTTTTGCTAAGAGGGACGTGGACTCGGGTGTAATAATTGAAAGGTTCAGCGCACCTTTACTCATGCACCTTGACACTTGGATTGCTGGCAGATCAATAGAAGACGAGTCTCGTCTCTACTTAAATGAAGGTATAAAAACACTTGCACTCTCTTGAGAGAGGCTTTATCAGATCGTGCCGAAGATGTAGCGCAGCAGTCTTCCTGCCCTGCAGATATGCCTCAGGAATTCCTGTTATTTGTTTTGATGCTTTATGATGCTTGCCGCAGATACCCGATTTTTCAAGGCAACGCGGACAACACAATCCATATGACCGATCCCCATTATGGAGACTAACAAATGCGCGGTGTCAAAAACTCTTTGGAATTGTCATCATTGTTCGTCTTGCCCCACTAGGCACAGCCGAGTCTTTGACTTGTGCAATGTTTCTGCCGGAGAGGCTCATGCTGTGAATCTGTGACCCTGAGTCAACCGGGGACAGCTGATCACGACTGTGTGCACTTTATCCCTGTGAGTAGCACTCTCCTAAAGATGTTCTGACATGGTCTGATGATTCTGTGGGGCTGTTTGGACTGTCCGAACTGAAAGACTTTCAAAAAGAAAAGAAAACTTGCAGAGATATTGATGACCTCAGAGATGTCATTGTCGGCTCTTGGGGTACCACTTTTTTTACCGATGCGCCTATCCCTAACAACACTGCGAAAGAGTGGTCACTAAATCTCTAAACGAGAAAAAACATTAAAAAAAAAGGCCTACGAGAACGGTAACCTCTCTAAAATAAAGAACAGAAGGTGAAGAGCAACACGAAAAGACTGATAATTATTTTGGGTTTATTAGCAAAGACTCTGGATTGAAAAACTATATTAGAGCTGCAGAGACATCCAAGTGAAAAGATACCGATAGTTGCAACTCTCATTATGAACACAGGATTTGCGGTTTGATGGCCACAGTTTTAATGATGATACCTTTGACCCTACAATGTAACCCAGAACTAACTCGGAGTCAATGCAGCACGTTGCTTGTTACGCGCGTGGAGCCATTAGGGACTAGTTGAACACATTTCCGGATGTTTCTCATCCAACAGAAGGTGCCAAGGGGGTCTGATGTCATACCTGTTGCTAACAGCAACCACACAGATGTATTAGATTAAGTGTCGACCAGAAGCCTTGACATCTCCAGTCATGAATTATTTTGAAATAGTGAAGCCGGGGCGCTGCAGGTGGGAGGAGATGAACAGGTTTTGATAGCTGGAACGGACATGCAGTATATTTCATCCACGCAAGATATTAGATTTTTCTTTTTATCACCATTTCATTCTTTGAATGGAATGCGTTTAAATGTCATCACATTGCATTCGTTCATATTTGGTGGTGCTCCCATAGCAACTGCATTCGATAATTTGTGTCTTTGATGTGATATGTTGTTACATACATAATCATTCTGGGACAAATAAATGTATTTTAAGGACATTGCGTATTAAGAGGACTAAGAGGCACAATGTATTATTCAAGCCAGAAGAATCTGATCTACGTCTGTATGAGCAGCAGTTGCTGTATCATCCCCACATTGAACCGAGTAGCAAAGGTTAACACCAATTCTTTTGGATGCCAAACATGCTTCATTGGAAATAGTGAATTCCTTTCAACCCAAATGACCAGTCATAATTACAAAAGGAAAAAACTATAATTATATAAACTATAAAACACATTTCACTTCCTGTTTACAACATGAAAACTTTAACGATGTACAATTCTGTTTCTCAGAAGTTGAAACCCCGTTTCCCATCAACTTGTATGGTCCAATATTCTGTTTCCTTCTAGCTCTGGCTTTGTCTCCACCGACTCCCGAGGGGAAGGAAGTTGTGCCTTTCGCTGCGGAAGGCTACTTACTTGTTGACTTGGTCTGTCCGGCTGGACAGGTAGTGCACAGTCAGTCTATCAGAGCTGTCTTGCTGAAAAACAGCTTGCATGATGAGAGGGATGAGAGTGAGCCAAAACAATTAAGTTGCGGGCTGTAAAACCAAAGCAATTAGATGAAAAATGCTAAAACGTTCCATTGAGCTGAGGGGAATTTTGCGGTCAGGTGCGAATTCTCCCTTTCCCATTACACACGCTGATTTCACCTACTAATATGAATTAGCTTTTGAAAATGACTGATTAGTGTTGATTATAAGTGTATGGATTCAGTCAATTTGCCCCATGTGCAACAAGTAACACACAATTGGCGGCAACATTCTCTTAAATTTCTCTTAATTTGTAAGAGAAAGAAAATAAAAGGAGTCAGCTCCGGATGCACAAAATGTTCTTAACCATCCAAATATGCGCTTGCAGATGTGCTGAATGACGAATCCCACTTGGTCATAAATGAGAGGCGTGTGGCCCCCTTTTTTTATGTTGCTCAATAAAAAAATGTAAAACCCCAGAGTTGGAAAAACAATTTGTGAACTGTGACAACAGGATGTTTTTCTCTTATCTTGGTAAGAGTGCTCTCAAACACTCTTTACCTAAAAGATCAAAAATAAGAAAAAGAATTGGTGAATCCCAGATAATTAAGAGGAAATATGTTCTATGCTCTCTCTCTCTCTCTCTCTCTATATATATATATATATATATATTTATTCATATATCTCTATCTATATACATATTTATATTTATATATATATATATATATATATTGCTTCCTGCATGGGGCCCAATGTTGCAATGTTGCAATTTATATTTATGTAAATTAATTTTTAGTGCTGCCTCACCAACTTGGAAATCCTGTATATATTATTTGTATTGTCAGGATGACCCCCACTTATTTTTCTATATGATGAAATTGAGCAGCTGGGTCAAATTTAACGAGAGGATAGTGGAATATAGTCTCTGCTTACCTGCACCCTCTAAAATCCATTATTAACAAGGAACCAGGAGCCAAAACCTCTACTTATTTGGTACCAGCCGGCCTCATGCTCCCCTCAAACTGCCCCCTGGACATGTCATTATTCACCCAATTATAACGAGACTGCATTTTTTTTTTACAATGCTATATCCACAGCTTTCGAAACCAAGCCCTGTTTAATGATGTATGACAGTGTGTCTGGTTTGCCTCCCCCTCTGGACCCCTGATTGGCAGACAAGCACTTGACACAACACCAAGAGGACAAACACTACAGCTCATCTTTTTCAGTCAATTCACAGTTGTTGTTGTTGGTGATGGTGATGTTGTTGTTGTTGTTGTTGTTGTTGTTGTTGTTGTTTTCTCCCCCAACCAATAATAATAATAAAAAAAACATTCTCTCCATGTTTCTTTGTGGGTGTGATACAACAGGTGTGATTGACAGGAAGGCTTACATGTGATCGCAAGTGGATGGGAGAGCGTGAGTGTGTTTAAGGTTCATATGCTCTGTCTCATTGTAGGTGGTCACACTGAGGAATGGCTTAGATAATGCACACACACACACACACACACACACACACACACACACACACACACACTGCTCTGGGCATTGATGAATGTTTCAGATTTTGCCTTGATCTAGTCAAACATCTAATCATGTAAGGCTTTACTTTGTTAAAGTGCCATTTCAGGCAAATATGCTAAATTATATTTCTGGAATAAAAAGCCCTCTGGGAAGAATGGCTCCGCGATTTCCACTCTGGCCTTCTAAATTTGTGTGGGCTGGCCTAATTGGGGCTAAGTCTTATCAAAACCTTGTAGTATTTTTCTAGGCTAACTAGAGGTTGCCACGGCAACGTGCCAGTAGGTAACAGAGGTCTTCAACACAATTGGAGAAATATGAAAAAAGCCGGAGACACAGGACTGACTTCCAAGAGCGGCTAATGAGCATCCGAGTCGGTTTCGTCAACATGTGAAAAACACATTGTATAAAAGCACACAGCCTAAGGTCTGTATGATGAATGTCAATACTTTGAAACACATTTTTATTTATCTGTTCGTCTCATCTTTGGCCAAGCGGCCAAAAGTAAAACAAAAGCCACACCTTTCCCCCCCAAGATGCCCCGTGCATAAATGTACCTTTATTGTGAAATAGCACCTGGACATCCTGTTTGAACATCAAAAACCAGCGTTCACAACAAAATGATTGCCTGCAAATGCTGGTATTGTTTCATTTTAAAGCTCTTACATCAACCCGCCGCCACTTCCCACAACTAAGCCCGTCGCATAAACCAGCAAAACTTTCCAGATATTTCTTTAGCTTCAACACATGTCGGCAAATGCAATTTTCTCTTCGGGAACTTTATTGAGTCAGAAGTATTGGATTTTCACTCAAGAGGCTCAGACTTGTCAAACATCATATTGCACTTTGTGGTTAGATCTTGCTGCACGTATCGGATCTTTGGGCAAACAACAACCACTGCAGGGCTTTAAAGAAATCAGAGCAGTGACAGTAGAATGTTTTGCTCCCCGTATTCGAGCACAGTGGATCATTATTGAACATGTCATCAGGTATGCAACATAATCAGCTTATGAAGGTGCATCCATTTAAATATCTGATCATAACTGCTTCCAGCCATAAGGTCCACTACTGTCATGGAGGTAAGAAGGTGGCTTAGAGAGGGATTAGTAAATTCTAGAAAATGGTGTAGATCAATATTAAAATATTAGCTATAATTTATACTCTCTGAAAACAAACATATTTGAGAAGGAAAAAAAGGAAAAAAAGTCATAAACATGGGTTGCCTTTCAGCAGGAATATTTCCAGCAGTAGAAAATGTTTGAAGAATGTTAAAACCGCAGCAAATGTCAACTTTTATTGTCAATCTCTCAGAATCAAAGAGTAAAGGCGCTGTGGGAACAACGCGCTCGTATTTCTCATTCAGCGGTCCTTAAGGGAGTATGAGTAATGGCTGCAATAGACCAGAATGCAATACAGCCACAAGAGATTTTGTTCGAGGAAGGGTAACGACTACTCTATATCCGCAGTACTTTAGGCATCACTGGCGTCACTTGTCAAACCTGAATGACCACATGTAACATACAGGCGAGCCCTTTCTGATTGAAACAACTAACTGCACTGAGCGTGCACTGCACTAGTCCTGAGGATCTGATGACGGATGTGTTGAAGGGAAACTGAGCACTCAGTGGGGCTCCACAGTGGAAGCGGTGCACACATGGTGAGATCGTGTGGGAACGATAGATGGCAGCCTTGCCTTCAGTTTACACACACACACACGCACACACACACACACACACACACACACACACACACACACACACACACACACACGCACACACATCCTGTCACGTCTTACAGCACAGTGCTCACTGAGCTGAATGTTTCTTTCATAAAGCTATCTTTGTTTTTCATTTTTCTTTACCTGAAACATTCAGGCTTAAAATTTCCAAATAAACAGTTGAAACCTGGACAAAGAGGGATAAGAGAATATTTGAAAAGGAATTAAAATAGATTAATCTCAAGAAAGAAATGAGGATTCAACCAAAAGCTGATTAACAGAAGTTATTATCCATCCCAAACTACGGAGACATGCACACTGCGCATCTAAGAGGCAACCTGGAGGCAACAGGCAGGTGATTAATCCGGCAAGGTTAAATTCCATGAAGACGGGACTTAGAATGAAACCTTGGCTTGTAACTGTGAATTGATCTATTTTGAATTGCATTTCTCTCAAGCATGCGATAGCTTCGTTGTTTTTCTCTCACATCTGGATCTGATCACGTCCCATGTTACCAACCACACATTATTCATATCAACTTAAGAGGCACTGAAATGGTGCATTGGGCTTCCAAAGGAGGCGAGGATGCATGCAGGAGGGTAGTGTTTGAGGAGACAGAGAAAGGAGGAGAGAGAGGTAAAGGGGGAAATGTGGGCAGCAGGAGGACGTGCAGGTGACGAGGAGATAGGAGAGGAGAAAGCTGTAGGAAAAATAGAGGAGAGGAAGGTAAGCAGAATCGTAAATAAGTTAGCACGAGTAGAGGTGTAAAGAAGGTGGGGGGGTGGAGGCGCAGAAGAAAAGGAGAAATGCAGAGGAGAAGGAAGGAGGTGCAGAAAAGAAGAAAAGAAGTGACCCGATGAGTAAAAAGGTGGTGCAAAAACAGAGAAGGAGAAGAAAGGCGGTGAGAAAGGAATGAAGGTGATGGTGAGGAGGAGGAGGAGGAGGAGGAGGAGGACGAGGAGGAGGAGGAGGAAGAAGAAGAAGAAGAAAAAGAAGAAGAAAAAGGAGGAGGAGGAGGAGGAGGAGGAGGAGGAGGAGGTTCTGAAAAGAGAGAAGCAGGTGCAGTGGATGGAACAGAAGTACACAAGGGAGGTGCGGACAACAGGAAAGGCGGTATGTAATAGAAGAGAGGGCAGGAGGTGCAGAAGAAGGAGAAGGAGGCACAGGCGAAAAAGGAAGTGTAGCAGAAGGAAGGAGGTGCAGAATAGAAGAGAGTAAAATGGCAAAATGGGAGGAAGAGAGGAAAACAAGTAGGAACAAAAGAAAGGAAGTGCAAATAAAGAAAGGAGGTGGAGGTGCAGAGGGGTGCAGACCAGATGCCAGCTACAGCAGTGCTCCACTAATCTGTGTCTGTCATGCTCCGCATATGAAAGACCAAGTGATGACCGCTGTGATTCACTACTGCTGGCTACAAACCAGCCACTGGCTACCACACTGTGTGTGTGTGCGTGCGTGTGTGTGTGTGTGTGTGTGTGTGTGTCGGTGTGTGTGTTTGTGTCGGTGTGTGTGTGTGTGACTTTCCATTCAGTGCAGAGGGCTCCTTTTAATCGTAGATTCGCTTTGACATGATTCATGACGACCTGCCTCTAGGGGGGGCACAAGGGACACTCACACACACACACACACACACACACACACACACACACACACACGCACACACACACACACACACACACACACACACACACACACACACACACACACACACAAACACTTAAAATGCTTGTGAGTTCACAAAACGAGATTAGAATTTTACATCAAATTTAAATCCTGCAGGAATCCAACGTCGCTCGGGATCCATGAGCGTGCGCGCACACACACACACACGCACACACGCACACACACACACACACACACACACACACACACACACAAACACACAAATAGACACACATGCAAGATGAAAAAAGGAGAAAGATGTCTCCTCGTCGTGTGAATCAAACATGGCCACTCATGCACAGGTGTGTGCGTCACGCATTGCTTTGTGTCGGGGGTTTAACAAAGCGAACAGCGATACACACATGGATGCAGGATGCGTGTGTATATTGGGGAGGAAACACAGTGCTGTCATCTCACATCTACATCCACAGCAGCGGACCCCGAGCCACCCAGCCAAGTAGCCACTAATGGAGGCTTGACTGACAGGTAGGGACACGCGGACTATCCCTGTGACTCACTCCTCCAAAGCTGTGTGTGTCGGTGTGTGTGTGTGCACGACCCTTTGTCTAATAGAGGCAGTGGTAGCAGGTAGAGAAGTGGAAAGACGTAATGCCTCAGTGGAGGAACGTTAATGGTTGAATGCACTTTGATGTAAATGAACAATATAAAGAAATTATTATTATTTAAAGATTGTATGTTATTTCCAAGTAAATTATGTTGTGTTTTCCTACTTGCAAGTGATTGTCTGTGCTTCGTCGTAGGTGCAGTAAGATAGACGTCCTTGGCGAAACGTCTATTTCATTCTCAATGGCAGGGAAACAATACAATGTATGAAGAAAATGGAGGTGTGAATAGAAAATCCGAAGCCATTTTCCTTGAAAATAACAAAGCTGGCCTCACAGGTTTCTGTAACCATGGACAGAAAGTAGGCAAATGAAAGGGAACAATTACAATGCGTAACCTGATGTGCAATGTATAGGTACGGCAAGTAGGAGGTTTCTGAGCCCACAACACAACATAGATAGAGTAATCAATAACAACCAGTCAGTGAATACTTTGAAATACTTTAAAGTGTCTTTATGATTTGCAGCAGAAGCTCGACCAATGAGACAAATTGCACTCTGTAGATTGCAGATCCCCGCTAGGCGTGTCTGCGACCACTGCTGCGATGTCTGTTGAAATGAATACAAACCACAATTGTCTTACCGTGGCATGCAAATCCTTACAGGAACAACTCCTACTTCCCTAGCGGAAACAAGATTCCAAACTGAAGAAGATCTTGATCACTTGCAGCCCTCAAACGGCCGGTCAAGAGGAGTGAGGAGTCGGCAGTCAACAGCGGTATGAAACAGTCGATAAAATATATTTTTTTCCAAAACGTGTGCGTCACCGCAACCACTGGAGGTTCTTGAGCATACAGTCATACATGTGAACAAAAGATATCAGGCTCATATTGTGCGAGATTAGCTGCGGACAGACGGCATACACACGATTGAGCACATGATCCCCTCCAGGTGTATTAATAAGATGAGGGAAGAAAGAGAAGGCAAGATGCTCCTCACCTGGGACTCTTACCTGGTAAGGCAGCATCTGCTCAGTCCACAGTTTAATATTATCGCTGCATCTGATTAAAAAATATACATAACAGTGTTCAAGTCTGTGTTTGTAACACCTTTAATTTACTTCATTTTCATTTAAGACTTCATCAGGTGGATTTACGTCGTTAAACAACTGGCTGCCTGAGGCAGAAACACTTCTCTCAGGTGCTTCTTGCAGGAATCTGAGCAGGATGCGAAAGATTGATCCTCCAAAGTGATGTGGTTGGGATTTGGCCGAGAGCGACTGCATCAGTAAACAGCAGAGCCAGGCGGTCAGAGTACACACGTTTGCAATTAATGATAGGTCTGTTCTGTTCAAGTGTCCCAGTAAGCCATGACAGTGTGACAGTGAGCCAGGATATGCAACGCCGGGCCGTTTCTCAAGTCCATGTCCAGACAGGAATCAAGGTTCCGCCCCCTTGTGAACTTCAGACACTGACGGTATCTTCTAGTTCCCTCTCTCTAATATTAACCCTTGGATCTGACTCTATAGTCAGCAGGGATTTGCTAGCAAACGGTAATGGAGGTGATTTCAGACACAGCTGGTGTCACGATGAACACACTTCATATTAATTATGACAGGGTGAATCAGCACTACATTTACAAGAAACTGCTGTTGCTGTTTGTAGTCAGCAGAGGGCACGGTGCACTTCTGGCCACGCCCTAATCAGTGATGTCACAGCTACCAAGTCAAAGAAACACTTGCTGTGATACCAAGAACTGAAAACTGCCCGCTCTGCCGCACAAAGTCAGAAGTTCCAAATGCTCAGAATGCCATGAAATGAAACATCACTGCGGCTATTCACAGTCTGAGTAGAAGTCATAGCAAAACAGCACCAGCAAAGTCATTTCTTTCATGCTGCCTCACAGAGGCAGTGGGAGCTCGGCAGCCATCTTTTATTCACCAGACAAGAGCTGCGATGGTGGGTTTGGATTGAAGTGCAGAAGAGAAGCTCCTTCATCAATCGCAGAGGAAGATACCCTCAGGCTGAGGCAGTCGAAGTCAGAGTCCACGAACGCAACAGTGTGAAAGAAACTGTCGAGATGAGATAAGGACAAGGAGGAAATGGACGGTTCTGTGCGAAAAAGGGGCAATGTCTGCCGTTTGTTTGAATCATTTGTCAACCAGCTTAATTAGTATGCATGGTATACATTTAGATTTTTGGTAAATAGTTTGTGTTAAGAAGTCATGGGAGTGCAGCAAACTCAATGCTTTAGGTCATTCAAGGGAAGGAGATGGCAGAAATGAATGGATTTTTAACGTCTGTACTACGACATTTCTCCTACACTAACAACAACCTCACTGGCAGGGTTGTGTGTGTGTGTGTGTGTGTGTGTGTGTGTGTGTGTGTGTGTGTGTGTGTGTGTGTGTGTGTGTGGGTGGCCTGGTGTGATCGGACCAAGTCCAGCCAGTGGTTGCGGCTTTGAAGAGCAGTCTAATAATGCATCCTCTTGTTTCGGGCCTCGCAGCTGCTGTTGTGTTTGCCTTGGCAGTCATCGGAGGTTGAGGACGGACGCAGAGCCGCGAGGTTTCCACTGTCCCAATGTCACACAGTGTGTGTGCGCTTTTCTGCGCGTGTGCATCTTTAAACCTCAGCCTCCAATTGCTGGGCGGGCGGTGATGGGGTTGGCAGGAGGGTATGGCAGCTATGTTAAGGCTTAGAATTTTCCTGTTAGCTTAAAGTAAAAATGTAAGTTTTTTTCTTGGCATTTTCTCAGACTTCCAAAATCCTGTGGCCTCTCTTGGAAAATCATTCTCAGTGCTGAACTTGCTACAGTCTGTCTTTCCTTTCCATCTTTCCCTCCTCTCAACCGTTTCCTGCTCTAATTTGGGGGTCACTCTGGTGTAAATGAGAGCATTGTTCCAGAAGGGGAAGGCTGGCTTTGCAGAAAGGATTATCTGTTGGAGTCGAGCTGTGGGATTCAGTTCCTTCTGGATTATGAGCCGGTCAGCGAGCTGCATCGCTAAGCTTGTTATTATTGTTTTGGGAGAAGGAGACCGAGTTCTGAGGGGAAAAGCAGAAGTGAAGAAGGAAATGAGGGGGATATAAAGTGGGAAGGGCAGAGAGGGAGGACAAACAGGAAGAAAAAAAAATGGAAGGAGAATGTGTGTGTTTAAAGACGGTGTAAAAGTCCAGGCCAAATATTTAATGATTCGCTGTATTTGGAAGGAAGGACAAAGATGAGTAACAGTAGAGCGATAGAAAATCACTGCTTCTGCAGAAACCGTCGTCGGACGCAGGTTTTAATGGGGAAGAGCACAAAGTGCTTAGATGGGCTTTTTCCACAAGCAAAACTGGGCTGAGAAACCTAAGGAAAAAGGCTCAGTTATGTCCTACTGAGCAGTGGACGGCCATAGACAGGCGCTCAGTCAGTCAGTCAGTCATTCAGCCGAGAACATGTCTCCGCAACGGCTGAAGAGATACTGGACCCTGCAATCTTTCTTTTTCGATTGTATGACTTTTTTCTTTTTAAATACTTTGAAGGACCAGACAATTGTAGCACTATATTGACCGTCTCTAAATATAGCAGTACCTTCCATATATTCCATATTCTGTATGGCAGTGGTACAGTTGTTGTCATTGTCTTTTCATGCATTTTCTTGACCATTATTTTCTTTTTTTTTCTTGAATCTGATACTCTGGCTCTAAAGCAGGTATGTATACTGGCAGGTGCACGGGGGCATGGAGAGAAGGGATAACCACATGGTGGGGAAATTTCCATGAAATAATTTATACACCACTCACTCTGAAATTATCAAAAGGTGCTGAATTCCAAATAACAGAGCATTAACATAGCGGCAAGCAACTATTTGCTGTGTAACGATATGGTGTAGTAATGGCCAGAAAACAAAGTAACTTCTATGTGCTTTGTTTACGTCATGCCAAAAGCGATCATCGCAGAAGCGTAGCACTGTTGCCGTCAGCACTGTTGCCGTCAGCACTGTTGCCGTTGTTTGCACTGTTCGTGCCGTTAGCACCGTTAGCTGCTCGCCGCCAGCTCAGCTGTCTCCATGTTGAGAAGCATGACTTATTTAACGACCTGTGGAATCATGCATCGTGACCATATTAGTCAAACGGTGTCTCACGCTGTCAAATAATCTCATTCTCAAAAGTTGATTCAGCCCTTCGACCTGTTGCACTTGAAAAAAGCTTCGTGCTGTTCAGTAATGATAAGTCTCTGCCGATAATATTAGCTAATGTTCACGGTTCTTTGAAGGAAATCAAAAATGGAATTAAAGACTGAAATGCATCCACTATCCACGTGAAAATGGACAAGAAGCAGCAGCAAATCTGCTGGGCCGAACCGCAAAAACATGAAGGCCAGCACGCTGGGTGAGATATGAGTACTATAACATCGTCAAGGGCTGTGGATTTAACTTTTAGTCGGCTGTTTATAGGCTTTCAGTAGGATTTAGTCCAGGATTGATGTAAGCTACCAGCCATAAATCTTCCCCTGGATGTTGTAATATTACTATGTTAACGTTGTGGCTGCATTTCATTGTAGAAGACAGTGAACCCAGCTTCTGAATGATCAGGCTGCTCTGCCGTGGAGAGCACAGGTAGCTGCAATAATGCCTTGTGGGCCAAGAATTACCAGTTTGTTAATAAGAACAATTCTTATAATTACAAATTATATGAGAAGAAGAAACATTCCATAGCAAAATTGTTTTAATGGCATTTATGTGCAATTACTGGTTGCTGACTGGCTGGACTGCTGGTTGATTCCACTTCCCATCTCCCATCTCTTCAGCCTGTCAGCGTTTTGACTGGGGCTGCTTCAGGTACTGTACTCTGCTGACACTGATGGTTGCACCGTGCACATCCCAGGCACTCAGGCTGAAAACTCAACCTGGCATTTTCCTGGAGCTGGATTGGAGACGGGGGAGATGGAGCACTCTCGCACTGACAGGCAGGTCCAGAGCTTTACTCATGACACAGTCATATCAAGGAAAACCAGCGCCCGTGAAAATCCAGAGGATCTAATGCCGCTTGGAAACAATTACTGCAGAATGCCTTCTCGGTCTAACCCTTCAAAATCACCATCTAGAATGTGAGAGTATGCTGACTTTCATTCACGCCAATTAGAATACCTTTCTTTCTGGTTGAAAGTGTTTTGAAATCATCTCGTTGGATGGCTGGAATGAAAGCCTGCAGGCTGTTCGATGGCATTGGGACTGGACGCCGCTGACCACGAGGAAACATTCTCTCACTAAAGTATTCAGTTTGATTCACAACTTCTTCTCTAACTAAGGAGTGACTTAACTAGGGAAGACGGCACTTTTCAACAGCAGGAAAGCCAAAACCTTTTACAATTGAGTTTCCTCTGCTTTTGAAATTCTCCCCTACTTTTGTGCGAACCATTGCGCAGGTTTGTAAAATACTGTGTTACTGTGTGGTCTTTTGGGTGCACATATCTGCTGGTTTGACAAGTACCTCAAACTTAAATATATAGCTTCACCCAGGGTCCCCCTGTTGCTCAATTTCACCCAATAGGAGGATTTGTATGAGTTATCTGTCCACGTTTGTCTCCTTTTTCCTTCTCCTGTTTTCCTTTTCTATTCAGCAAATCCACGATGTTCATCTCCTTATCTTTGGCCTGGGCGATGTCCTCACTTCACCCGACACATTCTCTCTTCTCATGTTCCACTCGCCCATTTCACCCCCTGTTGTCCTCTCTTGTGTTCTTTCTTTCTCCAGCCCACCGTCTCTCTGGTGTTATCACAGCATCTCCATCTCGCCACAGGGGAAATCTCCCTCGCTACTCCTTACTTCATTTGGAATGACTGCAGGATAGGGTTATGGGAAAAGGGTAGGAGATCCTGAGCTGCCAAGAATGGGTAGCAGGGTCACTTGGAAAGGACGCAGAGTTGTACGGTGCTCAGTAGAAAATAATTACCCATTATCTGCATAAAGCTGCTTATTTCTTGTATGTTGTCCTCCGCTGTTAGGCATTTGCATTCTAGTAGGGACAGAAAAAGGTTGGATGAGTGAAAGGAAAGCAGATGAATGTCATAAAAAGGATAGTCGAGGTAGATTAAGGTAGAAAATTAAAGTGTAACGGTTCCGGCCTGTACTCCGCCAAAAGAACAGCTCAGTTTTCAGTGTGAGCTCACAGCCATCAAGCCGTCTTGCTGAACCTTTTGCTTGTGTGTAAGCAATTGTCTAGACTGTGGATTGATGTATCATCAAAAGACTAAAAGAATAATCTGATTATTTTAAAGCTTTTATTGACAGTTTGGAGTTAGAATGTATTGGTGAAAACCAAATCCGTGTGCCATTGTAGATCATGTCCTTAAAGCTACTATGAGGAACTTTCAATGAGTTTGTCGGTCCCTGTGAACAAAAGTGGTAGTGTTTCCGAGCACCAGATTCCCTTCAGAAAACCGGCTCAGTCCTGGTTATGGTTTTCCCCGTGGCTCCCTTCCCTCTAGCGGTTCCAGCAATACGGCTTGGGTCTCCAGCAGCGTGGTGTTCCAACTACGGGGTCGAAGGTGGCAGCGAAGCTGGATCAGGGTTTATCCGAGGTGTGCTGGTCGCTGCCAGAAGCTCCAATGGGAGTCTGAGCTGAAGGAGTTTCTGGTGATTTTGTTTGATTTTGCTCGGAATCCGACCCGGTGGCACCAATAACAAGCAGTAAAAATAACCACATAGAAAAGGTCTAAATCTTCTCACTGATTGTCTCGTTTACTTACAAAGGTCACATAGAGGCTTCAGTATTAAATTGACACTTTTTCATAACGAGTTAAAAGTTCCCCACAGTAACTTTAAATAATGAATATGAAAAAAGATATGTCTTTAAATCCTTAAACATGCTCATATCAAGCGAGATTTGATAAAAATGGCAAAGTGGACTGCATTTCCATAGCGCTTTTCTACTGTAACAGATAAAGCACTTTACAGTTTTGCCTCTCTTTCACCCATTCACATGCTCATCTGGACATGGAATTGAACTGCCAAACCTATACTTAATGGATGCCCTGCTCTCCCTCCACAGCTGCCCCAATTTACAGCTGTGTGGTTGCCCTGTGCTTAAATGTGTGTTTTTTTTACATGTGTGGGGAAGGATTTTAGCTTGCATCATGTTACCACAGTCTGTAGCAGTGGCTCTGGTGGTGTCTCACTGAGAAACACATTAATCTTACCTTGGCGACAGTGACAAGGCCTTCTTCCTTGTTTTTGGTGTAAAATAAGTGGCTCTGGCATCATCTCTCTTTTTGCTGGCTGGCATGCTTTCTCTAAAATTTACTGCAAAAGCCCTCAGACAAGGATGACTTTCTTCTCGAGGGTCTCCTCATTAGCTCCTTTTATTATTTCCTTCCTTTGTCATTTAGCTTGGCTGCTTGCTTTGAAATGATGACATCAGTGACAGAATTCAATGGAATCAGCCAATAATATTATGTAGGCTACATTACTTTTGCTCCTAAGAAGTTAAAAACATCCCACCCAAATTTGTTTCCAAATTTATGTCAAAAGTACCCCTTTTGACCTTTTTGTTCTCTGATATGCATGTCCACAGAAAAAGTGGACTGAACTTAAATACAGGGAAGTTGTTTGAGTGAACAAGAAGTAGTAAGTAACTTCCTTCCGACAGGAGGTACGGCTACATTTATACAAATAACATGGGAATATGATTTGATGTACGTTTTCAACTAATGAAGTTTAAGCCCAGGCATGGTACATGTACTATATTTCAATATGTATCAACTGTTGGAATTGAGTCGATGCTTTCCTGACGCCTTTATTTGGCACAGCTTTGAGGATTTGGTTTCTGATCCCGAAAAGAAACAGACAGAACCAGTGCTACGGATAACAAAAGGAGGGAGACAAGGGCAGTCTGCTTCCTTGGGTCAGGACTCTTATATAAGGATGACATCTCTCCTCACAGTTGATTTGCATGGACACGTGTCAATCAAAGTTGTTTCAGCTCAAGGTGTTTAGAATTCTGCTTCATCATGCCTCAACATTACCCATGCACACTTGAGGTCGAGCCCACATCCTACTGTGTCTAACAACGTTATTACTCTGTAGGGTAAAGCTACCACGAGCAGTTTATTAGTGTCGCTTAAAGACTGTAAACTGGGTGGAACCGCTCGCCTTTCTCCATTTGAAGGTGACTAAATCCACCTATCAGCACCAATAAATGTCTTGTTTGTTTAATCTGTACAAAAAACAAGTGAAAAGTGCAAAAAAAAAAAATGCCAGTTCGCTGTTGTGTGAGGAGGGGGTTTATGTGCCAGACTATTTATTGGCTTGGATGAGTTGCCAGGCAACCAGCAGCAACTCCAGAAAGTTCCTTGTCCCAGCCAAGAAATAGCCCGGCACATAACCCGCTGTAAATGGATGAATCGTTGTGTTCTCTCTCTTTTTTTCTACTCTTTTTAGGGTTTTATACAGACTAAACAAATAACATGCTAATTAGTGAGCTTTGAGGGTTGCTAGTAGCCAGATTTTGAGGCGTTCGGACAAAGTCAGGCTAGCTGTTTCCCCCCCGCCCCCCCGTTCGCAGCCTCGATGCTAAGCTGAGCTAACCAGCTGCTCGGAGTCCCTTCATCTTTACCGTTCAGACATGAGAGTGGCATCAATCTTGTCGCCTGGCAAGAAAGTGAACAGGCTAAGCGAGTTTCCCCAAAATGAAACTACTCCCTCACCTCAGGGGGGTTGAATTTAGTGTACAGTTTGGCAGAACAAATTAGGCATATGTCCATGGAGTCCAAACAAAGAGTGGAACACAGTAAACTGCGGTATATCAGGATTCTGCTGACGCTGCAACCCGTGCTGTTTTGTTGCCGGCTGAAAGCTTAAGGGCCTCGCTGGCTGCACAGCCTGTCTGCAGCCCCAGCTGGACTAGAACTGAGCCTGACCCACATCATCAGATACACGGGATAAATAATGAATAGCACAGACTGCCAACTAGCCATCAACAGGGATGGATGGAACCTTTGCGCCCGTCAAGGCGCCCTGTCAGTCAGTCAGCCCGCGTGGCAACTGGCCACCGGATCAACAAGCGAGCCCGTTGGTCAGAAATCCAGTCAGTCAGCCATGCAGCCTTGATTTGAGCCAGCCACTGACACAGCCTTCCACCTAATCAGCTCGCCAACCATCCACACACAGTCAGCCCCGCAGTCATGCCCCCACTTGTTTTCCCGAGGGCCACCGTGACCCCCAATCGTCGTCCCTTCACTTTTTTTCTCCTCCCTGTCCTCCCTCACTTGTGTGCATTGTTTCTCCCCCTCTCCTACCTCCCCCCCATCCATCTCTCCGCTCGCCCTCCCCTTCTTCCTCTTCCTCATGTGTAAAAAGGGCAGGCCTGTCAGAATAGTTTAGCCACAATGCGTTGTTTTCTCTGAGGCACAGACAGGGTCAACTGACCCCGACTGTGTATTTACTGTCGGGAAGGAGAATGGGAGAGATTCATAGCAGAAAGGATCCAGCAGCGGCGGAGTGTTTGACAATTCCGAATTTTTCTTTTTGTGATTAAAGGCCTCAGAACCCAACCGTTCAAGTTGTCATGTAGGAGTGGAATCACACGGACAGAAACGAGCAGAAAATGACTGAAGATGTTATAAATGAATAGAAAGTGCAGCAAATTGAAAATGTAAACACTGAGGTGCCAATCCCCAAAAATACCTGCTCAAAAAAGATGCAACACGCTGCATATCGCAACTGTCTGCTGTAAAGGCACGTTGTCTCACTATGAAGTCTGCGTGTTCTAACGCCGTCCTTCAGTCAGTATTTTCAACGTGTTACATTTTTCACACCACGGTAGATCATCTGATATGGATCGTCTACACAAGCTGGGTCACCTCAGCAGCAGTCCTCTGCCAGCGTCTACACAGGATGCGCTTGGGCACAGTACTGCTGTGTGATCATCAGTTTGGCAGCACTTGAAGCCCAATGCACTATAGCTACACATGTTAAACAGAAAAAATTAAATAAAAATGTATATATATATATATACATATATTTAAAGCCTAAAGAGCTCCTCTGAGTTGCGGTCATGCTAGCGGCTCTGTGAGGCTGAGCTAAAGGCTAATGCCAGCATGGCAACATGCTCACAACGACATTGGCCCCATGTTGATTTTTAACAGGATAGTGTTTACCATGTTCACAGTCTTTGCTGAGCACTAAATACAAATTACCACTGATGCTGATTTTGCAGGTATTTGGTCGTACACCAAAACTGTTGGAGCAATTAAAAACTCCCATTGGAAAATCCCAATAATTAAGCTACTGCAGTTCAGTGAACTGCTGCTGTAGAGCATTTGACACATTCAGAAATGGATTCACAGCACAACATACAGGTATTTCAGCATTACAGAAGAGTTTTCTCCACTTTGAAGCACCAGGAACGGGATTCTGCTGCAGAGGCCTAAATAACCACTCTCTCTCATTTGCTTTGTTGGAAAATGTTTTTACAAAATCCCCTGCAGTATGATTTGACAGATAAAGGAAGAATGGCAACTGTCATATCACTCAAGTGTCAGAAAACTTTCCTCAAGTGCGAGCACAGCTTCTGGTGATGGCTTTAAAGTTGTTACGTCACAAATTCCGGACAATGTTGTTGCAGCGATGGGCAAAAATAATACACACTGTGCAAATAAGACCGCGTGGCGCAATTCTCTGCATGTCCAATGTGCAATTGATTCTGTGCACCGGGCCGTGCCGGGGATGCTAACCCAAGCGCAAGTCAAGCACGGCCTGGTTAAATTGCATAAGAGGCTGAGCTGCCTTATGGGCAAATTAAGCCCCTCTGTCGCCCCGCTGCCGACTGCCCCAATCCTTCGCTGACTTGTTCACACTGTACCCTCCCTGTCTCTCCTTTCTCTCTCCGTCTCCCGCCCTCCTCCCCTAATGCTCCCCGTCCCCTCCGTCCTCGTACCCTATGTACTCACACAGCGGAGCTGAGCCAAGCAGAGCTGGCCAGGCCCGCCTGCTTGCCGTGATAGTAACGGCTTTAATAAAAACACCGTTTGGGGGATGAGAATTGAATTTCATACTTGGACGCCCCGACACTACATGTGTTTCTTTTTAATAAAGGAAGGAGAGCGAGCAGAGTGAGCGAGGGAGGGAGGGGGAGAGAGAGAGAGAGAGAGAGCAGAGCAGAGCGGTGCGGAGCCACTCGGCCAAAAGGAGATAGGCCGAGGCTTTTCTCATTTCTCTTCACATTCTTGCTTCCTTAAGCTCAGCTGTGTGCTTGCTGTTCCATGGGGGGTGGGGTGGAGGGGGGGGAGCCGGCGGGGACATCTGGCTTGTCAATCAGAGCACTTCCACACCTTTCCAAGATAAGGTTGAGTGTTCACAGTTTGTTTCCCCTCTCCCTGTCTCTTATTCTTCGCCAGAATGAGTCACAGCAACATTCATAATCAGCAAATGCCTTCTTCGCCGCTCTCCATTGCTGATATTATACATTCTTTTTTCAGTCAACTTGTATCCAGTCGCATTTTAGTTCGACAGCTTTGGCTTGTTTATGTGTATGAATAACTTTGTAGTCTCTAGAGATAGTCGCCACTGCGTAAACAGTTGCCTTTGGATACTCTCGTAATTACTCGTAATTAGTAATTACTTTGTTAATATGAACATTTTTTGTTCTGCTCAGTTTAAAGATGGGACTCGTCGTTGCACAGTTTGTTCAATTTCTTTTCTCCAAGCTTTGCAAAAGCATTGCTATTCCAATGCATCTCAGTGCCCACATCAGAAGTGATCAAATAAAAAATTTCGGAACACAGTGGCATCTCAGTGTTTCTTCAGATCAGTTATGAATTTTGTCGTTTTGCTGTTTCAAACATTTTCGTTGAATTCAGTTAAAAACTAGGCTCTTTATATCAGTGCTGTTCGTAGCCCAATAGCTCAGCAACCACCTACCTGCCAAGCAGTATTCACATCATACTTCATTGTTGTAGCTTTCGCGGCCTTGTGAGTGATGTGGGCTGCAATGCAAAAGCTACCTTGTTTGCTTAGTGGTACTGATGATTCAGTTTAGTCACAACAGCTTGAGGATTCAGTGTTAAAGATGAATTTGTTCACCCTTTTCTGCAGGAGATGACATTCCAGTGATCTCTTGGAAATCCTGTGCAAAAAGAACAGGAAACGCTGCTTAGCAACAAAGATGCAGACAAATTGATGATGTAGATAACCACTTCAGGTTACACAGTATCAGATGTGTGTAGTGCACATCAGAGGAACCACTTCAAAATACAATTTTCTTTGAGACTTGTTTGTCTTTGTACTGTTTGGAAGTACATTTATAGAGACCGTGAATAGAGTCTTGTGACTATCTGCAGCCATGAAGAAGGCACACAGCATCTGTCATATCGGGGGGGTGGGGGGGGAGACAATTGTTCCAATAAACAAAAACAAAAAATTGATTTGTCTCCTTGTCATTTCCATCCCGAGATGTGTGAAAAATCCATTTCCCACCGTGTCTGGTGGGATAACTACATGTCAAAAATGTTCAGGGGCTCCGTGGATGCTGCCGCTGACTGTGGTTGTAGTATTGCAGTGAAAGGCTGAGGCTGCAAGCTTGTATTTGTGCAGACGCAATTTCCATGATGCAGCAAACCAACCCCCGAAACCAAATTATTGATTGCTCGGAAAAAAGTAACATGAAACCTCATGAGGTGTTAGAAAAGATGCCAGCAGAATGGGGGAGGAGGCTCAATCATTTCAGTTTGCAAAGATGATAATGATTATCGTGTCGTGACTTATTAACTCTTTGCCCTCCCACAACTAAAATGGGAGGTCAGAGCTCCAAGAGATCCTGAGCAGGAAACCAAGAAAAACGCAGTCTGAATAAACTTGATTTCCTTTACATATCTGACCTGAGCTCTCTGCGCCGCAGTGCAGCACGGCCTCTGACATGCCGGTTCGAGGAGCACAGGGCTCGGTCTGCTGCTGTTCCCGCAGGAGCTGCCCTCCCAACACCGAATGAGGCCCGAAGAAAAACAAAGTACCCCGAAACGAGATATAGTATTTAATAAAATGCCTGGAGGCTTTCCCAACCATCTGCGGAGACTCAACAACAAGTAGTGCAATTCCAAAATATTGACAGAAGAATAATTCACCTTCTGTCAGAAGAACACACATTCGTACTCGCGTACACTGAGAACGATTTGCTGGAAGCTCTTTTTTTTTATTTTGGGAGATTGTGTCCGGTCACTCTGCATTATACATCATAGATGGAAGACGAGGTGAATTACTCTGTTCTGGGATGAAGAATACTGTGTCGGAGGAAAGAAAAGAAGAGGGAAATGGAGAGTGAAGACAAGTGGACAGAAAACAAATGGACAAAGGCTGACACAATCTTCTTGCTTGGCTAAAGGCATCTGTTAACATCTGTTAACACTCCTTGAGCTGCAACATTTCCATGTAAAAACATGTCTATTGTGCCGAATAAAGTTGTAATCCAGCCTGTTGCCAGATTGTGAGCAGTTATTTAATAACATTTTAGCGTAATGTGATTTGACTCTTTAATTTTTTTTATCCGCAATGAGTAAGGGACTATAATTTGTTATTCAGTAGATGCCGGGAGTGTGGCCTTGAGTCACATGACTTAACTCGTATCAGACCAGAGTCACAATTTTAACGACTTTAGGCTCGACTTGACAGAATACAAAAAAAGACTAGACTTAAACCACAATGTCTTCTTTCTACGCATGTCATCATTTTGTTGTTCATTAAAATCACAATTTAGTTTGACCTCAAAACAACAATGTGTCGACAAAAGTAATCCCTCTCAATCATTACTTCTGACCCCGCAGCAAGTGCATGGACCGTGTCTGTATCCGCAGAGACCCTCTGTGAGTCAGTGACCAGGTGCCAGATCATAAGCACACGTCCAAGAGGAACCTGCGAAAATGGCCGACGCCGGGGTCAGCTTTCGCCCGCTGGAGAGCACTCCAACCCTCATTGAGGGGCCAAACGTTGACCCACAACCGTCAAATCCTACTCATTGTGCCCTTTTAAAGTAATGTAGTTACTTTTTCAGTTGATAACGTGTCATTAGAAACTGATGACATTTTTCAAGTACCTTGCCCAACACTGATCGAGAGAGGGTTCAAACACCCCCATGTCGTCGTAATGGGATTACTTGACTTGCCATGTGGAAACTGAGTAATTGTTTTCAATCATGAGTAGTGTAAATGAATACCATTTGAAATCCCTGTTGTTTCAATACTGTGGATGGTTGGCTTGTTTGCCCTGACCAGGACTTTGTCTAAATCCTTTCAATTCATATGGGTCCAGTGGACAGACCAGTCCAGGATGTGTTAGCTTGGTACAGGGGCAGATGGTGAGGTTGGGTGAGACAGCTGGAATAAAGAGGAATACTTTTTACTCTTTAAAAAAAACAAACTCTGCTACAGTAGCTAACCATTGGTGAGGCTACATTCAGGACTCAGTGGGTTTTGTTCACAGTTAAAGAGCTGCGTGTACGGCCATTAGGGCTAAGCTATGGCTGTCGGTAAATACCTCCACAACGTAGGCTGCTCGTAGGCTGCTCTCTTTTTCTATCTCTACATGTCTTAAATGCACAAGACGTTAAGTGTATGTATGGAGGCTTTGCAGTTGTTGGAAGGCGCGTTTGACAGATCTACATTCTGCTAATGGGGAGTGTGATGGGAACTGTGACTTCTGCTGGTGAATATCGAGAAGTAATGAAATGACCTTTTTCAGGTATAACGCTATTATTATGACGGAGGAAGTGACTCATTTATTGTTCAAAGGTTGTTTGGATGTATACAGGGGGAATAGCATGGGTGGATTGAAATCCTCTTTTCTAAACAACAATAAATAAATCTATTTCTTCACCAGAGTGGTAAAACCTTATTCTGCTTCCTTTTTTACACCATTAAAGCATACTTTTATACTTAAAGTATAGTGGTTTGTACATATCGACTAGCAATACATGCTTGTAGATGAATACAGCTTTAAAATAAAAAAAACAGGAAGCCAAAAAACTAAAAGAACAAAACGGTGGAACCATGAATCCTCATTGGCATCATATTTACTGTAACACAAACAGGAGCAGGTGACAAAAGAAGATAGCTCTTAGAGGAGGGGACATAAAAGAGAAATGACTGAAGTGTGTGTGTGTGTGTGTGTGTGTGTGTGTGAGTGAGCGGTTGTGTGTTTTTCAGCATAAGCTGGTTTTGGGTAGCAGGTTGTCATGAGAGCCTGAGAAGAAAGTGGCTGTGTTGTCTCCTATCTCATTTGAAATGTGGCGCAGGACGTCCGTTTTTTTTAAGTTGCGTGTCACCTCAGGCAGGAGAGAACCTCTTAGCAGATCCGTGCCACACACACACACACACACACACACACACACACACACACACACACACACACACACACACACCTACTCTCACACACTCACACACATTGACAGTCCTTTTCAACGCTGACCAGGCTATCATGGGAAAAATGAATAAATGGATGAAATGTGGCATGATTTTGAAGACAGAAAAAAATAGAAAAAAATACCTGAGTGAAGAGCCAGATGAGAGGCGGAGCAAGGGAAAAAGATTAGAAGATAGAAACAAGAGTGAGCGATTTGTGAAAAGAGAAGAGGAAAAAGGAAACTGGTGACAAATTGCCAATGCTCCCTAGCAGCTCTGACTGACAGGCCAATCATCTTGCAAGCACATCTTGAGGCGAAGCCCGGCTGACTGTTATTAATTGAAATGTGATTGGAGAGGGGAGGGGGGAGGTGTGGGGGGTGGCCACGATGCTCACGATGCTCACATCTAATCCACATCAGAGCAATTAATAACGCATTCACTCCTCTTCTCTCCTCTCCACTCTCATCACCATTGATATGTCCAATGGTGACTAGAAATTAGAAGAGGGGGAGAGAAATAATTGAAAAGGGATAATTCTGAAATGGGAGCTCGGGGCAAATGATGGAATTGGGAAAGGGGATTAATTTGTGCAACAATTCAGAGGGCTGCCCAGAAGGGGATTTTTTTTTCTTTTTATTTTTTAATTCCCCGAGAGATTTTGTAATGGCCAAAATCTCTCGAATTAACTTTCATTCATGTCCAGACCAAAGTAGAGGGAGAATGAGAAAGGATGGAATAGAAAAGAGAGAGAGTTTCCACAGATTCATTAACTCCCCTCCTTCATCAAATTTTAAATAGGCAGGTCGTGTTGGCAGAAGAACTTATCCAGCTAAAGTCAGCTACAGGCCACAAAGTAAAGTTCAGGTCATAGTACTCAAATTCCTGGATGTTTCTGCTCTTTAAAAAAAAAAATCTTTTAGTCTCTGTCTCCTACAAAAAGCATACAAAATGTAATTGGCGCCAGGATGGCATTCACTAGCAACGCTATTTTTTTATTCCAATCCCCGAGGTACGGCATTCCAAATCCATTGACGTATGTGACGTTGACGGGGCCTATTCATTTTCAATGGAGAGAAAGAGATCCAGCCGTGCGTCGCGTGATATCTGAATTTGCAGCGTAAACGTTATTCGTCCATCCGTCCGTCCGTCCGCCGCCATGGGCTCGCGAGACTCAGATCAAACGGTCAAAGTAGGCAGCGTCGATCAAATATGAATCAAGATTCTGTTTCTGCATTGCCTGTTTCTCGCCACAAATGAAAAATATTTTAGGACCCTGTTTGGCTTTATGGGAAATGGGAAGGTTTGCGGCCATGTCAAAAACCGTTGCGCCAAAACCAAGCATCGCCCATCGGATTTAGTGTATCTCCACCAAACTGCACATCAGTCAGAGGATTCAAGGGTGGATGGTTGAGCGTACATAGCACAGGCCTTGCATGGTGTTAGGTTTAGGCATCCTGGTTGCGGGAGGTGTGTCTCATGCTGTGAGACATCTAGCTGTATATGAATGCCATTTTTAAGAAATAGGGTTGAAGTGTTGAACTGGGAGTGTGGGCATTTCTTTACAACAGTTTTGTGTGAGCACCAAAGAAACCTGTTACCCATCTGTAAGTCAAGATTTTGTTTTAAAACTAAACCCCCCTAAAACCCCCTCAGGCCCATCCTGCTGAGTGAGTAGCAGGGCTTCCTGTGCCTGAAGTCTTCATAGTTGGACACTCTTGTTCTTGGCAGTTTCTATCCTTGACATGAAAACTTGAGCTGAGAGTAGAGCAAAATCCATTGTATTCGACCTTGATTGGGACTTCATTGGGACTTCGTACAATATATGACCACCGTAGCCATGTAAGCACATGTTCTGTTAGCCACTGTTAAAGCTGAATAGAAGAAGCTCCTAAAGCAATCAGTTTTATGCCATCATTTTGTAACTATTTTATAATTACAGTATGTTTAAACTATTTCATAATTACATTATTTTATAACCATTTCATAACTACCGTATGTTTAGACTATTTCATAATTAGTGTGTTTAGACTATTTTATAAATTACCGTGTGTATGAATCCGATAAAGCAGTTAATTATGGACTATCGCTGGAGAAGCTTGCGAACCGAAAGTGCAACGGCGAAAGGTCGCAGCAGGGTGACGCACTAAAAATGTGCGTACGTAAGACGGAGAACGGACCCGACGATTACCACGTCACGGGAGTTGGACAACGAGGGGAGACGACGCGCGCAGCGTGCACGAGGACGGGTGCAGCGTGCACGACCATAGGCGCAGCGTGCACAAGGACGGGCGCAGCGTGCACGACCATAGGCGCAACGTGCACGAAGATAGGCGCAGCGCGCACAAGGACTTCGAAGACATATAAAAGGCTCACGTGCCGACGTGATGGGGCTTCCGGTTCCAGCTTGCTACAAGCACGGCGTCGGAGGACTCCCATGGGACATGTAGGGTTTTGTGTTGTGTTCAGTGTGCAATTGTTTTCATTCAAAGTAAATACTTTTTTATTTAAACTTCAAACCACTTTTCGTCTCATTTTTACCGGTCGAATTCCTCATGGGCTTTAGAGGGAAAGAGTCCAGTCCACCTTTACACCACACACGTGTTTAACTTATTCTGCGATAACACCTGGGTTTGAAATTACACTTTAATAGTCTTCCAAGTGGCAAAGTCCTGAGCTGTGTTGTCGTGTGGGCAGATCCATGTTTCATTGGGGCTCATGCAGCAGCACTCTCTTCAATTTCACTTTATTTTTTCTGTTGAGAGGAAAAATAAGTGCACCAAATGTTCTTAACAGTCCACATGTGCTTTTACCCAGGTGTGCTGAATGATGAATCCCACTAAACTGGAGGCATGTGGCTGTTTATGATTAGCATAGGTAACACCCATTAAACACTGTACAAGGGAAAGTGTTGTGCCGTGTGCCAAGAATTGGAGAGCTGCCACCAAAAAAGAGGCTGTGAGAAGAAGAACTTAAACAGTAGTGAAATTGATTTTCCAGGGTCAGTACTGGCGACACAGGAACATTTAAAAAAGCTTGTAAGAGCAGTGTGTGTAAGCCATTCAGAAGCTAAACACACACAATATCATCTAAGGGTTTTTATAGTTTTCATGGGATCAATAACTGTGTAACCATCAACACATTCTCAAATGAAGGCGCCTGGTCGGTGGCGCTAAGCTTCGAACTGTGACGCTCTCACACCGTCGGTTTTGCGACGTGTCAGGGACGGAATACGCTCGTTACCTGAGCAGTGTCTTTTCAAAATAAACTTCCGTCTTCACGGTAAGTTTAGTGTGGTGGCGGGGCGTGGTTTGGCTCAGCTGCGGAGTGGGGGGGGCGGAGTAGTGGCTCAGGGAACGGGGCCGGAGGAGGCTTAATTAGCCTCAACTGGTATGGGTTGGCTGATTGTGCTTTCTCCCTTATATGAATCCCAGTAGGGACTGAGAGGAGGAAGGAGAGGCAGCAGAGACACAATCTGCGAGAGCAGCGAACGTACGAGAGAGCATCGAGAGCAACGCAATAAAAGTTGTTGACACCTGACCAAAGCTGCGAAGCGTCTTCTCTGCTGGGGGGGAAACGCGCGGGGTAACACTCATCCTGTTACATTTAGGTTTTAGCAACAAAACCCCTTAGTTAGGTGAAAGGAAAAGGGCATGGTTGACGTTAACTTGACAGACTAACGACTTGTGTGACTAACCAAGTCGGTAACGAGCGTCTAACCAGTCACCAGACTGGAGACTCACGTGACAAAATGTCCACTTCACTTTTAGTTCCTGTGTTAGTTTGAAAAATAATCCTACATGCTCGGTGACATTGCAGATTGGATTCTGTCTCTCGCCTTACTTTTCATCTTTACTTCATTACATCACACACAGCTTGTTCCCTTTTCTCACAAATATCAGATATCCGATATTATCTATATGTTTATATATATAAAGCATATGTATGTCTTTTAAGCCGAGTCATTGTTTGTACATCTGGCCCGAGTTTTTTCTGTTCGACTCTCAGTGCGCCCCTGAACACTACGTAGTCTAGAAAGGCCCAGCATGATTATGGGAACGCACAGTGGGACAAGCAGTGAGCAGTTGGAGGCTGCACGACAGCTTGGCCTTAAACCATCCAGGACTGACACCTCACTGCAAACACCAAGTCAGTAGTTTATTGTCTTGTATGTTGGAAAATTGGGCCTTCACAGTAACAATGCAATCAAACGGGATCATTCTGTTAAAGGCAGCACCAACATCCACCTCCTCTTTAGCAACTTCTATTTGCAATTGAAGCAAAAGTCACCACCATTTTGGATCTTTGTGTGCTTTAAACTAGCAATTGAAATTGGCATGAAAGGTATTTAAAAGTATCTTTTAAACACATCCTTATTCATATGGCATTCAACAATATTAACCACCCGTATTGACAATTTCTGATCCCTGTGTCAGTTATTCTTCCTTTCTAACATAGTCGTTTCTTAGTATGCTGTGAATTTCACACTCCTTATGTTTGTGAGCCAAAGGAACGAAATAAGGTTCAGAGGTGAGAGGCAAAGTAACCTCGACACGAGTGGCCTGCTTTTAATGCACACTAATACATATGATAGGTGTTTTTTTCCTTTGTCTCTTAGAAAACAAATCTCTTTGTAAGTTTTACCCTGACATTCTCCCGCTCACTGAAAGCACTTGTGGGCGCGCACACAGATTGAAAATGCCACCTCAATCGAATGACTCCGCTTTTGAGTAAGGTCTGCCATTGTACGGGGAGCCGCGTCATTGTGAGCGTCCACAGTATGGAGTGAAAAGGTTCTGAAAGGATTACAGCAGCGCATAGAAAAGCTGTACAAACTTAAGGTCTCAGCTCATTCTGCGCAACCTTGGCCATTTATATTCAGAAAGAAAAAAGTGCTCCGAGTTCCTGAATATCATTTGAAAATGTCTATTAAAAAAATGTGAGAGAAATCAGGAAGTGAAAGAAAAGGAATTTGTGGTGTAATTCAATTCTAGTCAGGGTTTCAAAGTTTGATTACAACTTTTGTAACCAGTGTGTGTGTGTGTGTGTGTGTGTGTGTGTGTGTGTGTGTTGTAGCAACCCGGGGGGACGTGGAGGCAAGATTTGGGAATTGAACAGGAGACTCAGAGACAGTATTCACGTAACAAAAAGTGTCCTTTAATAAATAGGTTAGGCCCTAACCTAACCTCCTAGCCTCCTAACCTAACCTAACCTAACCTAACCCCATCCCCCTTTACCCTAACCGTTAGGGGTCTTGGTCCTTTGGTCTACACCCGGCATGAGACTGTTCCTTCGTCCTCCCGTCCGATGCAGCTCCTCTCCAGAGGTTCAGGAGATCCTCGTAGTGTCCTGCCCAGTCTGTCCGCCCGTGCTGCTTCCCAGCTCTGTGAACATATCCTCACTCTCATTAGCTGATGGGCTGCAGGTGTGACCAATGCCACGTGCGACCAATGCCACGTGCCTAGTGGCTGCAGCACCTTCACTGGATATTAGACTCCCTCTATCACCTCGCCCAACCTGAGCTTGGGGATCCACCCCCTGGGCTGTGTCTGCTCAGCTTTTCCCCCTGGTTTGCCACAGTGTGTGTATAAATTGTTACTCAATCTCGAAACCCATAGAGTATCGGTCCGACGACCATGTATCCTCTTGGGGCAGAGGGCATTATTTTCAGGGGGTTCCAGTGTAGCCAGAGGATATCCGGACACACCAATACTGTCAAGTCAGTGTTTGCAGTCCGATAAGCAACTTGAGATCCGAGAACGGAGCTGTAGTCGAGAGACGACCGGAATGTCAGTTTACACCCACTTAACAGTTTATTTTTTGGCCAATAAAAAAACTAAAATCGTCTCCGGCCGATGGCCAATGGGATCAGATATTGCATTTTAACCAAAACATTCCACATCTTTTACTCGCGCGCATAGCCCGCTCAAACGTGATTGGTCAATGCTACTCGGACTATAAACAGACCACAGAACACTTCCGGGACCAAAATCTTTCCCCGTTGCCTACAGATTGCATTCATATGCAGATATCTGTTCATAGAGGTTAATTGTAACTTAACGGGTTTGGAGAAAGATCTCCCCTAAATGTTAGGGAAGCAAAGAATATTACACTACGAGAAATGAACATGGGTGTAATAAAGTTAAACTCGACATTGGATAAGTGTCTTCTATCGTGGAGCCTTCTGCTGCTAACATTTCAGTGGTTGCAAACACATATTTCTATTCACTCATCACCAAATGAACCTCTGTATTAAACTGTAGAATTCATATTATAAAGTGCTGCTCCCCTCCCATTGAGAAGTGTTTTCTATCGAAGCATTCTCTTTATACGCCGGTGAAAATCAATACCTGCTTTTCAGGCAGCAGGGCATAGCATAGTTCATGAATCATGTTCAAAATGCTACTAATATGGGCTGTGAAGCATAATTTGCTCATTTGATTTGTGTATCTGGTTCTATAACGCAAGTGTCAAATCATCCCCGTTGTCAACAAGGACGGACAGTATGTCAGATGGAGGAAAATGTGTCAGGGCCTCTAATGAATAGGCGTCGTCTCAAGCTGTTCGGCCCCCTGCAGTGGAGGACGTGCTTTTCAGAATGCAGGGCAAGGCGCCTGTCTCGGATTAATCACAGCAACCGACTGGAGGAAATCAATGAGCTAAACGCTAACACTTTGGCTGGGACACAGACGGACAAACTGGCCTGTTAGCAGAGGCCAAAAGGGGACTCCTTCACTCCACACGGAGAGCTGTAACTGGCACGCCTTCGTCTGGATATTGACTCAACAGTCGTAGAGACATTTTGGAAGGCGATATACAGTATGTATAGGCTATAAATTGCACAGAATAACTCACTGATGTCTTCTGGGATTGAGCCAGCGTAAAGACTTTCAAACCAGTTTGATATTAAGCCAAACACCTAACCCGACCGGTATACTCAATTTTACCACTACGTGACTCAGCATCCGCTCCCGGAAATTAGCTATATAGAGACTAAAACCGTTTTCTTTTTTAACCAGGCTGTAAACATGTTTATTTCTGCTTCAACAGTGTATATTTTAACATGGGGCTCCATGGAGATTACCTCGCTTTTGGAGCCAGCCTCAAGTGGCCACTTGAGGAACTGCAAGCCAGCATGCTTTTCTGGCTACTCTGCAGAGCAGAAATATGAGCAAGAGGGTCAAAGTTGAAGTGCAACTGTTATGACGAAGTAGTATGTCTCAGATGACGCCACACTGCATGCAAGACTGCATACTTTGCAAGGGCAGCAAAAGTATGGACTAAAAGTAAAACAAAAGGTATGCGATTTCAAGCGTATTAATAGTGTTAATAACGTTGTCATATTGCTCATTACTGTAACAGGTTTTATTGTTTTTTGTTAGTTAGTTAGTTAGTTGGTAGTCCCTGTTAATTATATTTGTCGAAGAAAAAAGGGGCGGACAGCTGCGGAGAGAAAGAGAGCGAAAAAGGAGAAATTATGATGATTTTTTTTTAGATATTCAACTGGAAGCTCAGTGTGCATTCATTATTTCCTTATAAAAACAAAGTTAGGCAAACTTATGAAGAACTAGTTACGTTACTGATGCTATGTAAGTTGGGTTTGGCGCTGTGATGTCTTTCGGCATAGGTCGTTGATGTAATCATAATGACAAATGCAGGTTTGCATAAAATCAAACTGGTTTAAGTTTGTACTCCAGACCGGAACTAGCAAAAGTGGAAATCGACCCAACTCTAATATCGTCTTCCGTCGCCTAATTTTCTCACCATCTATCATCTCATCATCTATCTATATATAGATACACACAAAATTCTCCTCTCTTCTTCCTCTTATTTCTTTCCAATTTAAATCACTTGCATAGCATGACATAAATAACATTATTCTGCATGTTCTACCATTAGAGCAAAGACACTAGTTCTAGTGGCAAAGAGGTAATATGACAAATTTATGACCAATATCAACTGATATTGGTCAATTCAAAGTTTTTCTTTGAATTGATTGATTTTTTCTTTTTCTTTCTCAAATATGTTCTCAGAAAAGCTTCTCTTTATGTTGTTCCTTCTCAAACCTCTATTTTCATTTTTTTTTTACCAACCTCTGTTTTCCACTCTGTTCACCCCTCCTTCGGTCTCCTTTTCCTCCCTTCTTCTTCTCTCAATACAAGCTAGACAAAATATTTCTTAATTTCAGCAAGTCTTCCAAACTTAAGGGGAAAACATGTCGTTTGTCATTGCCCTCCAAAATGAAAACACACAAAAGACATCATCTGTCAGTGTCTTCCAGACCTGTTACGAAAATGATTGGTTTTCTGATCTCCCACTGCTATAGCTAAGGTTTTTCCAGGTTAAGTTGAGGGAAAGATCAAGATTTTGGTTGAACATCACTTAGTTTAGTGCGTTAGCATGCTAACATTTTTGAATTAGCACAAACCGTATCGTTTGCCTAAGGCTAATTCATTAGCTTTGCAGACGTTTTAACTTGATCTTGGCTCGAGATGAAAGAGTAGGGGACTATTGACCTGTCCAGCATTCATTTAAAGTTGTGTTTTCTTGTCTTCCTGGCACTCACTCTCCTTGTAGCTCTGTTTTGGTCTCCACCTCCTACTGAGGGAAATATCTGGCTTTTCAGTGGCTAAATGCTCCACTTTCTTCACTAGCTTGTTGCTAACTTTGTCGTTCTTTACAACCCAGTTGACAGAAAACAAAATTAGCGTTGTACTTTTCTGCAAGCCACGGGATACTTTGAATGTGGACGCTTCTAAACTAAATAAAAGTTTCTTAAATACATTTCGTATCACGCTGGCAGAAATGTACGATGAAATGCAGCTTGTGTACTAACAAAAACTAAAAGAAGAGATCATATTACTCCTGTATTAGCTTCTCTGCACTGGCTCCCTGTAAAATCCAGAATCGAATTTAAAATCCTTCTCCTCACCTACAAAGCCTTAATTGGTGAGGCACCATCATATCTTAAGGATCTCATAGTACCATATTACCCCACTAGAGAGCTGCGCTCACTGAATGCGGGGCTACTTGTGGTTCCTAGAGTCTTAAAAAGTAGGATGGGAGCCAGAGCCTTCAGCTACCAGGCTCCTCTTCTATGGAACCAGCTTCCACTTTCAGTCCGGGGGGCAGACACAGTGACCACATTTAAGAGTAGACTTAAGACTTTCCTCTTTGATAGCGCTTATAGTTAGGGCTGGCTCAGGTTTGCCCTGGTCCATTCTTTCCAGCCAATCTGGACCCTGGTCCTGTGTCCTGCTGTGGTCCTCCCCGTCACCTACTGTCACTATTACATGAATCAGTTCTGTCATGTGAATTGAACGTGTTGTAACTCTGTTATGCTGTTCATTCTGTACACATGACATCTATTTTTGTACTCTGTCCATCCTGGGAGAGGGATCCTCCTCTGTTGCTCTCCTGAAGGTTTCTTCTATTTTTCTCCCTGTTGAAAGGTTTTTTTTGGGGGAGTTTTTCCTGAGTCGATGAGAGGTTCTGGGACAGAGAATATCGTTGTGTACAGATTGTAAAGCCCTCTGAGGCAAATTTGTAATTTGTGATTTTGGGCTATACAAAAATAAATTGAATTGAATTGAATTGAAATCTGTTTCACTGTGTGAAACGATTTGGGAAGAAAAATTTGGGTTTGGGTTTGTGTTCTTATGATAACGTAATAACCCTAACAATGTATCTCCCATAAATCTACCTTAGTGGACTTTCTTAAGTTATGTTACAGCGTCATGTAAAACAGAGTCACGTAAAACAGGGTCACGTAAAACAGGGTCACGTAAAACAGAGTCACGTAAAAAACAGCATCATGTAAAACAGAGTCACGTAAAACAGAGTCACGTAAAAAACAGGGTCATGTAAAACAGAGTCACGTAAAACAGGGTCACGTAAAACAGAGTCACGTAAAAAACAGAGTCATGTAAAACGCCATGTAAAAACAACTGCTTAAAGTCAACATATACTTTTGGTTTTAAACGGGACACAATCAGCAAGTGGGTAAAGACAACTTTACCGCTCATCATATTTGTTATTTTACCATGTAACTTTTAATAAAAATTTTAGTCCCTATCATTCCTTTGTTATTACAGAAATATTGATTATAGTAGCTTCAAGGTGAGGTAAGCTTGGTTAAAACAATCCATCGTCAGTGATCATATGCTTTGTTTGACTTAGCTCCTAACTGCTCCCTATGAGGTTTAGCGTTGCTGTAAAATCACTCTACTTCTGACTTTGCTTCTGAGAGTCACAAATAATTATTCCAATTCAGGGTTTCCCATAACCACAAGAGTTCCTTATGAGGTAAAAGTACACATTGTTTTCGGCATTTGAGCAAACAACCAAGTTAAAAGTAGATCCTTGTCTTTCTTTCTTTCCCGTGAGGTCGTTCTCCCCCCTTTCTTTTCTTTGTTGTATCTTGTATCTCTTCTCTAACTTTGTCTTACATTTCCCTTTGGTACCATTATTTCACACTTTCTTTTTCTCACTCACCCGCACTCTCTTCCTTGGTCTCGGACTCTCCTCTTCCTTCTCTCCACAGCCCCCTCTTTTTCACTCTCTCTTCCTCACTCTTTTCCCATCATTCCCACTTTCAGTATAGCTCTCTGCTTCTTTTCCTCTTTTATTTAGTTTCCCCTCTCTCTCTCTCTCTCTCTCTCTCTCTCTGTCTCTCTTTGTCTATCTGTCTCTCTCTCTCTCTCTCAGCCTGTCCTACAACCTGAGCCCCCTCCCTCCACCTCTCTTTTGTGTGTATCTCTTTCTTACTGATAGCCCCTCCTTCTTCTGCCTCTCCCACCTCCCCACCCCCCTGCCCCCCTCCTCCATCTCCGGGTCTCACTAGTCGTTTGCGCCTCCTCGTGAGTGCTATTACAGCATCACTTTGCATTTAGATAACCATCGCCTCGCCACCCCAAATTGGTCCGGAGCAGGAGGAGGGGGGCTAAAGAGAGGGGGATAGGACAGGGTGGAGGAGGAGGAGGAGGAGGAGGAGGCGGCGATATTGAAGTTCAAGCCGAATCCTTCCCGGAGAAATAATTACAGATGTTGGAGCCCCTGCAGACGGTAACACACGGGGAAATTTTAGGGGAAATGCAGACCAGCAATTTCACCACCGGCAATTATGATCAACAGCATTTTTTCCATTACACTTTCATTTCGCCGCTCCCCTGGTGTGTCATCCACACATTTATTTTGTCCCAGCGTCCCTCCTCTCCCCCAGCCCCACAGTTATGCCAAACCGAGTTGCATTATAATATCATGACAACGGTTCCACTTTTCAGAGCCAAGGAGCCGTAACGGCGTGAGCAGGGAAACTTGGGGGGAAAAATGAAACTGCCAGCTTTATCTCACGTCATCGCTGAAGGGGAGCTCACGTTGTGTGAGGGAGCATTCTGTTTTTTTTTTTTTTACTGATACAGACCAAAAGTACTGTTCTTGTTGCGGTTTGCTTATGTACACTTTTGCGCAGCTACAGTTACAGACTATCACAGGATAAATAGAAGTTTCCAAATGAGCTGTTTATCCGCGCTAGAAATCAAGAGATCTGATGAAGTTTGTGTTTACACGCGCCACAGCGTGTAATTGGAATGAATGTCGAGAAAATGGTTTTGGGCTTTCTTGGAGGCTCACTGGTCTTATTTACACTCGATGAGCAGAATAATGAGGTTCAAATATTTCAGGGCAAGCGCCGTCACAAAACCTGTTGTTTTATCCTGAGTGATGAAATGTCAGGAGCATTGCAAATGGACTAATTAGTTTTTAACTTTCAGAGGGGCCTATATTAAAGGTTTCTTTATTCTGGCGAGGCAGTTCTTCCACATTTTAACACTCTAAACAGCAGCTCTTGATGACGCAGCTTGCAGTACCAGCTCCAGTCTTAAGCTAGTCCTGACTTTATGTGGCACCTGCACATAAATTATAGTGTCAAAGACTTGATGTAATTTCAAGGTGTTTGACGGATGACGGTATTAAAGTACAGTGAAATATACACTGCGCGCAGGAACAGAGCTTAAGTACAATGAACACATCAGCTGGAGGATATGATTGCTGCGATAACACACTGTAATATACTAAAACCTTCTTTTGAAATGTGCTTAAAAGCGGGGAAGGTATAACTGCACAAGAATCTGAGAATTCAGCGGAAGGCGACTTTTCTCTCTGTGTGTGTGTGTGTGTGTGTGTGTGTGTTTGTGTGTGTGTGTGTGTGCGCGCGCGCGCGCGCGCGTGTGTGCGTGCGCGTGCACTGAGCACAAATGGCTGTGTGAAGGTTCGTACCTGCCTCGGTTTTTTAATCCCTAATGGTGAACACACGTTCACACACATACGCGCACTACCCTTTTGTTAGCCGCCAGAATCTGCCGAGGCCGAGATGAAATGTAAATGTTGACTGTGGAAAGGAAAGGTACGCGTGCATTACTGTGTGTGCACCAGCAACTTGCAATCGTAGACGAGCAAAGCATTTCACAGGGTCTGTTTGCTCCCTGTGGCTCCTCGGGGAAAAGTTCAAAATAAAACGAGGTGAGGAAGTGGGCATAATATGCACTAATTTTCCGAAAAGACGAATAAAATAAAAATTAATAAACACTTTTAATTAATCCAGTTGTCTAAACAGGTCGTGTCTATTTTAAGTCTATTTCCCTCCGTTTTATTTCCCGTTTCTTAGGGACAGTCAATGATGGTCTCTTCTTACACTCACTATTGTTGCCTCACCTATTGTTTTTAACCATGATGACAAATATATTATTTTATATAGTTGTTTCTATTCTCCCAAACCACGATCTTACCCAAAATAAAGTATTTATTTTTGACTCGAACCATGATCTTTTCTGAATCCTAATCAAGGTGTCTTTGTGCCCGAAACTAGCCTTCGCGGTTTTGCATCACTAAAATTTTTTAATTCTTATTGTGGCCACGGTTTTGGAGAACACAGATAAAGGATGTCGTCAGGTTAGAAAAAGCTTGCATTTATTGTAGGGGAGTTACAAAAGATGTATTTTCTTGTTTAATTTGGAGGACTTGTTGGCTATGCTTCAACAAACATCATAGCCGTCGCAGATTTAAACCTGAACATTTATAAAATGTTAGCTCCATGTAAAAATATGAATACATTCCTTTCACACTGATGCAACTTAATGGCACATAGACTCCAAAGCAAAGCCAGCAGAAGGGCAGTTGTAAAATAATTCAGTCACTAAATGCAAAAGTATTTCAAAATAAAAGTCTCCTCTGAAGCCACATTTCACAATTTAGGCCATCCACACCCACTGCACCTATCAGTTGGAGGTTATGATGAGCGGGCACGGGCTCATTATAGAGTAGACGAGATGAGGAAGAAGCTAAACATGAACGTGTCAGCAGCGATTCAGCGCGACGGAGAGAATGAGACGGAAACTGCAAGAGGGAAACCCTGTCAATGGTTCCATCAAAAGCCCATTTTACTGAATGCGGTGAGGATTGAGACGGTCTGTGTCGGTGCGTTGTTGCGTTGTTGCGCTTCACATCAAAACTTCGCAGAAAACACATTTTGAGGTTTAATTTCAATGACCACTCATATTCTGTGGAGGGAAATCTGACACCGACTGTAACGCTGCAGATGGACAGCAGCAGCTTTAGTCCGGCTCCGTTTCTCCGCGGCCTTGGAAGCGACATGAACGAGATCTCCAGTCACCTTGCTCTCCTTCTCTTTCCGGCCTCGTATCCATTGGCCCTCCTGCTTACATTTGTACAGTTACATTAGCAACCCGGCCCCTGCTGTTCATCAGGGGCCGGGCTGTAATTACAGACGGATCCAGAGGAGACAAAAGGAGGAAGCTCGAAAGAAGTCTGGCCTTTTTAGCCCCGCGTGTGTGTGTGTGTGTGTGTGTGTGTGTGTGTGTGTGTTTGTGTGAGGCTACACTTGTGCAGTGTGCGTAGGAGTGCATCACATGTGCGATAGAGATCAAGCAGAGACAAAACAAGTGAAAAGAACTGAAGCGGTCGTCCGTTGAGCTGCTTTTTTTTTTTTTCTTTCTCTCTCTCTTCCCCCCCCCCCCACACACCTCCCCCCCTCTCTCTCTCTCTCTCTCTCGCTCTCTCTCTCTCTCTCTCTCCATCTCTTCTTTGCTCTCATGCTGGCATTCCTCTTTTCCCATCTACTGCTCTTCTCTTTCTCTCCGTAATTGCTGCTGCATTTGCTCTCAGAATTGGGTCTAACATCAGAGGGAATCGTTCAGATTTTTTTGTCACTGATCAAAAGCAAAAAAAGCAAATAACAGAAAGAATCGTGCAGGTGAAACAAAACGAACTTCAACATAGAAGAAAGGAAAGGAGGAAATTTGCCTGATCTCTACGAACGCGCGCTGAGACCTCGGTTCTAAGGCACAAAAGTTAAGAGAGTTAATTTGATTTGTGTCTTAAAGCCAGAAAGAAAGGGACAAAAACACAGTTAAAAAAATAATAAAAAGCCTAATTAGCTTCTTTTTTTTCAGGCGTCTCTCTCTCTCTCTCTGTGGAGATTTTAATTATGATTTGGCATCAGCTGGCGTTTATTGGATGAAATGGACGTTGCTGATCAAGGCTCTGTTGGAAAGTCGAAAGAGATGGAGGGAGATACAAGCAAACCAGAAAATGAGGGAGAGAGAGGGGGAGAGAGAGGGAGAAAGAGATTGTGGACTTGATCAAACACATTTCCATTCACGCCATGCTCGGTGACACGCTGACAAGCCACGCACACCGAGACCCACGTCGAAAGCAGGGCCCTTTTTTTGGGCGCTGCAGAATTTGTACTTAAAAAGGAAAAAGCCACAACATTTTTTATAATAAAAAAAAAACCCTGTCTCTATTGTCAGCTGATTTAACTAGTCTAGCTCATGAAAGCTTTTCCATTTGTAAGTCCAAACACTGAATGTCGGCTCTTTGTCTCTTCCCCGGAAGAATCATTTGATGCACAGAGAGTGATATGTCCTCAGTTTCTGGTTTGTTGGAAATAAATATGAAACTAATACATAATACTGTGTAGCCAGCATTAAGGCCTTTACATACAGGGGTTGGGGGTGTCATATTTATGAGTGGAAGGTATTTTCTTTTTTGGGTTTCATGAAAATATTGGAGGTGATATAGATAATTTGTCAATCACCCCCACCCCTAAGTTTGCTTTTCATATTCTCATGGCTCCTTTATTGTAACCTAAGGAGGAAGTAAACTCCATGCAACCAATAAATCAGGCAATTTAATAACCTTCAGCTGAATCTGGCTCCTGCTTTTCAAACAACCTAAGGCACAGGTGTTTATCTAGATATTTAATATAACACTGATTTGTATTGATAAAGATTCCAGCTGTACAAGTACAATAGGGCAGATGCGGATGACTCAGAGTTTGTTTTTGAGGAAATGAACGGTAACGCATTTGGCCACGTTAGACCATGGGAGTTATGCCGTGTTCCATGTGACCATGGAAGTTGGAACTTCTGAGTTTCCGGTTGGGAAATTGCAAGTGGAACGCCGCCTGGAGTCGGATTTCCCACTCGGAAAGTCGGATGGACCCCACCTAAAACCGACCTCCAAATCCAAGATGGCTTCTCCGTGCGTCAACAGAAAGAAAAACAAAGCAGTAGTTTTATGCTGTTTATAAGCACTTCTGTCTACTTGTGTCTCATTAAATCAGCCATACATACAGTACTGTCCAACTTCTAACCTGTGGTGTTTGTACATGCTACGGTGTTTGCATACGCAAAATACCGGCGCGTCAACTGGTATTGCTAACATAAGCTAACCTGGCTGGAGCAAACCCCATTAAGTTGTCCGACTTGTTGGACTGGAACGCAATCGACTCGGGTGTGACATCGTTCCCAGCTCCGACTTCCGATTTCCGAGGCAAATGGAATGCAGCATTAACGGAAAGGATGTTCACGCACGCACACACACACACACACACACACACACACACACACACACACACACACACACACACACACACACGCATGCACACATACAGTAATCTGAGCAGAAGAGTATCATATGTGTAACCACATCCTCAGTGTGGAGAGGAGGAACCCGACACCCCTTCGCCCTATATGAAAACTCCCTAGTCATCACTAATATGGGCAGGAATATCAACATTTAATATGCACAAGGAGACCGCAAAGGTCGTAGCAGGGGCGCAGGATGAGGAGGGAAATTCTTGCAGATGAGCAGAAATGATGGCGCTTAAACACACACCAACAATGCATCCTCCTTAATGGTGCATCTGAACCTTTCTCTCCTCTCCCCGAGTCCCTCGCTGTGTTTAAAGGGTCACAGTGGAAGTTGTGATTGTACCACACTAGTACAGTAAATCAAGGATGGTGCTGGCCAATTTCAATTTAACCAATAATATATAGAATTGTACATTTCTGACAAGAACCGTCCCAAAAAGAAAGTACAAACATTGTCTTTTATAGAACTTCCAGACATTTTGGTGTTCCGTTCTGTATGCCATGTAAATTAACTTGCACATACTTTTATTTGAACTATTTGTCTCCTTTTTCTGTGTCGAAGTCACATTATTAATATTATTAATATATTTACAGTTGCAGACAAGCAACATTTTTAAAAGTCTTGTTAATGCAATTTGGGATGGTCTGAGATCTGTACATAGACAATAACCCTTTTTATAAAACAACATGTGATCTGGTCACAGTAGAAAAACCACAGGTGTTACTAATGTCATCAAGGATGGCTCTGTTCAATTCAGGTGTCCCAGGAAAACCCGACAGTGAGCCAACATGCACATTACCATGACCGTGAAACTGAAGGAGCTAAATGGAATTCAGCCCTCATTAATTGCATGATATGCTCCGGTATTGTGAAGTTAATCCAAAAGGACAGAAATGCAAACATGACTGTGGCAAAAGGGGATGACGTGAAATGACTTGTTACGCGGATCAAAAATGTCGTCTGTGCAGCAGTCGACTCTCGAGTCTCAGATGACGGAGCTTCCTTGAATGCCCCTGAACATTTACGGCAGCATTTCCGAGGCTACGTTAACTGTGTTCATCAATCTTCTTCAAAAAAGGTATGACAGCTTTTGGGGAAATTATCTAATATAATCAATAATGAGAGGTGCACGTGGTTTGTAGTTTAGTGAAACGATACTAAACCAGTTATGTTATGTGATTTTTGACCACAAGGGGACCAAGGGTATCCATAATAAGTTGACTTAATAAGGTAAAGTTAATAAAGTTGTTGTGGCTAACTTATTAGCTAACAGAAGGCTAACCTCAATTTACAGAACCAGTTGACACGTAGCAGCATTAACATTCATGAGGAGTTTTTGTTTTTGGACTAAATACAATATTTATTCTCCTTTTTGCTCTGTTTTTCTCTCCGCCTACTCCTGAGAAAAGAATATCTGTCCGTTTAGCAACTAAATGCTCCACTATTGTTGCTAACTGCTAGCTGTGTTTGTTCTCTGGTGCTGGGCATTAACGTTAGCATACAGCGGGCTTATCAGAGCTGCTTCACTGGAAATAGGCGGTTAACGTAGTTTTGTTGGCAGTGAATGAGTGTATTCAGTTAACTTCTGCACAGTCAATTTATTTTTGTGCGAAAACAAGTTTGCCTTAAATCATTCTAATTTATATTTCTTTGAGTTTCCAGTGCTGAGGGGAGGCAGAGGAACATCTTGTCAGGCTGGAGCGGGAAAAAAAGCAAACCTCAAAGCAGAGCTCTGAAGGCCATTTGTTTAACCTCTGCGTTGAACCGACACCCAGAAACGTAACAGCGACCGCTGTGATTGGTCCGTTTGGTAACATCGCATTTCGCACGGACCGAATTTAACGGTCGTACTGAGCATCTCCTCAGACGTCTTCTCCGTTCCGACTGAGTCGCCAATTATTTAAAGTAGAGGAAGAAACTCAACGCTGTTACATAGAAAACCCTCAGTGCTTATCTTCTAGGTAAATAAACCCCTATTTTCTTTTAATGTGTCGAAGTAGTCAGGCAGGCTTTGTTGAAGAAACAGACAAGGCTGACGCTGCCGATAGAGATGATTTGACAAGTTTCAAAGGAGCTAAAACATTCAGCAGTGAACGTTATTGAACACGCGCGCACACACACACACACACACACACACACACACACACACACACACACACACACAGGCATAGATGCTCACAATCGCAGGCGCACGTTTTCACATGCATGCATGCACACATGGCGCATGCGCTGACATGAGAGAAACACAATGAAATAGACACGTGCATATTAAAAGATCACAAACACACAGCGAGCAGCAGGGGAGACGTGCAAACAGAAACAGTGCCACTCTGCACGCGCGTTGTACGATGACAATCAGGGATCACTCAGGCTCAAGAGGAGCAGCCTTTCATCAGGAGATGCATCAAAGATGTTCTGGTTTCCAGTAAAAAAACAAACCTGCACCGTGACACTTGTGAGCCTCAAACACACTGCAAGGAGCCCGATGCTGCCGCCTATGCGCACCACGGAGCGGTGCGTCCGGCGACCCGCCGGTACCCGCGTCCGCAGCCAGGGGGCGCACTCATGTCACTAACCTCTCCGTCTCTCTCTCTCGCTGTCTCTCTCTCTCTCTCCCCTCTCTCCCCTCTCTCCCTCTACCAGGGGATGCCGGAGTCTAACCGCAGCTCTCCTCTCATTCATGCTGATCGCTGCTGTCCTGTGCGCACGGAACTGCAGAGCTGAGCTTTGAAACCGGTGCTGCTGCTGCTTCTGTCGCTGCCGCCGCTGCTGTCTGACAAGCCCCGCCGGGAATGGAAATGTCTTCTGCTGCAACTCTGACATCTTAAAAAAGACAAAACATGCCAAGGAGGACGAGCGCGAAGGGCGGTTTAATCAGTAAGTAGAGGCAAACTTTTTTGGGGGGGTTGGTTGTTGTTATTGTGGTTGCTAATCACCTCTCCAGTGATCTGGGAGCTTTGGTTTTTTGGGGGGGGGTATTCTTTCCTACATCCGAAATGTTGGTGACATTCCGACCCTTCCCTCTCCTTGCCCTCCGTTGTACCTCCGTTGTGTACCTCCGTTGTATACCTCCGTTGTATACCTCCGTTGTATACCTCCGTTGTACCTCCGTTGTACCTCCGTTGTACCTCCGTTGTATACCTCTGTTGTACCTCTGTTGTACCTCTGTTGTACCTCTGTTGTACCTCCCGCCGATGTCTCTCTCATGTCACTAATATGAGCACAAGTCTGCGCTGCGGGAGAAATCCCGCTTTCTGTTGATTTTTTTTTTTGGGCGCTTGGACACATCGCATGGTTTGTTTTGCGCACCCGGGGAGAAGCAGCCAGACGCACGAGGAGGTTGCGGATGAGCACCAGCTCCAAAATGACTGAACGTCCCACCTTTTGATTTTTTTTTACCTGGAATTGGCTAAGTTGTTTGAAGGTGAAGGATTGCTGTACTTCACTGGCAAGGAACTGCGGATTTTGGTTGCAAAAAGTAGCTGTATGAATGGGCTGTTTGTGTCTACGAGCTCCACCGGGGTGTTTTTTTTTAATTTGTATTATCTCCCGCATGCGTGAGCTTTAATGGCCAGTCTATATAGTGGTTGTCACATCGCGGGAGTGTTATAGGAATGTTTTGTCGCAATGGTACGGTGATGCCAGTTTCGGATGTGCGGCCGCTGTGGTTTATTGCGATGATCCTTAACCGACAAATGTGATTAAACCCAGTGCGAACGTCAACAGCGGTCCAGCTGCGCTCCAGACCCAATTTTTGAACTTGAAAACACTCTTTGCGCAAGCTGCGCACGTGCACGTGCGCATATATCAGTGCATGTATGCGGCCTTGCTGTGTGTGTGTGTGTGTGTGTGTGTGTGTGTGTGTGTGTGTACAAGTTGGTACCCGTGTGTAGCAGTGTGCCTATTTGTGCTTGTCCAGATGCAAAATGTAAATGTTTGAATGTGTCTATATGTGTAGTGTTTGACCTGTGTGTGTGAGTGCATGTGCAGATGTGTGTGCGTGTGTGTTTGTGTGTTCCCCTCAACCACACACACACACACACACACACACACACACACACACACACACACACACACACACACACACACACACACACACACACACACAAAAAAAAAGCTTCATCATTTTGGAGTCGCATCAACATGCTCTGACAGTTTTGTGTCACCTTATGAATTTTTGACTTGAAATGCGTAGGTGAGGCAGACGGGCTGATTTCGAGAGACTACGGGCGCCAAGCCACCGGTTTGGCTGCCAAGGCACATAGAAAAAAAAAAAAAAATCTTCAGAGAGAGAGAGAGAGAGAGAGAGAGAGAGAGAGAGAGAGAGACTTCTTTTTGCATGTTCTGAATCTCCTCTCATCTCCTTCTCTCTCCCTTCTTATCTCTCTCCTCTCTCGCGAGGATGCGTGTGAGTGTGTGAGAGAGAGAGAGAGAGATGATGTGGGAACTAGAAGAGATGTATGGCGGGGGGAGGGGGGGGAGAAAGACGCCTCCCCCTCTCTCTTAAGCGTGTGTGTCATGATGTGCCTGTGCTGGGACGCGTTGATAAGCTGAAACCCTGAACATCACCTCCACTTTGGAGCTGAGGCGTGACATCCGAAGTGACTGCGTGCATGGTTAAAGTGACACAATGACAACTGTGGAACATATCAGTTCCTGTCGCACTTGCTGACACGTGCTGTGTTTTTCTTTTAACATTTTTTTTTAATGGGTTCTAGCCCTGAAATGAGTCAGAATCGGACTCCCGACGACAACAGTGCTGCGTGTGCGTTGAGCTGCCTGTAACCTAATTACCTAGTTTATTCTTGGAGTCTTTTATTATTAATTTGTTCTGAGAGGATTATCTTTTCCCTCACGCTCTCTATGTTTTCACCTTTCGGTTTTGTAGACATTCAGCGGGCCCAGTAACCAGGGTTCAGTCATATTTAAAACAAGTTCTGAGATGACGCTTCTCACGGGACATCCGTGTCTGTGGTGTTCAGTCGCATATTTAAAATAAGCAAACTTTGTCACACTTCCCCTAATGTGTGTTTTGTAAGAACTCCATACTTGCAGTGCCTGTAGATACAGACGTTTTTTTCCATTTTTTCTGGGATCAATTGGTGCATAAATTACTGCAGTCCTCCTTTTTTTTATGGGGGTGTATTTAGGTGAACGGCCTCATTCTGGGTTCATGGAGGTGACTTTGTTGACTGTTGCCCCAAGTCTCTTCCTTCTGGAGCTTCCTCGGCATCGAGCGTTGTGAGCTGCATTATAAGTGAGAATGGACTCTTTGGACTCACCGCCTCACCTCGCTGGAAAGCCGCTGTGTTTAGGCGACAAACGCCAACCGCCACAGGGAGTGTGTGTGTGTGTGTGTGTGTGTGTGTGTGTGTGTGTGTGTGTGTGCGCGTGTGTGCGTGTGTGTGGATGGGTGCGTGGGTGTTCAGCTGAGTGTCGTGCCAGTGGCTCAGACCCCAGCCGAGCTGAGAGCTTACAGACGATCCCTGCGGTTCTGTCTGCGTCGAGCCGCTTCATACCTCAAGTGCCTGTGATGGATAAACCGAGGAGGAGAGTTGGCAATGGAAGGGCAATAAACCAGATTGAAAGCAGTTTCAACTGATTTCCATTTGAGAAACACCCACAACAAGGGTCCATCCAACATGGATGTAATGAAAATGGCATTTAGCCGAGGAGGGGGGAGTTTTTCACTCATAGTGCGTTGAGAGTCTACATTAAAATGCTGCATGGGCGGCCCCAGCGGGAGCCGAAGCACCGGTTCAGCAGTGTCGGAGCCACGCACTCGCCTATCGAGGCCGCTGGTGACTATAGACGGCCACGTAAGCCGATAGCACATGGCAAAATACCAGTTTGAATCCCACACACAAACACCGATTGTTTTAACTGCTTTTGGAAGCATTAGCTCAGACCAGCAACAACAGAGCGATGGACTTAAGAGGGATATAACAGTATAGCTTTGTTAATGAGACATTACATACTTGATTAGAACCAAAAGGCACGATTGACTCCGCTCTCCTTCTATTGGCTAAGTCAGTCATGTCAATGAGGAGAGATCCTTTTCAATTTGGACAGCTGACCATTTATAAAAAAGTTATGGTCCCTGGGAGATAACCTCCCTCCCAGCATAGATACTGGTGGTCCAGAAGGTAGAGGTCATTTTTCTTTTGTTAAATTGACTCTTTTATATTGGGGTTGTAACAGTATACCGAAGCATTAACATTGACAGCTATCATACATACGTTGGTATAAAATATGGACGTGGTCTCTGTGATGTCACTTGTAGGTTTCAGAAGAGCTGTTGTGAAGCTTCGGGCTTGGCGATTTGGCCGTCGCCATCTTGGATTACGGCCGTCACCATTATGGCTTTTTGCAACAAGTAAACGGAAGTTACCATATTTTGACTGCGGAGTAGTAGCGACATAGTGATGCCGCATACTCTGGTAGCTATGGTTGCGGCAGCGACCTGTCAATCACAGTAAGCCCGCCCTAAAGCATTCTCTTTATGGTCTATTTGACTCTAAACGGACCATCATTTACTAGATGAACATCATGCTGTATTGAAGTAGACTTGAAACTATTGAGACCATAAACTCATGTTTACAATGTTTACTGAGGTAATAAATGAAGAGAGAAGTAGAGTCAATTTCTCATAGACTTCTATACAATCAGACTTCTTTTTGAACCCGGAGGAGTCACCCCCTGCTGGTCAGTAGAGAGAATGCAAGTTTTAAGACCCTTCCGCATCGGCTTCACTCGTCGGAACCGGAGGTTGATGCCTGATTTTGATATGGGGATCGACTTGGCACTTCCGTGTGTTTGCTTCATTTCTCAGAGCTACGGTATCGAAAAGAAGTGTGTGTGATTTTAAAGGTACAGATAGTAGCAGTCAGGCTGCGCTGTTGCTCACCTACAGTATATGTTAATTGTTAATTGTAAATAAGGGTGGGACAATATTTTAAAAGCTCACAGTTGATGTAACATGTTCTGTCGTCAAACCTTTAAGGATAACTGTAAATTACAATAAAATTAATATTAATAACAACAATAATAATGATGATAGAAATAGTATACTAATAATAACAGTAGATGGTTATTCTGTGAAAGTCTCATACCGTTACAGCTCTCTCCAACATAAACATTTGTGCTACTACACCGGAGGAGCCACGTTTTTTTTATTTTATTTCTTCTCTTTTTTTTGACGAGGCTGGGACAAAGTGTTTACATCTCCCAATTTCTGTCTGAGCTGAACAGACAGAGGAAGAGGTTGAGCAAAAGATGATGAGAGCAAAAGAAAGAAAGGGAAAGAGAGGTGGAGAGCGAGAGAGAGAGAGAGAGATGAAGCGATGGCGCTTTTAAGTCCCCGGCACCTTTTTGATGCAGCCTCCGCAGTGAAAGGCCAAGGCAGATCAAACAGGGCAGGCAGATCGAAACAGTTTTCTCTGGTAAGAGGAAAAGACGCTCAGCATTTAGCAACCGAGTGGCTGCCACTGCCACAATCGCAAGCCTGCTGGTTCAAAAATAGGAGCTCGTTTGATTGCCGCTGTCATATCTGCGCTCGGCACTCCCGAGCGAGACCAATGGCTTGTGGGGCGGGCGGGGGAGTTATTTCCTACCCTACGTGTGAGCAAGGATAATTCTGCCGTTGTTTTGTCAGCAATTAAAAGAATTCCAGCAACCCGTTTTCTTCTTCTGCTGCTGCAGACCATACAGCTTGTGTTTGTTGTCCCAAATGGCCAATTTCTGCCTTATGTTCTGTGCAGTCTGGACTGCTTAACAACTGGGACAAAAAGACCTAAGCACCCAGAGGAGACACCGAAGAAAAGGAAAAAGGAAAAATAAAAAAAATAAAAAGTTGGAATGTTGAAGGTGTGAGAAGCTCAAAAGGAAAGGGAACATTTCTACCTAACTTTTTGGGGGAAAAAGTAAAAGGTAAGTTAAAACCAATAGAATTAGAAAAGCCTCTCCAGATCAGAAAATATCCAAAATACAATGAAGAATCTCTAGAAAACTCTGTGTTTTTCTCTAATGTTAGCCTTACACCATTCTGTCTGAAGACGAACAAATTTTATTTGGTAATCTTTCAACCCACCTTGTAATCGAATCTTGACAAACTCTTGAAACCGAGCTGGCGATGAGTTTGCTCTGGTCTCGGTTGAGAGGGACGCGAGGGAAAGGAGAGAAAGACACACACAAGAGAAAGCAACAGGGCGTCAGGAGAGTAAAGTTGTGCAGTAAACAACCGAGGCGAGGTTTTAATCAGTGAGAAATGGAAGAAGATGAGAGAGAGAAGGGAAATGGAGCTGGAAGCAGCGAGGCAAAGAGTTGAGCAAAGAGTGACGGTATTCCTGTCAGTGTGACTCAGATTAGAGGACTCGGGAAAGGGGGGTAGGGGGACCGATAGAAAACAAAGGGACTTTGAGGTTGAGGTTGTGCAATTCAACTTTGGGTCTTTCTGGAAGTGATTAACATTGTTAGGGAACAAGGAGAGAAGGCTACAGTAGGTTGGGGAGAAGGAGGAGAAAGGAGTCCACAGACCACAAAGTCCAGATCAGTTTGATGTCCGTCGCCTGGATTTCCCTTTAAAACCGTATCTCGTGAAGCAGATTGGGAGCAGACAAACACGTAGACACGGCTGCTGTGGATTATGGAGGAGCAGCAAGCTACAGTACGGGCACTGAGTGGGGAGTGACCAAGGGCAACTTCCTCAGAGCCTAAAGGTGGATGCTCTGGGTAGAGCCGGGGGTTTAAGGAACGCTATACATGAACAGCAGCAGCGGCATAGGGGTGTTACACAGTGGAGTTTCTTCTCTCTTAAATGTGGGGTTTTCATGGCTAGGGACTCTTTACTGCACTTTTGGACGGATGCATTTAGCTAAAAGTTAGCCTTGTGTTCAAATTATGTGTTTTTGTTTAACATTGGTGAAAAGAACTATGGTTCGAGGGGCGATTCAAAAGAAACAATGTATATGTATTTATAATTGCAGTACAAAGAATATATTGTTCTCAGTATCCTAAAAGTGTAACTTCACTTTCACTGCGATGCCAAGCGAGGGCTTACTCAACTGTTTGGTTTCTCCCGCAAACTGTGTAGCCAAACAAAGCTCACCAGGAGTCCAGTTCATATGTACATCCCTCAATTTTTTAACCAAAGAAAAGAAGGAGAAAAAGAGTAAGGGGAAAAAAAACAGCATTTATACGATTAGTGTTTCATCATGCTGCCAACAGAAACAATTTGCCAGCCGGGGGAAAAATACAAGGAAAACAGAGAGTGCCATCGATCTCGTCTTTCAAACATTTTGAGAGGGATCCTGGCCGGTTCCACTCGGCCCTCCTGTGAGGCGGAATGACGGAATGACAGTTGGCGCAGAAGTGCTGAGTCAGTGAATACAATGACACTCCCCCGATTATCACGCACGCACGCACGCACGCACGCACACACACACACACACACAGAGGCTCATCTCATTTTGTTGAGTGCTTCTTCAAACACAAACCTGCATTGGTGAAGGAGGAGTGGCTGTAAAGTTTTGTCTCCGTGTGTGTGTGTGTGTGTGTGTGTGTGTGTGTGTGTGTGTGTGTGTGTGTGTGTGTGTGTGTGTTTCCAGGTTCAGCGTTTTGCTCAAGGACACCTCAGCAGGTGTTTTCTTTTGTTACTTCCTGTTACATAGTTTATGCAAGCGCTTAAAAATGTTTTGTTTGACTGTTTTGCACCAAAACTGCTCAACGGGGCTTCCGGTGCAGAGAGGCCCAACATCTCGAGTGGACGTTGATCTTACTCTAAAGTACAGGAGTGAGCAGAAGCACAGCGCACAGAGGTCTCTGACTCCTGCTTGAAGGTAGCAGCTTTTGCTTGTGCTTGCGCTGTGATGTATGAAAGTCTTGCCGGAGTTGAGAAATGAACTTCCTCCGCTCAGTTTCAGCTGCCCAGAGCGAGGTGCCGCCAATCCAGCTGCGTTTTCCCCTTCTCCCCTTCGCCTTCGTCGTGCCAGCCCCCGCGCTTTGTCTTGAAGAAGGATGTGGCTGATAAGACACAGAAACCGGCGTAGCGCTGATAGTAAATGCTTCCACTTCCCCACGACAAAGAGAGCCGCGGGGGGTCAAAAGCATGTTGAAATCCGCTTTAAACACCGCGAGGTTCACCGTTCAGAAGGCATCTCCTCGGCCGTTGAAATTGCCCCGCATACCGCTACCTTCACAGACTGATGATGCATGGGAAACCATTTTAAGGCAATGGAAACGGGCAATTCAGCTTTTAAACTGACACGGGGGTGGGGGGTGCAAATGTAGTGAAATTGGAGAGAAAGTGTTGAGTTTTGTGGCGGCATCAGTGACACAGCCACAGGAGAAGCTTTTGTCTGTTGAGATAAATTTACTCAATAACCTCTGCCTAATGGGGCTGTCTATTATTTATCTCTATTTCTCTCTCTTTCTCCGCAGCTTAGGTACTGTGTGCCATTATTTTGTGCTATCCTCTCCCCGCCTCTTTATTCTCTCTCTGCTTTGGTTTCTCCTCATCCTTCAGGATATTCACAAGGCCTTGACAAAAAAGTGAAATCGGTGTATTTAAATTCAACCCTATAGATGATATTAAAAAGTTATTTAAGGTCTTTTCAAGTTCTTCACCATGAGACAGCTGTTGTTGTTTTTCCCCCACTATTCCATTCATCCAGACCAGACTCACTGGTGCAGCTGCAATTAATCACATCTGACTCGTAAACTCAAGCAATATGTATCCTGTGTATGGGGTTCACTTCTTAAACCTTTGGCAGCGTTTAGTACTCAAGTCCGGTCTCAAGATGCATTATCTCAGATTTGTCTTTTTCCCGTGGGTGTTTTCATTCAGACCCGTCCCACTTTGGCTTTCAACCAGGTACTGCTTTTTTTTTAGCCACGTTAGCAGCTTATGGATGCAAATGTTGGTCGGTCAGTCCACTCCAATTTTGTTCGGACATTCATGGTCCCCAGATGGTGAATCCTATTGACTTTGGTGATCCCCCTTCTCCGGTGCCAACACTTTGCTTAATGACGAAATACCTTTAAGCCATTAGTTTCAGCGGTGTCTAGTGCTAACCAGCAAATTATAGCATGCTAACATGCTGCACCAAGCTGGTGAACATGGTAAACAATATACCTGCTAAAAAGCCGCATGTTAACGTTGCCATTGTGAGCTGGGACTTGGCCACCAATACCCGCTTGATAGAGCAAAAACAGAAATCAGCCGACAGATTGTAGTGTATTTTCCTCCATCGACATGCATTAATGCTCCAGAAAAGCACCAATTTGATCTCATTGGCCCATCCCAGATACTGTATCTCAGCTACTATTGGCTGTTCTGTGTGTCCGGCATGTGCTCCATGCGCAAGTCAAATCAGTACATTTGAAAACGCTCTGCATCTACCTTGTTCTTACCAATTTTAATTCCTTGTGATTCCACTTTCTCCTCCATTCAGTCCCGTTAACTGTTCTTTCAGCGTAGATGCAGTGTCTGACGGCTCTGTTCCCCCCCCCTCTCTCTGTCTGACTAGTGCTGTTGGTTTTAGAGATCTCAGCAGACTGACTAAAGGAGGCTTTGCTGCAGGCTGCTCCTTCTCCCTAATGAGAGAAACGGAGCCATTCGCTGCATACATACACTTCTTCGCTCTGCGTTTGTGTGTGTGGGGGTGCACGTGTGTGTATTCGTGGCAGCTTGTGCCTGTGTGTATGCGGTGGTGGTGGTGGTGGTGGTGTGGGGCGGAGGGGGGTTTGAGTGTTTATGTGTGTGGTTTTGTGAAATTGGTTGTGTGAAATATTATGTGTGTGTTTGAGTCGGCGGATTTTTGTGTGTATCTATGGGGTTTGTTTTTCAGCATTTATGTGTGTGTGTGCGTGTGTGTGCGTGTGTGTGCGTGTGTGTGTGTGCCTCGCCTCTCTGTGCACTGTTTCAAATTCTTTCCTCTTGTGAAACCGAGGAAACTGAACAGTTTATGTGGCTGTTGAACACAACATTTCATTTTCCCACTGTGTGCCGATGTAGTTGACTGGCTTCCCTGTGTGCTCCTGGAGGGATTCAACTCCACGTTCCTTCTTCTGTGGAGCTTTATTATGAACTCAGTTCATGCATACCTGAGCCTGTGTGTGCTTTTGACATGATACCTTGAGTTCAGAAATGGTTGAGTCCTCATATGGAGAAGTAGATTTGTCATTGATGTAGAGGGATTCGTCTCTCTTTTACATAAAACCAATTAACCAAAAACCCATTCCTGTGACTATTAGTTTTCTATATTTGAGATTTTTCTCATCCATCATTTAGTCCAATTGTGACAAATTATGAAACATTTCCATCACAACCCAATGTGACATTTTCAATTTTTGATTGACCAACAGTCCAAAATCCCCAAAAAGATATTTGCTTGTCAATACACATGATGAAATGTGGAAGAAATGACTAATTTCCACTCCATGACTTGACTCTTCTCAGCTGATCACCATCGCTTTTCTGCATGAAACTGACGGGAATTTAACCTTTATCCTCATAAACAATAAGAGGAACGTCTGTACTTGATCAGTTGTGTTGCAGTGTGCGTAGTGCACGTTGTCGTTTTTGCGGACTGTCATTTAAAAAAAATATATCTGTGTGACTCTTATCTGAATAGAAAAATTGTCGCTGCTATTGACGATAACTTGACTAAGTGGCGGGTTTGTGCAGGATGTCACACTCGTGACGATTCTCTCCGACCAATCAGTGGGCTTTAGTGTTTTAACTCCACCTTCTAGTTCTGGCTCAGGTCACTTGAAACCTCGACTGAGGTGCTACCAACAAAAAAAAAGTACCAGGTACCAGGTACCATCCACATCTTTTGCTAATGGAAAACCAAGTTGAGTTGAGCCGTGCCGCACCATGCAGTGGAAATGAGAAATAATTGTTTCAGCACTGTAACAAATAAGATAATGTAGCTTCTGCCTTATGTTGACATGTTGGAATAGTTGGAACCAGTTGGAACCAGTTGGAATAGCTTCTTATATTCTTAAAAGAAAAAGAAGCTGTAGCATGATTATCATGAAGTACGACAGCTTAGTCAGTGGCCCTACGCTGCAAACAACGGCGCTCTATGCGGCCATAGTTATGGCGGGAACAAAGTAGGAAATCAGGTTAAAAACACGCTACTTTCACCCAGGAGACCGGGGTACGTGTCCCGAGTGAAACCAAACGTCAACTTTCAACAGATTTTAGGTTCCGTACGCACGCTCTGTACGCGACAATACGCTGTCGTTTTACATGATGATGTCGCCACTCAGTATTTTGAGACAGAGAGCTCTTCTCGCGTGTGTTCGTTGTATCCGTGTCACTGTCGCTGTGTACGATGTGTCTATTCCACACGTCTGATGTTTTGCCACAGCTGCTGTGGGGATTACTCTTGAGGCTACAGAAAGAGAGAATAAAAAGCATGAAAGAGCGTGAATTGGCCGTAAAGCTCCGCCACTCTGAAGGGATTAGAAGGGGTTAAACTGCAGGGCGCGATAAAGACTGGCATTTCGCTGTTACACATTGGTGTGTGTGTGTGTGTGTGTGTGTGTGTGTGTGTGTGTGTGTGTGTGTGTGTGTGTGTGTGTGTGTGTGTGTGTGTGTGTGCGAGAGAGAGAAACCATGACCTACAGGAAGCACAGTGTCATGGGTGTTGATGTGCGTGCATTTATATGTTTTCGATGTGTGTGTGTGTGTGTGTGTGTGTGTGTGTGTGTGTGTGTGTGTGTGTGTGTGTGTGTGTGTGTGTGACCTATAACTACCATGGGGCAGTCAGGCAGTTCCAGAGCTGAGCAGCAGGGGATTACTGATGGATTTTTCTCTGCATGCTGATGCTCAGAACCGGGAAAAAAAAAAGAAAAGAGAAAAAAATAGCATTGGGAGAAATACGGAGTGGAGTGAGTGTGTGTATATGTGGGAGAGCTGGCCATACACAGAGAGAGAGAGAGAGAGAGAGTGAGGAATCGCTGCTCGTGGTGCAGTTTAAGAGTGACTTAGTGGCTACTTGGGCTGTAACATACTGCAAGAATGCAGTGCAAAGCTTCCGTTCATCACCAGAACTCCATACGCCGGCGTTGTGGATGGGGAGTTTCATGTTACATAAGAAAACAGGCAAAATAAGCTCCCTCTTATCACAAATTAAAGGCTTGTGCGTCTTCCTTTTTTTAGTGTTCGAACAAGTTCACCCCCAATAACACTGACAGGAACACAGGGACTGTTATTCCAGATGAAGAAGTTGTTTTCTTGTGGACAAAAGAAGGCTATTTTCCCATGTATTTGGCTTCCTTGTGGCCTGCTACAAGTTGCTTTTCTATACAGCGATCCAATTAGCTGTGATACCTTGTTCTGATTACTATGAACAGAGAAAAAGCAATGGCAGCCTCTGTGTCATGCAGTCAGAGCTTGGAAATAAAAATCCCATTCCGCATGGCAACCTTGCTGCTTTTTCTTGGAAAGGAAAAGGTATAAAGTTGTGAAGTTAGACTCCGGTTCCAAAAGTATTTGGAATGTTTTGGAATGTTTTAATTACATCCTTGGACCACAGAAGTCCCCCGGATGATGTAATGAGTCCTAATTGTAATTGTAATAAGTCCTAATTGTTTTGTAGTGCAATTTCCCATGAGTTTGGTGCACGGATGTATGAAGAGAACTTGATACAGCGTTGGAGGCGGGGCCCCGTTCATTCCTCTGAAAGTTGCTCAAAGTTGCATTAAGCAGAAAAAGGTTTGACTCCCAGCCCTCCCAGAAGATAACTCGGTTCGGCTATTAGTGCATTTTACCACTTTGGGGATCTAATGATTTAAATAAGGGCTATTTAAGAGTTTGTACTTGGAAGTTGATAGTATTTAAAAGAATTGTCCGCTGAGTGACAGACATCTCTCTCCCAATGTAAGTCTATGGGGGAAAAAGTATCCAAATAGTTTCAAAGGTGGCTCAGCGAAAGGAAGTGAAAACACATGAGGTTATTTATCACACCAGTTATCAAGAGAGGATCACAAAGAATAGTCTGAATGTGTGTGATTTGGAGAAAGAGATATAATGTCTATACAGTCCAAGCTTTGTCTGAGGGGAGGCCCAATAGTCTCTTTGAGACTATGAAAACCCCCGAGGTGGCAGATGGCTCTAAATACCATGATACCCACGAGCCTCATGGGTGCCTTTGCTATTAAGAAGAAGCCAGCCAGAGGTAGAACATTCAAACTGCTTCACTGTTGCAAATGCGTGGGGCACCAGTCCCAGAATTCAACCCTGTGCATTATGGAATGGTTTGATTTTTATTGGAATGAAAATGCCACAAACATTGAGTCATGTTATCCTAAAAATCATTTCACGAGATTGCTACACAACACAGCTTGCCGGATTTTGCAGCACTCTTGCTTTCAAGCAGCTCCCCCCCACTCCCCAACAGTCCCTCCAGTTTTTTTGGCGGCCCCCATTCGGAATCTGGAAATGATTACCGTGCTAGACAGACCAATCAGATAAGGCGGCTGCAGCGGCTGCAGAGGGCCATGGCCAGCGGTGAGAGGTCGCATTCCACCCCCTATGATTAGATCCACTCTTCACACTGTTACACTGTAAACTGTCACAGCTGTGTGAGCACACATGCACCAAAATCAAGGCTCCGACATGTTAGATTGCAATCACTGTTTCAACTAAGGCGTCGACAGTCCTGTGCAAGATCTACATTATCATCATTGTACAGCAGGAGACACCGCTGCATAAAATAATGGGAGATTTTGTCCTGCCATGATGAAGTGGAGCCACTAGAGCTGCTCATGTAGATTAAGATAGACACAACAGGGCCTTTCTTACGAATCAGATCGGGTTTAATCAGCGATGTCGCCCTCATACATCGAAAGATCTGTCTTTGCCAAAGTCTGAAGAGTGGCTTTGGATTCACGTGCAGCTGTCGATCTGGAATCTATTTCATACCGCCGAAAGAGGAACCAAACCGAGCCCTGCCAGGCTAAGCTCGAACATGGCTAATGGAGCCATGGATTTTTTTTTTATGTGTTTGTCCCGGTTCAGTGTTTTCTGGCACTTTGCTTCACGCTTGGAGTGAGAGCGCATTTTTTCCACATTTTGCAGGCTGGAAAAAACCAAGGCTACAGGGCCAGAGCATGGGCTCTGTACCCCTACACACACACACACACACACACACACGCAAAGACGCAAGTTTCCATTCAAGCCTGTGCCCTAGGTTGCCCTCCCACGCGTGCACGCTCACACATGTGCTCTATGTAAATCCAGTTCTGTCGACCCTCTTCCGCCTACGAGTCCCTTCCCCCCCGTCTGCAGTGATGTTTAGGCATCAACACCACTGCTTTGCGAGCAGCCGGATGTTTGACATTTGCGCGTTGATAATGCCTTCGCATTTAATGTCTGCTGACGTCTTGTTTACGTGAAGTGTGTGCCCGCCGGCGAAAAGACTGCGTCAGCCGCGATGACACGGCGGAGGGGATTACCACTCGAATGCGGCGAGCAGTTCAAACATCTGGTTCTCCCTGCGAGTGTGAGTGAGATGTCGAGCCAAGAGCGTTACCCCACTGCAGAGGTCCTTTAGGGAAATGAATGGGGCCCGACATATACATACGGAGAGGGGGCCAGATTAACAGATTTTATCGCCGTAAATGGAACTTGTTTTCACAATCTTTCGGAGCTCTCCTTCTCTCTTTCACGCACAGAAACACAGAAGTGATTAGTATGCATCGCATGAACGGCGCTTGTGTTTCTTACTTTTTCCCAGTCTCCCACAGTTTACGGAGGGATCTTTTTGGACAGATGTTGCTGGGGTTTATTTTTTTCAATTAAGGCGAGACACCCCAGGCGAAAACATTGCTTTTCAACGCACTGGTCAATTTAGAGAGTTTGGGTATCTTTCAGACAAGTGGAAAGAAAACAATTAAAAAATAGAGGGTTTCATTTTTACTACAGTACGTCTATTGCCTGTAGATTTCTCCTAAATTCACCAAAAGTTAACATAAGATAATGCGTAATTTGCATATTGAAACATGACAAATGTGACCTGATGGTGACATGACGGGACTCGTTTTGTACCGCAGTTTTAGGCAAAAGGTACAGACCTTGGATTAGGGATCCTAACTAACATTTTCCCGTCGTCCCATTGTCCCCGGGGACAATAAATAAGTTCCCCGATGACTCTAAATTGTGAACAACAAATCTGTGTTGAAATTGGCCGAAGGAGCGCTAGTTAGCATTAGCCGTTAGCAGCCGGTGGGCAGAACAATCCTGCTTGGCTAAATAACGGCGCTTACAGCTGACGTCTGAAGGTTGCATCGGGTTACATTATGATGCTTTCAAGCTCGATTCAGTAAAAATGAGTATAAGGCAAAGGTAAATTATAATGTTATGATGTTTTCAAAGGTAACTTTGCAAAAAACAACACATTTTTAGCTAGAAACTTGAGGCAGATCATCTGGGATTAGTAATAAATTAGCGAATACCAGTATGCAAAGGGTAATTAAGGAGTTTATGTTGATTCATTGTTTTGTTCTTGTTTATTACCATGGTGTCGGAAAGGGTAACAAGAATTGTGGCATTTCACTGGTATTGGTGTTGACTACTAAATTTCTGTTATCGTGACATCCCTACGTGAGAGAAGCTGCTGAAGACTCTGTATCCCTACTTCCTATCATTCCTGCATTTCCCTCTACTTATTTCTTTCTTCAAGATAAAATACTGGCATGGCTACCTGACAGGACTGTATTTAGGTAGAAGCAGAGCCATTCAATTGGAATAAAAAAAACAAAAAAAGTGCCATTGAATGTGTTAACGGTTCTCTAGCGTCCTGTGATGGGAATGTTAAAAAAGCTTATGCTTAAATAAACAAACGGAGACTGTGAGAAGACAGTTGGCTGTTGCCAAGTTCCAGAAAGAAAAAAAGTGTATCATGAGTGGATTGAAAATGCTCCAAACGACTTGAAATTTGTGAGGCAAGGCTTTTGATGGAAGCTATCACTTCTCTTAACACTGGCATCAGCAACAGATATAATGATCGCAAAAAAAAAGATTTGCAATATGGCCCGTCATTCTGTGCCAAGAAGTCCTGGCAAATAAAACTAATCATAATTTTTTAGATGGGTTGGTTTTAGTTGTACAAAGGCTTCAAAGACATATTCTTATTGGAGAAGTCCAACCGGAGAAGCTTTTTGGTTTCCGAGCGCAAGTCATCCCCAACTTGCTACAGGCAGATGTTTGGTTTTGATATGAAATATGACCAGAGCATTCATGGTCAAGGGAATCCAGCAGGCCAGCTCACTTGCTGTCCTCCATTGTTTGTGGTTTATGGCTCTAATTTGGACTTGGAAGGCCAGCTATGATAACTAGTCACCTTGATAACTCAACAGTACTTTATGAGCGGCTACTCATCGTCTTCACAGCGCCTCAGTCGAACGTTGCAGCCAGAAAAGTTGGCACGCTGGTTGAGGCTGAGCAAATGATAATTCTGCTCCTTTTGCAACAGCTCATGAAGACACATCTTTGCTTAATTAAAATCCGCTGACAGTCTGCTGCTCGTACAAAGTGATGAGTCACATCATTGGTTTTGTGCAGTTCGGATACTGACTCAGTGGGTGAGTTGTACTCCATAAAATGCTGCTCATTATATAGTTTTTTAACCTGGAGGCGAGCGCTGCAGTCACGTTGAGTCTCTCCATGAAAACGATGTTAATTCAGACGGATCAGATAAGGCATTATGTTGGGAGGAAATCGACTTCTTTCAGGAACGTTTTGACAATTCAGTGGATGAAAAAAGCAGTCAGACTGAAGGGGCTTCTCGCCTCAAAAATGACTCAGATATTAAGAATATACTGGACGACGTGCAAAACGTTGTTTCTGACATGGTGGCCACATATTTGAAGCTCGGCGGTCTCATGGAATAGTGTCATCGCTCCCTTAATGTGATGCGTTTCCTGTTTAAACGGCACGACAGGATGGGATTCTAAACCAAAAGATTTGGTGATCAATTCTGGAGATAAAATCAGTCTGACAGGTGTGATTGTTAAAAAATGCTTACTTTTTTAAATTATTATTTTGACATGTGATACCTTTATTAGATAACCATGGGGGAGAGTTAAGCCCTTAGCCACAGGTTGGATTACAGTGCAGCATGAGGTCGCCAACGAGGATGCCACATTTTCCAGGAAGCGGCAGTGTTTCAGGACTTTTAAGCGAGCGAAGGGGTTTTTTGCGAGTTTACAACCGAGCACTAAACGACTTGTCGAGATGGACTCCGCCGTAAGTAACCCCTGTGAACTCTTTCCGAAAATCTCTCTCTCAGCGTCCTCCGAGAGGGTCCGTGTCTCTCAGGTTAACAGGAGACGGCGTGTTTACAGTATTGGATCGCTGCCTCGGAGCGCAGAGAGACGCAATCCCTTCCGTCTCGGTTGCTCTGTCTCTCCCAGCCGGAGCCTGCCTGTGCTCTCACGCCCTCGCTGACCTCCAGGCCCAGGGGCGTCCCCTCCACATGCCCCAAGCAAGAAACTGTTTAACAGCAGTATCGGGAGGACTCCAGCTGTAACAGAGTCCGACTGAATATTTACTCAGCAGCAGCAGGTCTCCGGCTGTGGCCGGGCGATATGAGCGACACTGATATTTCACAGTGCAACCGTGTTTTCATTCTCCAGCGTGCGCTTGGCATGAGCTGCATCGACCGGTCAACGTTAGTAGGGTCAAGGAGTGCGTTGTTTTTCCTTCACTCGTCCTCTTCATCCATACCTTCAAACAGCTCGAATTTCTTTTGTATACAACTTTTAGAAGCTGTTCTTATTTGAGTGGGAGGGTCCTCATTCTACCTTTTTTTTGCCTAATATTTTACTATTTATTTTTCTTTTGTTTTTTCATCATTCGTTTAAGATACTTATATTGTGTTATATATTTTCATAATTTTTTTTATATATTCTCCAGTTATAATTTCACTGTTATTTTTGTCATTATAATAACTTATTATTATTCAAGAGGGGCAAGAAGCAACAATATAACGCCAGCCAAAACCCTATCATTCAGCTGGAAGTACTTTTTTCTTTATTTATTTATTTTTGTACCCACTTGAATTATGATTTTCCACGCTGAAAGAAAAGCAAAAGGAAGGCGAGTTCCAATACATCACCACTCTCAACCAAGACAGCTAACATATGCAGCTGATTATTTATGGACCCCCGTGGGCGTGTGCCTGCCAAAATACACCAGAGCGCTGCAACACGCTGAAATATTGCTTTACGGTTAACAAGAGCAAATCACAAATATCTATAGCAGCGCTACAGAAATTGCATCAAGCCGTCAAGTCCTCGTGCCTGAGATGAACGCGTGTGGCCAGAGAGCGTGGCTGCAGGGTCGGGGTTAAGATGTCGCGTTAACGAGAGCGGCGCGAGATTGTGCTCAGAATTCTAATGTGTGTCGATTCATCCGCGCAAGGCTCTGTACAAAGTCCATATGCTGCTGTATAGTGAAGTCATTCAAGTGTGTGTTTGTGAGAGTTAATGGGATGAGGAAACAAGCACTTCTTTCAGGTGTTAATGTGTGTGTACATAGTGTGTGTGTGTGTGTGTGTGTGTGTGTGTGTGTGTGGGTGAGGTTGTAGCAGTGAGAGACAGAGAGTATCAGTTCCTGTGTTTGTAGGCCATTATGGGTTTATTACCGTGGACCAAAGGTGAACTCCGGTCTCCTCCCAGTAGTTTTATGGATTCGCTGTGTGTCTCGGGTTCACTCTACCTGTCCCACTTGAAATCTTGCCCTGTCAGCTTAATAATGCGTTGTCATCACCAGCCACGAATATGAACACTTGATACAAGATCATTCTCCTAAAAAAGGCTGATCTGCACTAGAAACAAATGAGACTGTATTATTAAATGACGCCTATAATGATCATCTTCGGGTGTTTTTGCACCTGTAGTATTAAGAGCTTGTTGATATATAATGTAGTTTTCAAGATATTCCTTTTGTGGGGCGAAAAAAGGGTGAGGAACCTGGAGTTGCCGCTTGTTCTGGACTCCACTCGAGATCAGACAATATCATGCAGGTTCACCAGAAACTCTTGTCAGCTCGGACTCCAGCGGGGGCCTCCTCTCGACTTGCAGTCGGAGATCGGGTTGGAAGCGAAGAGCTCCACGCCCCGGGAGCTAAAGCCTTCACCATTCTGCTGGAGGCCCAGGCCGTATTGCTGGTTCCGCTGGAGAGAAGGGAAGCAAGGGAGCACCAGAACCGGGGCTTCTCGTAGCAGACTGTCTGAAACCTGCTGCCGTAAAATGAGAGGTTTTCTATACTGGGACTCTGGTGCTCGGAAACACTACTGCCTTTGTCCACAGAGTTGCCAAAAGCAAGACAAAATGAAAAGTTAAAGCAGTAGCTTTGAGCTTTGGAAGGCACACTAAAGTCACGTAAGCTACCATGAACTCTGTGGTTGGTCCGTTTGCTTCGGACCACAAAGAAACTAACTGTTGGGCCGTGCTACAGGCCATTAGACTGCAACAACACCATTGTGATACTTTATTACTCCTGGTAGGGAAATTTTCTTTTCACTTGCCCACGGGGAGGTCAGAGGTCAGGTTCAGCTGCAGAGCAGCAGCAGCCCTGGAGCTTGCAGTGATTCAGCTCAGCAATCAAAGACTCCTCTGCGGAGTTGATGGTTGCCAGCGTCAGGGCCTTCAGGGCTGGCTCATCCAGAAGTAGGGTTAACCGCCATCTATACGCAACCATCAGCTCCTCTTTTGTTCCGTCAAATAAAAGCCCCATAGGATGAGAGGAACACGTGCGTGGTGGTTAATCCCCCCTCAGCCCCCCTGTGAGGCCGTGGCCCTGCAGCCGCACTGGAATGCTGTCAGTTCATAGACGTGCTAATCAGAACCAGACTCTGCAACCCAGCATCCCTTCCAATCGCAATCACGGCAATGCAAGGCAATGCAAGGCAATGCAAGGCCTCAAGATCTCCCCCCACCCCCACCTTCTACCTCTTCCTCAGTGACTCTGACCTCATGTCAGAAATTTAGCACCAGATTTGATTAGCAAAGGAATTAGAGCAGAGTTTCTTCAATGCTCTCATGTCCCGGCCCCCTGTGTAAAGACAAGTTAGGCTCCGGACCCCCATTTGAGAGGATTTTGTCCCAGGTCCCTCGTAAGGAAAAGAGTTCTCGTGTTGATTTAGTGTCAAACGGGACTGAAGCAAATTATGCATCTCTCCAAAATGTAAATGGGAAGACCGTGGCGCTGGGAGTGACATGGGAACAGAAAATACGTCATACATTTTTCTAAATGGAAACGTTTCAAGAGAATTCAATTATAGTGTAGTTATTCTGTTGCAGAGATCCTGGATCCCCCCCCTCCCCCGCCCCCCCCTTCCTCAGGGACACCAAGGGCTTATAGAGACAACTTTGACAGCCACTTCATTAGAATATATATTACGACAGGAAGTGAGCGCAGGTTAGAAATGTTCTCTATGGACACTGATCATACAAGAGCAGAGAGACATATGTTTTAGTGTTCATTCAAGAGAGGCAAAGGTTTTTTTAGTTTTCTTTTGGCTTGTTAAAGAAATACGTCCTACGTTTTGAATCTGTCCATTCCCCCGCCGCCATACCTGATACGAGTTCCTCCGCCTGCATAAGAGCCTGGCGACCCGACCCTGCGAAAGAGCTTTTCTCAGCTCTCACCGTAAATTACTGTGGAAAAGCCCTCCGAGAGCATTTTGTAAATATTAGTGCTACCACTAATGAAACAACCGTATTCATACTGGTGTGCTGGAATCTAATGAAAAATGTCACAGTGGGATCATTTCAGGTGAAGAGCTTGTCAGTCAGATATGCTTCTTTGCAGCATTATCGTTATTAACTAAATGCTGTAAAAAGACATTCAGACGTGGAAGTATTGGAGGGTTTAACCGACTAAATGTCAGTATTGATACTGAAAATAAAAGCTGATATTCAGCATGTTAATGTGACTGCTTTCACACTGAAGATTTACTCACAAAGCCTCCATAACCGCATTGTCTGCGGAGCGCTGATTACCAAAACACTCCACTAACAAGCGGCATAATTACTGCTTTAGTGGATTAATGGATGACGGAACAACAATTTAAAATTGTTTCAGCCGTTTATTAAGGAGAGAGCGACAAGCCTGCGATGCTCTTCTCTGTTTTGTTGAATGCAAATTGATTATTTTTTGTGGGGTTTTGGACCGTTCCGCGCACAAACAAAGCGATTTTGAAGGCGTCACCCCGTATTCATTTTGAACAAAAGCACCATACGAGCAAAGCGGTTTCACTGCTCCGGCCCCTCTGGACGCATCTGTGAGGAGAAAAGAAGGTTTAATAAGACGAGCGGAGGAGGAGCGCGAGGGGGTTAAACGCTCCGGATTCTGACGAGCTCTTCCTCCATCTGATCCGAACTGCTGCGTGCACTTTAATAAGCACTTTCCTTTATATTAAAGATGCAAATGTAGCCTTTACAGGGAGATTGATATGCATAGAGGAAACGTGTGTGTGTGTGTGTGTACCACTTTATCAGGGTCCTCTGTTCATTAGCCCAGTATAATTGTGTTAGCAGTGTTGCAGGCAGGGACGGAAGAAAATATCTGTGTGTAAAGGTCACATCAGAGGAGAGATGACATACGGATAGATGACACACACACACACACACACACACACACACACACACACACACACACACACACACACACACACACACACCTAACACACATCTACAGCAGGGCGCACTCTCACTCTCGGATGAAGGCAGCTTTGGCTGAGAGTGCGTTTGGAATGCATCCTTCTCGCCCTAAGGTATGCATATGTCTTTGTGATCACCCGTGTGTGTGTGTGTGTGTGTGTAGGTGTAGGTCTGCGTAGGTGTGCGACTGGCGGATTCAAGTGGCAGTGTTTAATCAAGTGTGATATTCCTCCTCCGTGTGCTTGGCATCTGCAATGTAGGCAGCAGGAAGAGCAGTTGCCTTATCTCCTGTGTGGTATGTGTCAAAAAGTAAGACGAGCCAACGAAATCCAGCAGTCAACACATACGGGCTTTGAAGAGAGGATTAGAAGCATAAATAGCACCATGAACGAGAGTGAGGGTACATAGAAGCATAAAACTACCTGCAAATTACCTCTCTGAAATAAAAAGAAAAGAAGAAGAATATTCTGGCCTATAAGGAAGTAATTGTGTGGCGGATGGGTCAAGCAAACATGGGACTCTTGTCCAGGAGACCTCTGTTCGTGTCCCATGTGGAACCAATGGTGAAGTTGACATTTAGTCAAGTTCATGTTAACCACGCTCTTCTCCTGAACCGAACTAAGTGGGTTTAGTTGCCTAAACCATGAAACTTCCTCTAAAGAAGGAAGTTCCGTTGCGCCGTGTGACGCTTGCAGAACTGACGCTACAGGGGTTCATAGAGCGTCACAGTTTTAAACTCAGGCACGGACGCACGAAGCTGTTCTAAAAACAACGAGACGTCCTTGTAGTTTGAAGCGACACACATCCCATCACCAGCGAAGGTGGCTCGCTAGAGGCGGACTAGTCTTCGGCGTGATGGCATCTCATTCAGCCACTTGTTTGCAACCTTCTTTTTTTTAAACATGTGAAGGCTTCAAAAGTCAAAAGAGGAACACATTTTAAGCTTGTGTTAAACAGACCTTATTCCAGGGAGCTATCCAAGAATCCAACGAAAGAACCCATTGACTTCAAGACGAGGAAACCAGAAGTGCGAAACTCATTTCCAAATGGTTTGGGACTCATTTCTGCGACACCGTATTATAATTCCTGAGGTCCACCAGGACGGATCCACAAAATGAAAAACCCTCCTCTCCAGCCTGCAGCAAACAGCAGCAGGTGCATCTGCCCACTGCTTTTACAATTTTACCAAGCAGCGTGATTTTCTTTATAATTTTTTTTATTTTTTTATAACTATAAAGGTGGTAGTTGGTGACCTGCCAGAGTGGCTGGTGGAGTAGACGATTACCAAAATTTGCCAGCATTTGGCTCATGGCCACTGTTAATCTTCTTCCCTGTTGTAGTTACACTTAAGAGCCAAACGGCTTTCACCGTGATCATCTGCAGCCTCCGCAGTTATTTTAACCTCCTATTACCTCTTTAAATGATTGAAGTGCGCCGACTGTGTTCAGCGCTGCACCGACATCAGAGTGGACCCGCTCGCTCAGTTGAACATTACAATATGATATGTATAATATAGCATTGTCATTGTAGTATTTGTCAGCGAAATATTACTATGAAGATATATTTTATATTATTACAACAGTGTTTTGTTTTATTGATATTCGGTATCTGTTTGTATAGCAGCCTCCACTTATGTTTAAACAGACTATTATATATATATATGCTTACAACTACATTGTTGTGTGTTATAAACCATATATTACATGTCTATATACTGCTCATAAATGCTAAGTAGGGGGGGACTAATAATAAAAAGTTGCCATGTAATTAATCGCAGATTGATGGTGTTGATTGCCAGATGGACGGTTGGTGTCCCTGGGATCCATATCTTTCAAAGCAAGCAAAGAGATTATTCTATATATAGAATAATATATAGAGGCGTACATGCTCAGCACTCAACGACCACTCACGCTCGGAATTCAGCGAGACTGAATGTGCGCGTGCCATTAAAGAGCTTACTGCGTTGAATTCAAGCTGGTTGGAGAACTCGCCCTATAATGTGCGTTTAAACCAGGAAAGGTAAAGCAAAGAGAACAGCAGCAAAGTTTGATTGCAGAGTAAAAGTAGAAGGGACAGCTTGAGACTTGTGATGGATCTCCTTGAGCACAGTGACACCAACAGTGACACCAAAAAGCTAAATAGTCGACATAGACGACACAAGTGTTTCCATATATCAGTAAATCCACAACAATAAGCACCGAGACATTAAAGATCTATTCTATTCTATTCTAAATCTCCATTGTAGCAGCGTTGAGGGTTTTTTGTATCTGCGCTGCATCATGTTACACTCTGCTCGCCCTCAATCGCCCGACACCTACAGGAGGAAATGAAAGTCTCCAGAAAACGATCGAACACACGTCCGGGCCCCACTAACTTAGCATTTTCCTTCCTGAAAAAATTAATCTGTCCCTTGGCCCGGACACTTCACGTTCCGACTCTTAATTAAAAGAGGGCTTGATCTTTGACCCGGCACCGCTCGGTCCCACGCAGAACCGGTTACGTCCTCGCCCTCCTTGATGGCGCCTGGACATTTGGTGCGAACAGCCCCAAGTTCACAGGCAGCGTTACGGCACCGCCGTGACAATAAAACGAGTACACCAAGCCTCTCAACCAAGATAGATGGTGATGTTCTTCTCGCCTCCAGATATGAAACTACAGCACGCACTCAGTTTCCCATCTATCTCTGCACAGACCTATCAGCAACAGTAGCAACTCTCCTCTTTGGTCCTTGTGTCAGGGTTTCTCTGCCGTTTTTTGTTTTTGTACGCATGACGTACACACAAACACTCTGATTCCATTGCAGAGATTTTTTACTTCCAGACCTGGAATGAATGGGCTCATCTTTTTTCTGTTATATTCTCTTTCTCCCCATCTCTCCATCCTTTGCTGCTCTCTCTCCCTCTCATTTTCTTAAACTGCAAAATTGCTCTTCTGCGGATGGGAGCCAGCTTCGATTATCTACGCCAAATTCCCTGATAAAGAACTGTGTTCCTAGGCCTATTCAAGCACTTAAAGCCCCTCTAAATGGCTTTAGCTGCAGGGTCCCCTCTTTGGAGACTACACACACACACACACACACAGTAGCACACACACGCCATTGCAGTGAGTTCCACACCCATCATGAGAATGATACAACTGCAGAGTATAATTTCTCTTTTATTTTGTCGGAAATCTCTCCGTCTCCCGTCTCTCTGTCTCTCACACGATCCTACCAGCTCTCAGCACCTGTTGACAGACCTTCCCCCTGTGGGACAATTATTATGTCTCCATGTCAATAAACATGTCCATGCTTTGACAGGACATGTTTATTTGTTTAAAGGTGACTGTCCTCTCAGAAGGCAAACAAAGTGGCTTGTGTCGTCTGTTGAGGCTTTAACGGTGAAGCAAAGTGCTTATAGGGGAGAAGTTGTCTTTATACCACGCCAAGCTCATTGTGTTGGAAATTAGGTGTCTACATCATCTCATTGAGGAGAGGTGGAAGGGTTCTCACCCAGTTTTGGAGTGCTGGATTCCATTTAGGCCACGGCTCTCCTCACTGCTAACTTCACCGTCGTCCTCGGCTGGCAGTGAACATGACACGACACACGGGGACATTTCTTTTTGTTTCTGTGAGGGTAAGAGAAGTTTGAATAGCTGCTCTGCCCTTTTACTCTGAGGAGCGAATACTAGAAAAAGCTGTGGGAGAACACTCACACACACACACAACACACACACAACACGCACGCACGCACGCACGCACGCACACACACACACACATATACACATCAGGTACCAGTTGACAGAGCGAAGTGTTTGTGGCATCAAGTTGCCATTGACATTTCTGCAGATAAAGAATCCAAACAAAACCAATCAGCTTTTCAACAACTCCGATACAATGTGAATTGTATTTTGTTGTGGTGGAGTAGATTGGAGAGCTTTTGCCCTCTCCTGGCGTATGACATGATAGAGATGCAGAGATACAAAAACAGGACGAATGGTACAAATATATTTAACTTGACTGTAAAAAATTAAATAAAATACCGTCTATTTAGCATGCTTGTTACTTTGTGCCATTTTTGTGAAGCCCTCTCCTGAAATGGCAGCAGTTTTTCTGACTAAATGTACGCTATTTTTGGGACAGATTCAATTTCACAAAAAATAAGTTATTAAAAACCAAAGATTAAAGTCTCCGAGGTGTCTGGTTGCTGCGGCCACTTACAGCCTTATAATAGGTGTTTGGAGTGAGAGGCGTGACTCACTTCTCCCCCTTAATTGGGAAAACTCTCACTACACGGCTGCAATTATTGCCCGCCCTCTCCACCCTACATATGTACAATTAATAGCAAGTGCTGCCCCGTAATGGGAGTGCGGCCGGCCCAGTGAGAGCACCGATTCCACACACACACAGAGGAGGGAGGCAGATTGAAATAAATGAAAATCACCGAGGGGGAAATGAAAGGGAGCCTCGTGTGATTCGTCCGTTACGGGCCGCAAAAAACAAGCGTATCTGCACTTGTTAAGGGTTTTACTTTATCTGAGAAATCCTCAAATCCCTCCACTCTGGAGAGTTTGGAGACGGGAGGGGGGGCTCACTGTAGAGGAGACTCAGCCAGATTAAGAACGATTAAGGCTCAGCCACTCGGCTCTGTTCAGTGCAGGATTGCGCTGCGCCGTCTGAATGAGCGATGGCTGTCGGAGAAGTTAATGTATCTGTTTGTATGTCTGCGTGGGCGTCTGCGTCTCCATGCTTATGGACGTGTGCCCGGCTGGGTTTGTGTGTCCATGGCTGTTGTTGAACAAATGATATGCATGTTTCTACATGTATGTATTATGTATGTATGCGTCTGTTTCCCCGCATGAGTGTGTGTGTGTGTGTGTGTGTGTGTGTGTGTGTGTGTGTGTGTGTGTGTGTGTTTGAATAGTCTTAACGAATGAAGTGGATTCTTTGTGTAGTCTGCCTCCTGCTGCTAATGCCTATTATTATTATTATTATTATTATTATTATTATTATTATTATTATTATTATTATTATTATTGGGGGAAAAAAACTGTGTGTGTGTCTGCATGCGTTTAAACTACGAGGAATTCTTTAATGTTGAATGACTGCCATTAACTGTGCAGTGTGTGTGTGTGTGTGTGTGTGTGTGTGTGTGTGTGTGTGTGTGCACATATGCACATATGCAGCTGTCTCTGTGTCGGTTGTGGAGTGCGACTGTAAATGAACCACTGTGTCCCCACTGCATGGCGCACGCACGCACGCACGCACGCACGCACGCACGCACGCACGCACAGGCCGCATTCTCTTTATTCCTTCATCCTCACACCGATTTTATTTAATTCGATTCACACGCAAGTAGAGGCGAGGGGTCCAATTAATTTAGACGGTGTGGCATATTGTCATCGGTGTCGTCCAATTATTTTTGCATAAAAGATAAAACATCACAAAATGCAATTAAAAGACATCATCCTGTGCCAGTTGAAACCTGGCATAGGTTTAAAATGAGCGAATCACCTCACAAATGGAAAGAATTAAAATGAAGGGTCTGTTGGTGCTTTAGTCTGCAGTCTAATTTAATATGTAACAAATAGGACTAGAAGGGACTTTACCATTCAAATCATTGTCGCAGAGTGGTCTAGAGCTGCGGCCATTTTATGTGTACTAATGCCATGGCGAGCTAACTCGAACTAAACTGACTTGCGGCAAGTCACAAGCTCACTGAGTTGAGGTTTTGCAGTGTGAGTGACAACTTTGTTTGGGGTCATTGACTTTAAAGCATAGTGGAATTAGCAAGCTAGCTAGCAAACAAGCGGACAGCTGGCTAGTTAGCTCGCTTGCTAATTCCACCTAGCCGCTGCCTCCCCGTTACTGCCGGCCTACTGGCACAGCTTAGTGAGGTGCAGGTGTCAATTTATCAGCCGTCTTTTCTCTCTCTCTTTCTCAGCCGGCTCAGATGGAGGTTTTGAAAAGAAATCGAACGTCCACTGGCCTTCTTTGACCCCACTTGCTATCCACCAGGTCAACGCGTGCATGCATCCAAAGTTATCTAACATCCCCAAAAATTGCTCCACGTGCGTATGCGTCATCCGACAGGCTTCCGGTGAACGGCGTTCTTGGGTACACTCATTAACCTGCATTTCAAATGAGCGAACGTCGTCCATCTTAGCAAAGCGAAGTGTTCCCCTTGTCAAGTTGCTCAGAGTTAATGACATCAAAAGGGTTTGGAACCACATGAAATCACCCAGGAAAATGGAATTTGCGTCAAAGTTAAACCCGTCTGGTGTTAATTGGTACCAAGTGGCCTGTTTAACAGAAGCATGTACGGAGGCAATGCTAGACTCGACGTCTTTCTGTAAACCGGATATTTCTGGCAGTTTGTGTACTGTCTGTGTTTCCTTTCAATTTCAAGTTCCTCCCCCATCCTCCTTGTCTTGTCTTATCTCCGTCTATCTGTTAAAAAGCCAGGCGAGGAGGCTGTGAGCCGACTACTGTCTGCAGTATTAGCGCTTGTCAATATCACGCCTTTTGGAAAATGGATTCCAAATAGAAATCTCCTCACGTTCAAGTGTGTGTCCGCCTCCTGTCCCCGTTCTCATATCCTCCTCCTCCACTGTCCTCATCCGACCTGCTCCGTAACTTAAACTTTGCCACCATCTGTTGCAAGACGCCTGGACTTAAAAATGTGGATGGATCACATCGAATTCTGCATGCACACTTTCAGAAGTCTGATTTTTGTTTTTGCTGCGTCGAAGAATTTGCAAAACTGATTAAAAAGTATTTCAAATCCAGTTTTGTTTACATCTGTGTTTACTTGCCGGCAGTCTTCCTCTGCTCTGCCTTGATTGGTCCATTGCAGCACACCTGTAGGTCACTAGAACAATGTGAAACACCTCTCAGGATTGGGTATTGGCAGCATGGCGCCAATAGAGATAAAAAAGCTTTTCTTCTGGTGTTTTGCTTCAATAAATGAAACAACTGCCAGCTACCACAAAACTAATTGCCTAATTGACTAAGTGTTTCAGCACAAGAAGCAATTGTACGCTATACTTTGCTTCTGCACTTTGCTTCTGCTCTTTGCTTCTGCACTTTGCTTCTGCACTGTGCTCCGTGCCCCCCCCCCCCCCCCGAACCTCGCAGTCAACACAGCTCATACCGCTGATCATGTGTAGAGCTTATGAGGGCTCACATGATCAGCAGTCTGAGAGGCCCTCACTGTTGGTTTGGCTGCAGACTCAGTCCTGAGAACCTGACTCAAGGCTGAAGAAGAGCCAATACACATGCATTTTTAAATCCTAGGATTTCTCCATGTGCAAGCTACTTGTTTAAACATGGAGTTGTTAACTGACTGTGCAAGTTCCTTTAACCTGCATTATTTCCAATGATCAGTAGGGGGGCGACTCCTCTGGTTGCAGAAATAAGTCAGATTGTGTAGAAGTCAATGATAAAATCTACTTCTCAGTAAACATTGTAAACATGAGTTTATGGTCTGAATCTATAGTTTCAAGACTTCTTCAATACAGCATGATGTTCATTTCGTAAATTGTGGTCAATTTCTAGAGTAGAAATAGACAATAGGGGAATGCTTTAGGGCGTGGCTACCTTGTGATTGACAGGTCCCTTACACAGTGTTGTTGGGTCTGGGAGTTCACAGTTTTCAGTTCATGAAAGTTCATTGTAAACATTTTGGTCTCATTAAAAATGTCTTAATCAGTATTCGGTTGTACTTAGCTCCACCCGCTTGTGTCACTACTGGTTACTAAAAACCAAGATGGCGACGGCTAAAGTACTTGATGGCGATGGTCAAAATGCCCTTCTAAAATTGCAGTCCACTTACCAATGGGCGACATCACAGCGACTATGTCCACTTCCTATACACAGTCTAAGGTTACAAAGCCCAAGGTTCAGAGTCATCAGTGGTTCAGAGTCATCAGTGGTTCACGATGTGGCTGCTGATTATTTGTAGGAAAACAAAACGTCTGGGTTCACTCGCTTTTATCAACAAGGTCTTAAATGCAGGCGAAGGTACCAAGTGGCTCATTTCCAGCTCATGTCCCCAGTATTTGCTCTTTCCGCTGCCCTTCATTGCGAAAAAAATGTGTTTAAAAATGGAGAAGGGTATGAATGTAAACATTTATACTTTCCCTGTGGTTATATATGTGTTGTGTACACACAGTTTATGGATGGGCCCGTTGCATTTGGACGTGTGTCTGTGCTTGTGGTGGTAGTAAATAAGATTGAATAGATGCAGGATGCACACACACATGCACACAGGCACAGACTCGGGCACGGATGTGAGCTCCATGCTAAAGAAGCGGTGTGTATAAATTTGCCTAAGTGTTTGGCCAAGGTCTGCGGCTGTGTGTGCAATCGATGTGCCAACAGCAATAAATCAGAGCGGGACAGACCTGAACGCCTCTACAGCTTCATCTGATGTGGCAGGTGGGCTTCAGGATGGCCCTGACGCACGCACGCACGCACGCACGCACGCACGCACGCACGCACGCACGCACGCACGCACGCACGCACGCACGCACGCGTGAAGCCCGGCAATTCAAGGTTTTCTCGGTAAAGACACACACACACAATATCATGAATTATCGGATACTTAAATTTGGATTCCATACACTAAAGCAGGACAAAAGTTTGTACCCCATTTCTTTTTGTCTTTTTTCGAAACAATTTTCCTCAACCAGAAACTCAAAGATTCTTTTCTTTCTTTTGATTTAATTCAGACATGAAAAGCAAAACTTTTAAATCAGAAACTCGTTTTCCACTTTCTTTTTCTTCTCATCTATTTGTCCCAGTTTACTCAAACAGCTCAGCTCCACTGGCTACCAACGCTACATGGCCACTGAGTCTGTGTGTGCCGAGTGGTTTTGGCTTATTTATAGAATCTGTAAAATACTTCTGAGAAGGTGAGATGAAAAAATGCTGCGGAAATAGCCATCTTAACATGTCACTTAGTACAGCGAGTTGAATTTCCCCGTCTCTTGTCTATTCAAGTGCGCACATTCTTCTGTTGATCGGTTTAGTGCACACGTGTGTGTGGGCAGGTCTGTTTAATGTCAATGTACTGTATGCGTGTGTTATGTGTTCACATTTTGTGCGTGTGTGTGTGTGTGTGTGTGTGTGTGTGTGTGTGTGTGTGTGTGTGTGTGTGAGAGAGAGAAAGATGCCAACAGTAGCTGTATTGTCCTGATGGGACAGGCAACAGCATCGTCATCCGGGCCACTGTAATCATGGCTGGACTGGAGATGAAAGACACTATTGACAAGAAGTGAAGTGTCTGAGAGGGAGAAAGAGAGAGAAAGAGAGAGAGAGAGAGTGAGAGAGAGGAATGTAATGAAAGGGAGCAATGAGAAACAGCCTAGACGAGAATAGCTTGCTGACCAAACTCCATTATGAAACAAGCTTTTGCCTTGTGCTCTTTATTTAGCAGAGCATAAGCCAATAAGCTAATGAAAAGAAAGTTGGGCAGTGTGTGGGGGCATCGTGGTTGGTTCAAAGCAAATGCAGATTACGGTAGTGTGGTGTATTTTGCTCTCATGGCGCATTGGGGCTAGCATACGACAGTAGCCTTTTTAATAGTTTGTTGATTCAATCAGAGGATTGGCGGTTCGATCCCGGGCTCCGCTAGGTTATGTCGATGGGCAAGACACTAAACCCCAAATTCCTCCTGTAGGCTGTGCCTGCAGTGTTTGAATGGGTGTGAATGGTTAGACAGTTGTGATGGGCAGGTGGGCACCTTGCATGGTAGCCCCCGCCATCAGTGTATTTGGGTGAGAATGGGTGAACGATAGGTAGTGTGAAAATGCTTGGAGTGGTCATAGGTCTAAGAAAGCGCTACATAAGTACAGGTACAAGTCCATTCACCTTTTACTATTACCATTTACATCCTGGAAGGCTTCCTCTCATGGTTGCCTCCAGGGATGCATTGCAAGAACTGGATACCCTTGTCTCAAGACGGTGCCTGTTCTTTCCAATGACGATTACTTACCAGGTGCACACGCCGAGAATAACTTTTCTCTTTGCGGTGTGCTTCCCCTTTATGTGGCCCGGGGACGATTGGTGCCAGTTAGAGAAAGGTTTAAGGAGAAAAGCTTACGGAGTGATCAGTACTCGGTCAAGAGTTTCTTGGGGTTTCAGTAACGGTGAGTCCACCCACTGGGAGCGAGACGCGAGCGCTCTGTCATCCGATCCACACTGTCTTCGTCTTTGGTAAGCGTCTCTTCCAGTCTGTCAGCAGCAGCTCCTGGGGAGCTGAGGGGACAGTCGCTTGCCTGCCTTCACCAGGCTGACAATTACTAAACCGAAATAGTTTTCACGTTGGCTTCCATGGGTAGAAATCAACGATGTCTGTATGAGTTGATTCATTGATTTTTATTTTCCCACCCGTTGCGATTGAGGGGATGCCCGTAATGTCACAGGCTGGCTCACAGACTGGGTGCCTTGATCAATCAACGTAGATATGGCAAATGAGTCCAAAACACATATACAGTAGGATATTTGTGTAATTTGTCTGCTGTCTGAGTGACGGACGTCAAAAAAGGCCAATGAGGATTGGCCATGAGAAGAAATTGTTGGAGACACATTTTTTTCCAAAATGTATCTCCAACTATTCCAGTGCTTTTTAGCCAGGATGTCCTTCTCTCAACCAAGTTAAAACTTTCAACAACACCCATGGCGACCCATCACACTGTGATGGTAATAATGGCACCAGTGGTGTCGATGATTGGGCATGTGGAGCCAGCCCTGTCGCTTTTGCCCAAAAACTCCCAAAGCTTTACCTGTCCCCGCAGTGCATTCAGGGATAGGCCCCTGCATCTCCAGCGACTCTGAACCCGGTAAAGCGGATATAGGAATTGGATGGATGGAAAATGGATGGAAAGCCCATCTCCCTTTCTTTTTTCCCCACTTTTTCTTCCTTTAGTTTTCACTTCGAGCAATCTTTGCCACCATCTCCCCTGCCTTTATATTGAACTGGTATGAAGCCAAATTGTTTCTCTCTCCCTCTTCTCTTTATCGTGTTGGACCAGTTCTCTCTCTCTCTCTCTCTCTCTCTCTCTCTCTCTCTCTCTCTCTCTCTCTCTTTCTCTCTCTTTCTCTCTTCTCTTTCTTTTTTAGAAGCAGTGTGCTTGTTTTTATCTGCTTTGTTGTAAATGTACTCTAGGATTCTTCCTGCAGCCCTTCTTATAATTTATGGATGTTTACCTGCTATCATGATGCTGCACATCAGTGGCTCAACCCCCCCGTGTGATTTTGTTTCTGTGTGTAGGTCTTTTCTATGTGTGTTGGATGGATATGCTGTCTAAAAGAATACTTTGGATGTTTTCTTAAAGGCATACACCCCGTGTCACAGGTTGCGTTTTGTGTGTATTTGAAGTGTATTAAATGTATTCTTGTGTGCGTATGTACACTTTGTCTGCTGGATCCTTTAATACCTCCAGACAATCAATACGCAGAGGAGCAATGTTCGGCCCTGTCTTCTTTTAAAAGATGCACTCCACAGAGTGGTGTGAGCCAAGAGTCGAGAAGTCAATAAAACAAAGCCGATAGTGCTTTCATTTGTTTTTGTTTTTTTACTTTGGCATCGAGGCCTCAGAGTCCGAGTCTGTGGCCGAATATTTAGTGTCTTGTCATTTCGATACAAACAAATTAATCCTTTTTGTCAGACCTCTGGATGTGCAAAACACAAGCCCATGAATGTATTGACGCCGTTGTTTGCTAAGATCTTGCCTTGTTTCTCTTTCTCAGGGCTGGTGGCGGACGAGGCTGAGGATCAGGGGTTGAGGTTATAAAAACAACAGCGGAGCAAGGAGGAAAAAAAATACAGAGGAAGCCGATCTGCTTGGAAAGTCTTCTTTCGTCTCATCATACCCTGCAGTCCTAAAAGGCACTGACTGACCCTGCAGAGGATTACTCTGAAATACACACCGACACCCACTCGCTCCCGCCTCCCCTCACCGCCATGTCCTCCCACCTCAACCCACCTCTTCTCATCCCCCCCATCCTCTTCCTCCTCTTCCTCTCCCTGTCCATTCCCTCCACCTCCACCTCCACCTCCACTCCTCCCCCCTCCCTCCTCTCCTTCCTCCCACCGGAAGGGGGACTCACACATTTGGTGGTTCACAACAAAACGGGCGAGGTCTACCTGGGCGCCGTCAACTGGATCTACAAGCTGTCGAGCAACCTGACCAAGCTGCGGAGCCACGTTACTGGCCCGGTCACAGACAACCCTCGCTGTTACCCTCCTCCCGGTGTCCAGTCCTGCCCCCACGAGCTGGTGCAGACCTCTAATGTCAATAAGCTCCTGCTACTTGATGCTGCCCACAACCGCTTGATTGCCTGTGGGAGTACTTCCCAAGGAATTTGCCAGTTCCTGCGTCTGGATGATTTGTTCAAGCTGGGTGAGCCCCACCACCGTAAAGAGCATTATCTATCCAGCGTTGCCGAGGCAGGCACCATGTCAGGTGTCGTGATCTCCCCGGATCTTTTTGGTGGAGGCGGGAAGCTTTTTGTCGGCACCCCAATTGACGGTAAATCGGAGTACTTCCCAACGCTGTCCAGCCGCAAGTTGATGTCCAACGAGGAGAACGCTGACATGTTTAGCTTCGTCTACCAGGATGAGTTTGTCTCCTCGCAGCTGAAGATTCCCTCCGACACGCTCTCAAAGTTCCCGGCGTTCGACATCTACTACATCTACGGCTTCAACAGCGAGCAGTTTGTGTATTATCTCACCCTACAGCTCGACACCCAGCTTACCTCGCCGGATGCGAGCAGCGAACAGTTCTTCACGTCTAAAATTGTGCGCCTATGTGTCGACGATCCGAAGTTCTACTCCTATGTCGAGTTCCCCATCGGCTGCACCAAGGACGGAGTGGAGTACCGCTTGGTTCAGGATGCTTATTTGGCCCGGCCAGGCACCCGTTTGGCGCGTTCGCTTGGTATTCAAGAGCATGAGGAGGTTCTGTTTACTGTATTCGCCCAGGGTCAGAAGAACAGAGCCAAGCCGCCCAAGGAGTCGGCTTTGTGTCTGTTCACAATGAAACGGATAAAGGAGAAGATTAAAGAGAGGATTCAGTCGTGCTACAGAGGAGAGGGGAAACTCTCCCTGCCCTGGCTGCTCAACAAGGAGCTGGCCTGCATCAACTCGGTGAGTGTTTGAGGCAGTAGCTCCCAGAAGGGTTTTTGTGATCATCGTCAGTCATGAAAATGATGTTGTTCCTGCTTGTTTTGGCTTGTGGTTGTGTGTGTGTGCATGTTTTGGTCTCTAATTGAAAAAAATTGGGCTAGCTCACATCACTTTACTTCAAGTACAGTTTCTAGTTGGAGGTTGGATTGGACAGATTGTCTTTTCCTTGCCAAATGCATTTTATCAGTCATGGGTTTAGGTTGTGTTCATATTAAGCAGGTTTAGAGAGTTACTGTCCAGCTCTGAAGCTTTTACTCAATAGTCTGTCTACATCGGTTAAAAAATATGCTGTCGGTTGCCTTCAAATATTTGCACGGTGTGGCTTGAAAATCAAGCTGAACTATACGTGAAAAACACCAAAAGGCAATGTTTTGGGTGAATCCCAACATTAGCCTAATGTTTAACTGAAATATCTGGATATTGAACACATTTTTCCTCCATACTCTCATCGCCAAAGCCGAACTCTACACCCTGGAAAAACTTCAAGCTGCTTGTTCATCTATTTAAGTTTCCCTGGTTAACCTGGAAGTGGAAAGTATGAATCTCGACAAAGTAATATTTTCCATTCTGGTAGGGCCAAAACTACCAAAGTGTAGGTGTGATTACACATTTAGCCATTTTAGCTCAATTCAGAATTACAGCCCGTTGAGAGAATTTGAACAGAAAATACTGTATATTCACCACAATCTTCATAAGAGAGAGAGATTATAGAGTGAGACAGGAATGAGTCCTAAAACCCAGAAATGAGTCAGCATTTTTGCACTTCCTGATCCCTCGTCTCCAAGTCAATGTTTTTTTTTTTAATGGGTTTTCGTTTATATTTCGGTCTGGTGTTAACACAAACTTAAGAGATTTTATTCTACAGCATAAAATATGTCAGTAAATACCCCTCTGTCTTAAAAAAAGCCCTTGCTAACAAGTGGCTAAACGAGTCTGCCAAGCCTGATCACGCCAAACACTACTCCACCTTAAGCGTAGTGCTGGTGACGTGTAGTCACGTGACTGTGATGTAGTTCACTTATAGCCTAATATTAAGCTTTTTACAGGGCCATTGCATTCATGCTTCAAAACCTATAAAAGTGTTGTTTCATTTGTGGAGATTATTATTATAGTGTCTACCTGCCATACATTAGCCTACATTTACTCCGGGCTTAGAAAACCTTCATCCCTCCAACTCTCCTGCACAACATCTGATGATGTGAGTTCATGTGAAACGTACCTGACGGAGATCTAAAAGAGCTAAACACGTCGATCGTCAAAGGTGGGAATCGCTTCCCACTGGCAGATGTGATAAAAAGAGGGAACGAACATGAATTTATTCCATCATGATTGAATATAATTTGGTCAAAATGTATCCACAGCTAAGTGAGACTACTCAGCCTGAGGGCGAGGGCGGCTGTCTCCTAGGAATAATTCAGACTGTCCACAGGTTGTGGGTGGCTTGTCTTTCCGTTCTTTCATAGATGAGCTGGCCTAAGGGTGCTTGAGAGACATTGTGTGTGTGCGTGTGTGTGTGTGTGTGTGTGTGTGTTACCCACATGTCACACACACACACGGCCCTGTATCCTCATGAATAATTCACCTGGTCTCACCTTCTGTTATTCAGTCGGTGCTCCATAACAACCTGCCATAAATCTCTGGACTTCTCTCTCTCTCTCTCTCTCTCTCTCTCTTGCTCTCTCTCTCTCTCTCTCTCTCTCTCTGATGTGCCTCCTTTTCTTTCTCTTTCACTCGATCCCCATCCTTTGCATAAAGATATCTTTTATTTTGCTAACCCCATTCTCCCTGCGCTCCTTCTTTTATCTGCATTTCACTTGCTTTGCCTCTGTGTCCCTCCCCTCAACTCCTCTCCCTGACCTCTTCTCTTTGCCTTTTCATTTTTAACCTTTAACCTCCCTCATTTTTACATTCTTGCTCCTTTTGCCCCTCTTCGGCTTCTTCCATTTCTCTCTGTCTCTCTCTCTCTCTCTCTCTCTCTCTTTCAAACCTTTGCTGTTGCACCATCTCTCTCTGCCCTCTCCTTGACTTTCCACTGAGTGATGAGGTGCAGAGTGACTTAGTGTGTAAAGCCAGTGCCGGGATGTGATCTGAAAATACAATGTAGTGGGGAACAGACGATGCCAGTGAGAGAGGAGGGGAGAGGAATGAAAAAAAGAAAAGAAGCGGGATTCGTTGGTTTTGTGGGCAGGAGGGGGGGAAAGAAAGGGGGGGGGGGGTGGTTGCGCAATAGAGGGCAGCGTTGAAGAAGAAAGGGAAAGGAGAAGGGTGCGACGTGAGGAAGGGTGCGTCAGACGGATCACTGGGTTGAGAGCAGAGAGGAACGAAACAAAGCACCGCTGTGCCTCAGTGCAGCCTCAACTCTGAGTTGATAGCTAGTTGATAGGTGTTGATAGACTTAAAGTATTAAGAACAACACTACAGACAGATAGAATTACAACAAGCACAAATGTGGACTTTTTTTTGTGCCTCTCTTTATTCTCAGTTTCGCTAGCTTTACTACTTGATTAAAAGAAATGGACCAGTCTTTGTCTTTTCATCCGTTTTGTCATTACAGTATAGACGCAATGTGTCCGACGCCACTGGTCCAATTATGGCAAGGCCTTGGGGGAGTTAGAATGAGCCAGCAGGTTCATTTTTCGTGCTTCGACTGCTCATACGGCAGCTGTAGGGATCAAACCTGTGGCTATTCCATTAACCTTGTGAACCCCAAGCAGTTTCAGGGCGTCTTTTGCTCCTATATAAGTATATAAGGCCTGCACCTCGATGGAAACAGCACAATCATGGCTAGAAGTGGGGGAGTGTGGGAGCCAAAAGATAATATTTTGTGCAGTATAACACAGTCATAGCTAAAAATAATGAAAAGTATTCATTTCATTAGTATTTTATTTTACAAAAATTGGAAACAAATTTAAATTTATGCAACCTTTTTTCAAGGGCCCACTAGGTTTACCAATATTTGAAAAGAAATTACATTTTACAACTTCTCTGGTCCTCTCCTCTCTGCCCCGTGTAAATGGCCTGCAGTTCAGTCGGAGATTCACTGCAGAGTCATTCCTTCATCCAGTGTTGCGCAGGGGAGCGTAGAATTTAATGTTTCTTACAGGATCTGGTTTGTGCAAAGACTTGCCGTAAATACAACATGTTGACTAAAGTGATTTTGAGTAAAGATTATTGTTTTAAAGCTATGTGTTTGTCACATCAATTTGTTCATGGGCAGTCGAAAATTTGATCCAACATTAAATTCTGTTTTTTAACGGTTTATAAAGAAAACATGACTTGATCACTCTCATCACTTGTTTTACAAATATGTTCGTGGGACAGGCAGCCATGTTTTCTTGTTAAATGCAAGAAACTGTCTGTGTTCAGCTGGCAGTGACAATACATGTATTTTCAAGTAACGGAGTCACATCTGGAAGTTCGTTGCGTGTTATATCTTCTAATTAATTTTATGTTTAAAAGTGCCCCGCTTACAAGACAATAACACCTCTGTCACAGGCCCACCGGAGCAGTGCGAGCGCCATGTGGCCTTTTAGTATAAAGTGTACTGTATCTGCATGTGATTATGCTAATGAGCGTACAGTTACATGATCGTCCTTTATGGCCATCTGTCGTTCCGCCTGCCGATCGATCAAGGTCGTGTCAGCCGAGCTCGCTCTGGGACGCCAGCCGTGATGGATTTATCATCTCCTCGCACACGGGGCCTGTTCAGCGTTTTTTACCTGACGAGAGCGGTGACGGGGCCCTCTGCGCTGGTGTCACGTGGAAACTTTCACTTTGGGCCGGTTGCGTGAGACGCGGTCGGGTCGAGTCAGTCAACACTCGGCTTCACCTGGAGGCCGTCAAAACTTCATCACGGTGCACAGCACTTGAGGAAAACCATTGTAAAAAAACGTGGTCTTTGAAGATCAATATACGATTTTTTGTATTGTCAAAAGATGTCAAAGTTTTCAACTTCCTTAAAATGATTATAGAACTCTCACTTCCCTCAGGCTGCGGGTTATCATCGACTACTTGCATCAGGTTTATAGTTCCTAAAAGGAGGGGCTTTATGGTCACAATTCCACACCCCGTCTCTAATTGATTTGAGCTCAGTCCAAGTCCAATTCCAATCTCTCTCCTAGGGCTCAGGTAGTATAATTCTCCTATTGGAGAGAAAGTCATTTGTTCAGTCTATAAGGGTCTCTACAATGTCACCTGTGATTTAATTTGAGATTCAGCCCTGCTGTTTAAGTATGTTTAGGACCCGCAGACTGGAACTCACATGAAACCTACCTACATGGCCAGCAAGTGGGACATTTCATCCTGCATTTGAATTGTATGAGGGGAAACTGGATAGAGACGCTGTAATTGAGGGGAAATATAGACGAGCAATGGGATAATGCAAGAGACCCGGACAGAGATGTGGGCCGACGTGTGGACAATGGCCCCACTGTAAGCAGGAAAGCCTCCCTTCCTCATGAGCTGCAAGGCATCCAGCCTAAATAATGGCTATTAAACGTAAGAACCTGAGTCACACTGTACAAGTCATGCATATGTTGGGATCAGCCTGACTTCCTTTCTTCCAGTGATATAAGCAATATGAATGAGCGCCTCCTTCTAACTTCAGGCCTTGCCAAAGGAGTAAAAAAAAGGGGGGTTGGCTCGGGTGTAGCGTGGAGAGTGAAAACCCAAGAACAGCCATGGGGGTTCATCTCGGGAAGTTTAGCTGGATGAACAAACAACTGGAAAATGAAATCAGACTCCCCCCATCTGTCTGCACCTCTATTTAAATAATATAAAAATTGACGACAGGCATTATTTGTCCTCCGTCCGTCATTTGGTGGTCAAAGGTCAAGGTCACTCTGAACCATCTTGAGGGAATTTCTTTTAATTTGGCACAAACATCCACTTGGACTTAAGCATCAACTGATTAGTGTTTGGTGGTCAAAGGTCACCGTGACCTCACGATACAATTGTTTGGGGCCATAACTCAAGATTTCATATGCTAATCATGTCAATTCAACACAAAGCGGGATAAAATGATAAAGGGATGAGTTTTTGGACAGGTCAGTTTGGAAATTGTATCTATTTGGACAGATTCTAGGCAATAGTAGATGCTCTTTGTCGTCAGGTGGCCAAATGCACCTCCGCCCCCCTCTGAAGCTGACTTATTGGGTTATTTTTTTCATATTAAATGTACTTGTTAAGGTAGCAGGGGAACAAAACAAAACATTGCACTCAACAGAGAAACCTTTCGACGACAGTTCAGTTAATGCCACACTGTGCATGATGTCTAATAACATCTCGGTCGCAATCTCTGCCACGACGTCAATTGATGTCAAAATATCCGTTCGAGGCACGTCAGATTGTACAATGGTTACACTCGAAGGGACTAATGAAAAACGCTGGAGGTTCTTCTTCGTCAGAGTCCCCAAAACTTTCATTTATAGAATCTATTCAAAAATGTTGCCCCAGCCAGCGTGTTGTGCATCATTTCATGTCGCATTGTGATTGGTTGGTTCGTCTTACAGTTCGATCCAGGACCACCGTTTTGGATTCATATCCAAATATTTTTTACTACGTTTTTTTCTCAGGTGTCCAGGGGCCTGAACTGTAGTCCAGCCAGTACAGTAAGAGTGTGCACATACAAAACAATGTGAACATTAATATCGGTCTAAATGTCAGACCTAGATGCTGAACTTAGATGTATTTATAAAATGTCTCCTTCTGTTGTAGTATGTTCTGTTTCTTCGCCCTAACAAAACGCCTCAGTAGATCTTTCCCTCAGATTACTCTGGCAACCGCGTGGGGTTTGTGTGTCCGTGCGTCCTCCCCGAGTCCTCCTCTTGGGTTCGGGTGAGCCGCTTCTCCCGCCACGACGGGGTGCGGGCTCTCTCCCCATGCGTCTTCATGTTCAACTCATTATCAGGAAGAGGCCCGGCGTCGGCCTCCTGGGAGTTGAACTGAGTGGTGGGTGACCTTCGCCGGCTGCAAGCTGCCGTCCAGTTCCACAGCTCTGTAAGCAGGCCGACCCGGCAACGCTACAGCCTCGGCATGACTAATGAGACCGATTCAGACAGAGAGAAGGAGATACTATCCTCTGTGTGTGTTTAGGACTCACTTTATCTCCCTTTTTCTGGGTCTCTCTGTATACTTCACCGGGTGCTCATTTGTGTGTGTCTGTGTGTCCACCTTATCCTGGCCTCCAAAGAAGAGAGGGGGGGGGAAACAACAGAGGAAAATGGGCTGATAATAAGAAGTGTGTGTGTGTGTGTGTGTGTGTGTGTGTGTGTGTGTGTGTGTGTGTGTGTGTGTGTGTGTGTGTGTGTGTGTGTGTGTGTGTGTGTGTATTGTTTTTGCATTGTCTGCAGCACCACAAGGTGGATGTCAGCGGGAAAATTGGCTGCAATAACATAGTGCAAGAAGACTCTTTTGTTATTGCCCCCTCTCTCTCTCTCTCTGAATCTACCTCCCTCTCTCTATCTCTCTCTCTCGCTCGCTCTCTCTCTCTCTCTCTCTCACTCTGTCTCTATTTTTCTCCGAGCATAATAGTGTTTATTAATATTTATCAGTGTTGATCACTGCTGGCTAGGATTGCAGTCTATTCCTGTGGCATTTTGTATTGTGTCTTCCAGGCGGCTGGTGGCTGGTGTGTGTGTGTGTGTGTGTGAGTGTGTGTTTGTGTGTGTGTATGTGTTTGTGTCCGTGTCTGCTCTCTGCTTCATTCTCTCTCTCTCTATTGTATCTTCAGTCTCATTAGCGTGAGCTTGTGCCTTAGTGGATGGATCACCCACACACATTGCATCACGCCTGCTGGGTGGGGAATATCGAGGCTCTAATGACTTTGCTTCCATCCCAGCACACCTACACTTCCTTAATATTTGTCACAGCCAAAGCGTTTGGTTTGTGACGAGCTGATAGGGACCTATAGACAACCTCTCATGCAGCATATCGAGCAGGGAAGCCATTTCAGGTATTTAGGATACTGGAAGCAAAAGCGCCGTTCATTTCTGCGATTGTTTTCTGCGACTAGTTGGATCACTTCCAGTTGGCTTGAATCTGTCCCGGTTGAATCATCGGTGCAAAAGATGAGCTACCATGTTAGTAAATGGCAAAAAAAAAAAAAAGTCACGTCAAAGGAGAAAGAATTGTGAGTAGCATTTTCGTTTGGGATGAGATCCAATCGCCAAGCTTGACATTCTGTTGTGTGCACCGTTGACATTGAGCTGAAGCCAAAGACTGCACTTTGTGAAAACTCCCCATGATACATTCAGCATTCAGCGTCTTTCTGAATCTTGGCTCATTTTGGATAACGTTTGCAAAATATGGTGCAGTGCTGGTTCCCATTGTACTGACTGAATCTCTGAATTAAGTAACACAGTAATTTTGAAACGATTAAAAAAAGAAAAAAGAAAAAAATTAAGTTATGAAAGTGACATCTGTTACATACATCTGAAGCATAGTTCAAGAGGTATTCATTGATTTTTTGGCCTTGGGGGAATGAGCTGTAAATGTAACACAATGCATATCATCGCCTCACAAAGGTGTCGTGACGAAACTGTTCGCAAACAGATGCCTGCTCACATCACATCACATCCAGCAGCCAGGAAGCAGCATTAGCATTCATTTGGAGTCGACCCTCCGGTGAATGTTTAGTCCAATCACTCCACTTTTAGCTCCTGTTTCGTTTCTTTCCGACAACTCCTGGGGGAAATATCCGTCTCTTCAGCTGCTAAATGCTTTCGCAGTGCACACCGGCTAGTTGCCATCGTTGTCTGTCTGCCGTTTGGTGCTGGACAGGTGGCGTTTTTCTCTTTTGGGGTTGCTTAAAACAGCTGCCGGCCGCTTCTTGAAAACGATGCTAATGGGAGCTGACCTGCGCAACCGAAGCAATATCCCTAAAAGAACAAACTGCATAGTCCTCTGCGAGTAAGTCACCGCTTGTGACTGCTTTCACATTGCACATAGTCATTTACCTACAAAATAAGAGGTACCTAAAGTTACTGTGAGGAACTTTTAACTGCTTATGAAACAGGCTCAATTTAACACCGATGCCTCTGTATGAACTACATGAGTAATCCAGACCATAACTATTCATACATAGTTATTGTCAATGCTTGCCAGCAGTCTGTAGCTCTGGTGGGAGGAGGAGAGCTCGGTGCCCGGGGCAACAGCGTCTCTCTCCTCCTGTGGCGAGGAGCAGAGCTTCGCCTCGCCGCTCCGCCCCGTCGGTCCCCGCTGGGAGCCAACACCGACGCCACGCTGCTGGAGAGTCAGGCCGTGTTGCAGTGCCACCTGGAGGGGAAGGGGGGCACGGCAGCGTAGCAGACTGTCGGACCCGTGCTGCAGTAAAGTGAGAGGTTTTCTAAAGGGAAGCTGGTGCGTGGAAACGCTACCGCTTTTGTCCACAGGGAGCGCCAAAACCAACGCTTTAACTTCCGTCTCAGAAGCCGACACGTGTCTCGGTGGGCCCGATACTTATCGACATTGTTCCTTGAAGAGCAGGTGAGAGAACCCTTCGAAACCAACAGCGTCGTCTCAGGCCACACGGAGAATTTCTCCGGCGTTTCCAAGAAACCAAAGTTTTTTATGACTCAGCGGGAGACTAAAGGACTTGTAAAGATGAATTCCGTCTGGCGGTGCCGTGATGGATACACGTGGGGTGAATTGCTGTCAAATGCTGTCTAGAACACAGCCCCATTGAGGGAAACACTTCTTGATGAGGTGCAGTTTTCACTTGCGCCCCTTGAGACATTTTGATGCATGATGACGCAGCAAAATGTCACACACCTTGAGGCATTTTAATGACTTCAGCTCTCACACTTCACCATATGCTACAGTCTCGTGTTTTTTTCCGCCTCAGGCTGAAGCACGCGGTGTCCACCATGCTGTGAAATCTTCCCAAATTATTGGGGATTCTCAATCGGGGAATTTCTCTGATCCAACAGGACAGCCTGAATGGTGGCTGTGAAGTAAATCTACTGCACAGTGGTGTTCATTGTTAACTCCAGCACTTCACGAAATGGATTAATGGCTGCTATAGGCTTACGAGAGTGTCAGCTTGTCATGGATTTGGAGCATTTCAGAGCTTGTGGCTGCTTAGTCTTAAAGCTGTGTGAGTCTGACCTATAGTGACCTTTTTCTTTTTTTTTTACCTCAGAAACTCACCAGTAGTCCGAAAGAGATGTCCAAGTCGACGCTGAGCAGAAGCAGTGATACTGCAGCAAGTTTAACCCTCTGAACCAACGCCAGGCCAACAATGGAATCTATATTTCCAACATTGTTCCAAGTGCCCACAACTGTTACCAATGTTGGGAAAAAAGAGGAGGCTCTACCGAACATACATGTATTAATCTATTCATAACCTCTACTTACAGCCTCTCCTGTTCTCTCCTCAGTGCACCGTGTTCAGAAGCCTGCGGTTCTGTCGAAATTTCCCAGAATTTGTGTCACGTGATTGTTGGTTTCAGCCGAGTCAATCATGGCTTCGTAGTTGCGTTGAGGAGCGCAGAATTTTATGCTTTTTACAGGATCTGGTTAAAGTAAAAGGTTTATTCAGGGCGAGATACTATAAATGAGACATGTAGAGTCAAATGTTTTTGGATAAAATATCACAATTTGAAGCTTAGTTTCGGTTGCTTCTTCTGACGGAAGCGTTCGTCACACATGACATGAATGATGTTCAAGGACCCTCGGGAAGAGGAAAATCTCACAATTATGACCTTCTTTCCAGCTTCTGGCTGTAGCGAACGGTGTCGTTTTGCCGATTGTTTAAAGAAACCATGCTTTCCCATCCCGCCGACGGCTTTTTGGGGGTTCAGAGGGGTTTTAAAAAACAGAGTGTCACATTCGGGAAATAAACGGCCCCTCATCTGTCCACAACGGCTGGAATTAGACGTGGTTCAGTGGTGCAACAATTCACTAAACTCTAAGCTACGCCGGTGTCCGTGTCAAATATAATTTACGAGTCCACCAAACAATCTGCTCAGAGGGAGTGGAACTCCCTCAACGGCCAATGCGTTCCTTCTCCTGCTGCCCAACCAGAGACCTCTCCCCTTTACACAAACCTGTGCTCGTCGTCTCAGCAGCACACTACCAAACTGCTGACCTGCAGCGACCAACCAGTGTGTAATCATTTATTGATGAGTGTTTACGCTGCGTTTGTATATACGCTTGTACGACGGACATGAATGCATGCATGCGTGTGTGTTTGCGCATTTATGTTTTTGTGTCCGTTAATTATTCACGTGCGCATGTGCGAACACCGGGGGTGTTTTGTAAGCGTCTCTCCAGCAGCCCGCCGCTGGCCGTGTTTTGGGTTTCCCCGCTGTAGCGGCTCACCAGAAGCTGTGAGACGAGTTGAAGCTCGGAGACACGGTTTGGCTTCACGTTGTCGTGTGTGGGTGTGGAAACGCACGCGCACATGCACGCGCACACTTGGCAGTAAACAGCCAATATTGTAAAAAAAGAAAAAATTGAAAATGTACATCTGAGATGAAAATCACCACACTCACCAAGGTCTTTGTCAGCATTTCATCATCATGACTTACAGTACATCTCAAAAATAGATGAAAAGAAACCAACTCAACAATAACATCCAGTGATTTGGTTGTTCCATTATGTTTCTTAAACATGATTCTCCAACAAGGATGTTAATAATGAACCAGCCAATCAGAATTTTACCAGATTAATGCCATCTGTTAGAAGCCCCGCATACATGTGTTGCACTTTATTTAAATGTAACAATGCCTACGCGCGTTGTCCCTGACAAATTAACTCTGAGGCGCAGCTTATCACTAGAATGACAGGAGTCGGTCCACCTTAAAAGCCTGGTTCCGAAGGGTCGGGGGGCAAAACCGAACCTCGCGCAGCAGCTACTTTCTCAACCGCGCTGGAATCGCCGCTGTTTACATTCATACTCATCACACGCACACACACACACACACACACACACACACACACACACACACACACACTTGCAATACACCAGCAGAAACCCTGACATGGCGGAGTATGGCAGGCAGACCCACAGCTGACAACCTTGCAGCTGATTGATGCGACGTAGACCGGCAATGTGCGTACGGCCGTGTGCTTTCGAAGCACGTGTATTCCCGGGCACATCCTCCTCTCTTTGACCACGCAGTTTGGTATCTCACAGGCTCAACCTTATTCGGGTGAGTCCCTGCCGTGGTCCTGTTGTTATTGGATTAAAGCTGTCAGGGAGGGCTTTAGTTCAGATTACACAGATTACAGTCTGCAGTGCTCAGATGGACGGCACGCTTTAAAGAGCATCATCTGGCTCGTGTTACGCGGAGAGCGGGCGTTTCAGCGAACGTGCAGCTCTGCAGACGTTTGCCCACATTTTGGTCAACGGGGGCCAACAAAGCAGCAGATGTGTCGCGGCGGGCTGCGGCGGGCTGTGGCGGGCCAAAACACAGCACGGCGAGGAGAAGAGCCGCATTCGATCTGGATGATTTGGGCCGACAGCGATTCACTAAAATATGCACGGATCAGGCCCAGTGCCGATCCCAGGGTCGTCTCTCTGATATCCATCCCAACCTCTCGAGATCTATCGAGTGGTATCCAGACAAGATAGAAATATATTATAATTACTAAATGTGATTGTGCTATTACTTTAAGATAGAATTGCACGTGAATGATATGCTCTTTGCCAGATAGAGTCTAATACGATATTAAATTAGATGACATGCAAATATCAGTAGAGAAATTGGAGGGTGGAAGACTGCCACAATGACTCAGATTTGGAGCCTGAAACTATTTTCCTTTTTACAACCTCTACTTACAGTACAGTCTGTCTTGTCCTCTCCTCTCCGCGTACACAGCCTGCATTTGAAATGTCGAAGATTTGCTGATTTTTCTCCCCCTTTTTTTTTTTTACAGGGTTTGGTTCGTTCATAAAGTTTCATTTTTGACGACATTTTAAATGAGACGTGTATGATTTGGTGATTTTTATGAAATATCAGTATTTTAAGCTTACATTTACTTTTTTTAAGGACGCGTTCGTCACACAGGATTTTCAAGAAAAAAAAAAAAACAACAAAAAACACCCCGTACGCTGGAAGGCTTTGGAGTTCTCTCAAGATGAGAGTCATTCAGCCTCACGTATCCACGAACATGTACATGAAGATGAGGAAACACAAAGTACAGCAGGCAAATGTATTCAGAGCATCACTGCTGTCAACAAGCGTGTGCTGTGCCAGAAAAGCAACACGCCAGACCGTAGCCTTCCATGTGGAATCAGCCCGGCGAGGAGGGCCGAGGCTATCTGGGGTAAAGCGAGCCGCTGTCCCACTGTGGCACATTAACCTATATGGCCAACCGACACTGACTGCTGGAGCCGAGCCCTCTCTTCCCACAGAGCTCCGTCTCTCTGGGATTCATCTACTGTGTACCTTTTTTTGTTTTTCTGCACACCTCTGTGAAAACTGTGACCCAGAAAGGTTTCCCGCCGGGATTCAGTCATCACGAACGCACGGACTGGCAGGGATTTACAATCCGCTCCACCTTGTTTTTTTTTGTTTTATTTTTTTATTCACCGGTGTGGCAATTAAAGCGATCGGCTCACATTCGCCATCCAACCTCCTCGTTTAAACTCTGCAATTAAACCAATTATCCCAAAAGAGCGGTTCAAGGTGTTTTTAAAGTATATTGAGTGTGACCAATATTGGAGCTGATGAGGCCTCCCGCATGCACAGAGCCCTGTGTTGAATAACGGGGAGAGGAGGAGAGAGGGAAAGGGAAAGACTTCAGACAGGAAGTCAGACAACTGAGAAATAGCGTGATTATTGCCAGGCCTGGGCAGATCATTTAATGTTTTATTTTATTTATTTATTTTACTTGCATGTGTTGTTCAGATGCAGATAGTTAGGTGAGTAAAGAACAGGGAGAAATCTTGAAACTGGGAGAATAGTCAGGCTGAAACACACATGGTGTTCTGTGTCTTACGCAAAAAACACAGACAAAACTTTCCAACGGCTTTGCAATTGCTAAATATTTACACACACACACACACACACACACACACACACACACACACACACACACACACACACACACACACACACACACACAGACACAGACACAGACACACACACAGACACACACACACACACACACCCATGTTCACACTTCGTGGTCGTTGCAGGTCAGTCGAGTTTTGTATGTTTTTCATTTAAAATGTTTCAGCTCCTCGCATTGGCACATCTGTTTTTAATCAAGGAAGGGGGAGGTGGGTGAGGTGGATGGGGTGGGGGTGAGAGGTTAAGGAAGTGTCGAAAAAGGAAGATATAAAGGAAAGGAATGAGAGAAAAGAAAGAAGGAATCTAAGAATGACAGATAGAGGTGAAGAACGATGAAACTGGCAGAGCAAGGAGACCGTGTGGAATGAATCTAGCTGCGAAAATAAAAACCTTGATCTCCTGGCATCCCAGCTATTCCTCGGTTTCTGACCTATGGGGCTGAAGTCTCTCTCTCTCTCTCTCTCTCTCTCTCTCTCTCTCTCTCTCTCTCTCTCTCGCCTGCAGCTTTTCGTTCCACCAGAGCACATCTCCTTGCTGCCAGGCTCTCCTTCCATCTCCCATTTAATGCTCCTCATTTCACTCGAGCCAAAACAACAGATGCTGAAATGTCAAAGTGCCTTCCCTTCACTCTTGAACTTGCAGAAAAGTAAAAGAAAAAAAGAACCTTCACCAAAAGATAGAAAGCATCCGGCCAATGACGGCTTGTTATGTAAGCAAAAATCCGAAGTAGGCAGTTCCTTCCCACGTCAGTGAGAAACCGAGCGGTGCCCAGTGGTCTTAGTGAAAGCAGGGATGCCAAATGTTCAGCTGTTTTGCGGGAAGACTGATCTGAAGGGGATTTGGATGCTTTCTGTAGATAATCTGCCAGATAAGGGAACTTTCACTTGTTTTTAGATTTTCTTTTGTTGCAATAACAATGATGCAATATTACTTCCTACAGTACTCGTACCAACCTACCAACCTACTCAAAAGGAAATGTGTGAGACCTGTTACGTATGAGTTCTCCTGTGTTTCCTCGAGGGATCGTTGAGCAGATTTTTTCGGGAATATAAAAAAAAACGTGTGCATACTTAACATTCGCTATGCAATCATCTTTCCAAGGAAAACCTGGAATGTTGCGGTGAAAGCTGCAGTCCCTAACTTTGATAAACAATTATTCTTGTTGTATATTTGCTCAGACCTTCACTATATCCTGAAAGTAGTACACGACATAGAGAATCAGGTTCCTCTGCTCAGTTTGACAATTTGATCGGAATATTCACGAGCAGTGCGTTAGAGACTCCTCCCCTCTGATTGGTTGCTTTCCTTTCGGGCACGATAGAATGTTGCAAACGCAACAAGGAGCACTAAAAGGAGGCAGACGAACCTGATTTTTTTGTATTATTATCTTTTCCATAAAAGTTACCAACTGCTGCTTTAATGTGTAATAAGTATACAGGCTCCCTGCACTCATCTCCTTTCTTGTCGTTGCTGGCTTTTTATCGCCACCAGCTGATAAGCTTCAAACTGGTGGAATGTGTTTGTATTGCGTCGCCTTTATGCTCGTTTTACAGCCACCTGAAAATAAATCCTCCGCAAGGAACTTTTTAAACGATGAGAACAGAGGATTGGCCCCGCTGCTCTGTTACATGTCTTGTCCATGACATGCGTGAGCAACAGCACGGTCCAATCAAACGCTCAAGCTGCTTCCTTAATATCAGTGACAAAGGCTAGATGTGACGAATTGCATCCTTTGCATCTTGCGCTTGTCCTGTTCAAACGGCTACTATACCAACTGCAGTAATGGGAGGCGGGCACTGTGTGTCTGTGTGCGAGTGACAGCATGTGTGTGTGGGTGTGAGATGCAGATGCCCATAGTTCTGTTGCCATTAGAGCAGACTGCACTGCCAGATGTCTGCACAAAGTCCACTCTGTGTGTGTGTGTGTGTGTGTGTGTGTGTGTGTGTGTGTGTGTGTGTGTGTGTGTGTGTGTGTGGGGCTATATCTTACAGCGGCTGTACACTTTCACCCACAGGCACACAAATGCACATTGAACAACATTGGAATGTGTGCACACGGACACTTGTGTCTGTGTGTCTGTGTGTGAGCGTGAGCGTGAGTGCGTGTGTGTTTGTGTGTGTGTGTTTTTAGTTAAGCAGGTCAAAGCTTCAAGTGTCCCAGTCTGTTAGACAGATGTTTAAGATCCCTGTTGCAGCCCCTCCTCTGTCACACACACACACACACTCACACACATACACACACGCACACACACACACACAGACACACACACACACACACACACACACACACACACACACACACACATATACACGCACACGCACACACACGCGCACTCGCACACATATACACACACACACACACACACACACACACACACACACACACACACACCTACGGTCTTTCATATCCACTGACAAACAAACATGCACACACAGACACCCACTCATTAACAACCAATTAGAGAGCAGATATTGGCTCACTGGGGGAAACTAAAGGCCAGCCAGTGCTGTTCTCCGCTTTCAACGCCAAGTCACAACAAATACCTGGATGCAGGCCAGGAGTGTGTGTGTGTGTGCGCGTACACATGCGAGTGTGTTTATATGAGTGCTGTTGATTTCTTCTTCCCAAGTTTGGCAGTCCAATCTCATCTCCGTTCTTTATTTTTTTAAAAGAAACACACACACACACACACACACACACACACACACACACAAACCCTCAAATAATGAAATGCAGTTTTACACTCTGCAAGTCTTGTTGTTCGTTGCATCAGCCGGTGCGTCTCAGTAGTACAACTCTCACACGCTCCAACATTATCTCTCTCACGTGGGAACAGGGCACGAGCTATGTTTTATACACACGCGCACGCACACACACACACACACACACACACACACACACACACACACACACGCACACGCTCTCCGTGGGATTGTAGCAATGTGTTTATGCCGGTATCGGATGAGGAGATTCTTGAGACATTTGGCTCTCTGGAGAGCATGTCAACAACATCTCTCTCGCTCTCCCTCTCTGTTTACCTCGATCACAGTCTCCAACTTGCCTCATTCTCTCTCCCCCCTTCCCTCGCCCCTCTCCTCTTTGCGACGCTCTTTTCGACCGCCGCGAATACACAGAGACTTTGGGAAAAAAATGAAGACAATTTAAGTTTATTCGACTGGTGTGGACGCTTTTATTCATAATAAACTACGCCGCGCAGTGCACCGAAGAAGAGAAGAGTTGCACATACACACACTAAAATACACGGAGGGGACAGGAACAGTGGTTACCTATGGCTTATGATGGCTTTTAGATTTCAGAATAAAAGTCTTCACCTATCCAGATTGATGGAATTATTACCCGGTCCTGATTTGCATAAAACAAAAATGCAGTAGATAAATTACCTGATAAATGGCTTAAACCTCAGGGTGGCCTAACTACGGCGCGCTGACCAACTTTAAATGGCCCATGCACGTGAATAAAAATAAATAGGTAAATAATTTAAAATGGCTTGAGCATCAGCCACCTAATGCATTGCACTATTTCCATATCCTAATTTAATCTAGATGTCAAACCAATATTTTACCATTTCTGCCCATTCTATTTGTTACATGTTAATATTAGTCTTTCAGATTTACATCTTATGTTCACATTTGCATCGCAACCTTTTAAGTGGGCCCTCAGGCCGCGAACAGAATCCAAATATTTCTGCCATTACATGTGGCAGAAATATGTGGCCACAAAATCCATGCAGTGTATGTAGTGTAGTGTAATATATGATGAAATTTAGGAGAGGCAGATACAGAAATATTGTTTTGGATTCATGCGGACACACAGATAAATTAGTAGTAGTAGTGTCGCGCAGTTATTTTGTGAGAAAATGAACTTTCTGTGGCACCTGAGGTTTTGTGGTCTCGAAACACAGATGTTCTTGCAGTTTAACTGGTCGAAAACTAAACATTTACTATTGTTTGCTCCCGTGTCGGCCCACAATCCAAAGAGTTTGGCCACCCTTTACTTAAATAATAAATAGAAACTACTTAAGTTTCCTTTCAACTTCGTGCTCACGACACAAAGAATGCTTTGATTTTTTTCTTTACCCCTGCACCCCAAAATTCCCGGTCTCCACCCTTCTAAAAACAGCCCATTTGGTGGCGTGGTAATGTTGTTAACGTGTTCATCCCGGTGCCACATCTTGTGAAACCACAGAGTGGTCACGCCAGCTCTCATGCCGAACTCTCACCCTCTCTGTCTCTGTCTCTCTCGCTCGCTCTCTTCCTGGATCAGGGCTCATTAGTGGCGACAAGAGCGCTGTTGACCCCTTAGCCTTCCCCCTTTTGTTTCTCCTGCCCATCTCCCCACTAGTTCCCCCCCCCCACACCCCCTCTTCTCTTTCCCCATCTCCTCTCCTTTCTCTTCATCTCACTTGCCCCACTATCTCCCTCATCACCCCATCATCATTCACCCAGCAAGAGTTTGGCAGGGGTCTACGTGTGTGTGTGTGTGTGTGTGTGTGTGTGTGTGTGTGTGTGTGTGTGTGTGTGTGTGTGTGTCGCCAGGGGCCAGCCTGCGCCTGTGTACAGCAGAGGTCTTCGGCAAGGACAACACAGGGGACTCTGTCCTTGTCTAACCCCCTGAAAATAGCACAAAGGTGTGTGTTTGTGTGTGTGTGTAATGCTATGTACAGTGTCCTGGGTATGAGCAATAGCTTGTAATAATAATAGCGCGGTCAGAGGTCCAGTATAAGGCCAACAGGGACAAGCTACGCAGAGCATATAAAAGCACCAATAAAAGACTACTGCAGCTCGCCTTATGTTGGAGGCACAGTACAGGATTGTTACAGCGATTCACACCAGACGCAGTGTCACCAGTCATCTGGCCATTCGTAAAAGAAAAATTATAAACCAACACACATATGGAAGACAGTACTGCCCTTCAAGTGCAATTTTTAATTGAAACCTCAGTGGTCGAAAGTAGAAGCAGTTAATGGCGGCTTCATTTTTTGAGTCATGCAGCGGATGATTTAAGTATAATTTCACCGCTCAAATCAGGCCCTGATGATGTGACATTTATGGTTTTAACGATGGGGTATCTGGCATTTTTTAATGTTTGCGACGGAAAGTTTTTTCTTCTTTTGTTTCACAAAATAAGTGCTAAGATTAAGGTATCAAACAAGCTTATTATTTTTGGTGTTGCAAGAAGGGTATAGAGTCTCAGGTGCAGCGTCAGTTTTTAAGTAACCTACTATATTAACGATTCTATCCAGACGTGGACATTTTCCCCCCCGGTTTTCTGGGTGTTCTCCTTAAAGCTTTAGGGTGGGCAACATATTTTTAGGATTCTAAAAAGGAGCTGGATAATAAAAAAACATCTAGCATCATTTTGCTCGCCCCCCTCCCCCACCCCCCCAGCTTTAATGTCCGTCCAGTAACGAGCTTATCTTTGAAAGCGAGCTGACCTTCAGTTGTGGCCGTAGTCGTGAAACGGACGTACGCCCCACTTACACGTCTCATTTCAAGTGTCTTGAATCAGGCCTTTTAGTCACACTCAGCCACGTGCATGCATCTACCGGCCCACGAAATAGATTACACCTGTTTGTAGTCTGAACACTAGAATAAATGCTGTTTTAAAAAAGAAAAATAGACTCTCCAGTCACTTCCATGTTGGTGGCTGACGGAGCTTCAGTGTGCCCCTGCTGCGTCGCGGTAGAGGAATGACAGAGTAGGCAGACATGCAGGAATTACATGTCCGCAAGGCCCACAACAGCTAGCAGATGTCCGGTCTGTGTGAGGCCACATTCGTCTGCAGTGAAAAAAAAACTCGTCGGCTGAACGCTCCACTGTGCCTCAATCTGAGCTGTTGACTCTTCGGTAATGATGCAAGTCAGGCTAAACATAACAAACCATTAGCGTCCTCAGCGTGCCGGCAGATCTCACTTCTGTGCTCGCAAGAGCTCCACAGACACTGGGAATGCAGATTAGTTGCAGAGTGCGAGGCGGCGCCATGAATAAGTTCCGGCTAAATGATGTAATTATGAGCCGTTGTAATAAACAGGTTCCTTAAAACTTCTGATTCGGGGCTTCTTTTTTTTTTTTTTGAGGCGCAACACGGACGGGGTTTCCATACAGATATGTGTTCAGAGGCATCGCTTTTGACCGCCATGTCTTCGTTTATCCTCGGCTCGATGGAAAGACATCTGCAACTGCATTTAGTTATTTATCTCAACAATCATGTGACCTGTTAATGCTTGAAGCCTGGGATCATCATCCTGCTAATGCTCTAAAAAAAAAAAGGAAGAAAAGAAGAAAAGATGGTCTCAGAGAGCTGCAGGCATGTGAAAGCAGAACAAAAATAAGATAAACCCCTTTGGGACGGACATGATTTCCCACCGGCCGGTCCCAGTGAACCTTGAAAGAAAAACAAGAAGAAAAAAGGAGAAGACGAGAACTATGCAGCGACAGAGAGGAGAAAGGAGAGCAGGATTAGCAGCGGCAGCAGCAGCAGGAGGAGGCTGGAAGGAAAAGAAGATAGAGACACAGACAGGAAACGAGGGAAAGAAAAGAACTGGAGGCCTGGCTCTGCTCTGCCTTTATCAGAGGAAACAAGGGAAGCTGTATGGCAGCGACCCAGGACCAGGGTTCATACTCTCACTGAGCCGCGTCCATCTCGCCCTTCTTCCTTCTTTCCCTCTCTTGCTTTTTTGTTTTGTATTTCCCTTTTGTCCTCCTCCCTTCCGCTCAAATTACTCGCAAAACTGTTCCAAAATTGAAAACACGCTCATGCAAATGATACAAATGAGTGCGCGTCTTTGTCCATGGAAGTTCAACTCTGCTGTGTTGTCTGGCTGCCTTTTGAATGTCTGGTAGAAGTGAGACAATGTTCGCTAAAACCCTGCAACGCAAACACACACACACTTATGTGTGCAAACACACTGGCTCCCCTGACAGCTTTGCTGTTTGGGTGGGATGGGGGTGATTGATTAGTCTCTATGGAGACGATATGTTTTCTAATGAACCAAGGGGAAAGCTTGCATGCTAATTTGTGTCTCGTGGAAAGGCTGGGTCGTGTGTGTGTGTGTGTGTGTGTGTGTGTGTGTGGGTGTGTGCAGTAGATTTGTTCCAGTGAACGTTAATATATATATATTTTTTTGTCTTTTATCTTCTGTTTGTGGGCTGCATGTGAGCTTATCCTAACAAGTCTATTTCCATCCACCTTTTCAATTTGCACTCAAAGAAAAGTGTATGTTGCCAATGATTACTGACCGGCTGAGGTGGAAAACGGGCTATAATAAAGAAAAGTGCAATGAAAAGAGACTCGTGATTAAATCATGTCGTATACACGAGGCATGTGACCAAAACTGAAGAGACTAAAAAAACATCAGAGACTGTAACCTGTCCTCAAATGAATACATGAAAGAGCCATGAATTCCATATATCATGTTACATGGAGGAGAAGTGAATGACTTTAGTGCAGGGCTATTTTACTTACCCTTTTTACCCTTTTACGTCCAAGGACATCACAACATCCGGTTGAAAGGTCAGCCAACGTGTGTGTGTGTGTGTGTGTGTGTGTGTGTGTGTGTGTGTGTGTGTGTGTGTGTGTGTGTGTGTGTGTGTGTGTGTGTGTGTGTGTGTGTATAGATGCGGCGCTGTCCAGAGTACTGAAACAGAGCGACAGATGCGGTTTCTCAGCCTGATTACTTTTCGTGGTTGTTGATAGATAGAACTTCTGTCCCTAATTCCCCCCCCCACCTCCCCACCCCACCCCCCCACCACACACACACACACCTTCATTGTACCAATCCACAGACAGGAGAGAAACAAGAGGGAAGTGAAGGGACAGTCATCGAGAGAGAGATAGAGAGAGAGAGAGAGATGCAAGCCACAAACATCTGCTTCTAATTGCCAAACATATCTAGCGCTCTGAAAGTGCTACACTCGTATGCGAGTGCTCTGAAGAATAAACCCATTCTTTTGATTTTGAAACCGTAGCCTTGTGTTGCTGTATCAGCCAAAATGCTAAAAACTTAGGCTACATGGTTATATTATCAATAGGCTGAAATTTGTACCAAAAAAAAGGCTATACATCATGATTTATTGGGAGAAACCAAGCAATTCTATGTAAATTCAGTCTTGCAAAACCCCCAAATAACCAGAATGGAGTGATCCTCTGTCTCATACCCACATTTTCACTGTGATGTTTGGACACTGGCAGTCGGATGAGGCTCCTTAGGTTGAATCGTTGACTATTCGTCACTGGACTGGAGAATCAGCATCACCAACTGTTTCTCCCAACACCTGAAATCCACATAACAGCAGCGGACGGGAAAAATTCCCTCTGCTGTCTTTCTGAAAATTCTGTTTAAATTTGCACTTACGCGTGGACGGAAACTTGGCTTGTAAAGATGCACGCACTACATGTTCGTTAGTGTGTGTGTGTGTGTGTGTGTGTGTGTGTGTGTGTGTGTGTGTGTGTGTGTGAATGTACGTCAGCACAATCTCCTTTCAGAGTTGTGTGTATGGTCCCCTGTATGCGACCGCGTGTGACGTCGCCTCGGTGATTTAGATGCAGTCGATTATCTGCGCTGCCACGCCACACACCTCCTGATGCGAACACAGCTATCGCATGCTTTTTAATGACATGCCTACTACCCCCCCCCCCCCCCCCCCCCCCCCCCCCCCACACACACACACACATTCATAAATCAAGCGTGACATATGAACATATCAGCGTGGTGATGTGCCTGTACCAGACACTTTGATTATGATATGCTAATCTGACCTATAATTTACTTCCTGTCATGTCTCTGTCATCTCCTCCAGTGTCCTGCTTGTGTGTTGCCCCCCTCCCTCCGTGTCTTTACTCCCGCTCTGTTTGATTTGCTCGCTGTATTGGCTTGTCTCTTATTAGAAACTACATTGCCAAAGCCGTATACAAAGGAATCAATATTTTACAACATTAGCAAGCAACCGTTCATCCATTCAAAACCACGCTGAGATGCTTAATTGCTTAGTTTGACATCATGTACGATGAAATAATCAAAGGCTGGAATGGAGGGGAAGGCATTAATCACAGAAGCTAAAACTATATATACCGGGGTGGATTGTGCTTTTTGACCTGAATGAAAGACAAACATCACCGTCTCCCATTTTTTTTCTATCAGTTTGCTTTTCAATAAAAGTTTTTTTTTGTTTCAAAGGGGAGGAAACTGAAGTTAATTTTTCTAGCGACGCCCATTAATTTTGCTCCACTTGTCAGTAAATCTGCCGCGGCTTGGCTTGGCTCCAGCAGCATAAAAGGTCCACCGAGTGCCGGGGAGATCGAAAGCCTCCTCCTTCTTTAAGAATTAATGTCAGTTTAACGAGAAAAGGGATTTAAAAAAAAAAAAAGGGGAAAAAAAGCGTTAATGGTTGAGTTAATGGCCGTGTCTTCCTCTGTCACCCCTTGCAGCCTCTGCAGATAGACGACAACTTCTGCGGCCAGGACTTCAACCAGCCTCTAGGGGGCACCACCGCCATCGAGGGCATCCCGCTCTACGTGGACAAGGACGACGGCATGACCTCCGTGGCGGCCTACGACTACCGCGGGCACACAGTGGCGTTCACGGGCACCCGCAGCGGACGCATGAAGAAGGTAGGCACGCGCGTGCGTGCGTGCGTGCGTGCGTGTGTGTGTGTTTTCCGATTGCTCCTTAGAGGAGAAGCAGCATTGCCGTTTTGATGTGAAACCCTTGCAACTCCATTTTTGTCGTGGTTGTATTAACCTGGAGTAAAGGATTAGAAACTCTTCAAACAGGCCAAAAAATCAATACACACTCAATCCTGTTTGGCCCACAAACTCTTTTCAGAGCCCCTAGTATATAGAAAACATCATCCACCACTCTGAAAGTAGTTTTTCAGATGGTGACAGTAGTGTTGCTTTGTCATGTATGTTCTGGCACATTGTGAACAATAAATTACAGAAATAGCCGACACAAAACTAATAAAATGTGACTAAAATGGGGATTCAAATGCTCCTACCGGAGTAGAGTTTCTGTGTGTGTGTGTGTGTGTGTGTGTGTGTGTGTGTGTGTGTGTGTGTGTGTGTGTGTGTGTGTGCCATGCTCTACAGAAAACCACTTTCACTCCGAAGCAATTTTGTGTCATTTCATGATGTATTTTCAATGGTCATTGGTTTTGACATTGCTGACAAATGGTTTTGTCATCAAATCTCATTGCAGACATCAGCGCGATATATATACACACACACACACACACACACACACACACACACACACACACACACACACTTCTCACTGCTTTATAAACATACCAAATAACACATATATGTTTGAAGTAAAAAATAAAAAATAAAGGCAGCAGCTCTTGAGAGATGCACATTTTCTTCCACGGAGCGAGGCAGTGTGTGTGTGTGTGCGTGTGTGTTGGTAGGTGTGTGGCAGAGTGTGTGTGTGTGTAGAGCTGGTGCTGTTTGACAAACCCTGAGTGTTTTTTATCTTGCCGAGTGTTGTTTGGTGGTCTGGTCCCAGTGTTGCTAGATCTCAGGGAGTGTACCTGAGTGGCTTCAAGGTGGGACAGGATGATTTCCTGTGTGTCCCCTGTGGTTAAGGAAACCCAGTGTTTGGTAGTGGGCTTTTTGTTGGTAGATCTGTGTGTTTGGTTGCGTGCTCATGCTTGCAATGGCGGCCTCGAAATCTCTCCTCAATCACAGGCCAGCGGTAATTTCCCACCATGTTCAGCGTATGCTCAGCACGGAGTCCCTCTGTGTGTGTGCGCCTGTGGGTTTACAGTGTGTGTGTGTGTGTGTGTGTACCCATGTTGAGTGGACCGCAGGGTGTGTGTGCCAATCAGCCGCTCCTTCATCTGAGATCCGACTGAGCCACTTCTGTTTCTTTTTTTTCTTTCTCTTTTTATCCTTCGCAGGACATCTCCATATGAGTGTGTCACCAATAGTCTGGAGACTAAATACAAAAAAAAGTCACCCTAAGGATAAAAATAATTGCATAAATACATACTTAATATAAAATATATAAGAAAAAGAAGTTACATCCACATTTCACTGTCAGCTTGATTTGAAATTGAAGTTTTTAAAGATTATTTTTGGAAAATTTTCAAGTCAACTATCGTTTTGCAAAGGGCTTGTGTCTTTGGTTGGAAATGTTTGTGTTTACATCGGACGTTCTACCATATTCTATTCAAGCCAGAATGCGTTCGGAATATTCAGCTGCTACACTTTTTCATACCAGTTTGACAGCTTAAGGGTTCGGCCTCTGTGTTTCTGTAGCCGGAGGAACGTCTGCCGCAGTAATGCTGCTGTCAACTGCTTTTATATAGGATATGATAATGTGCAAGCTCGCACACACACACACACACACACACACACACACACACACACACACACACACACACACACACACACACACACGTGCCTCCTTACACGGTTTCCTGTCTCTGGTGTTTTGCTACGTCGACTGAAACCGGGCCCGCTAGTCCTTGTGCCTGACCCCTGTTCTGGTGGTGTGTGTGTGTGTAGACGGATGATTTGTGCGGGGTCTGTAGAGCTTGTGTAGGGGGGGTCAGCAGATCCTGGATGATACCCCGCTGATCGGAATCCCATTTCCCCTCAGCCGGCATGCCTTCCTGTGCTCCGGGAGATGGAGGGGAGGAAGGTGAACTCGAAAAAGAGGAGGAGGAGGAGGAGGAGGAGGAGGAGGAGGAAGAGGATGGAGGCGGCCGGTGTCCCGGGCGCCGATCAATGCCGATGCTGCAGCAACACGCGGGACTGTCTGTGTGCGAGCAGGGGAAACGGCGGGACAGGGCACCGATAAACAATAAATCAGCACAATCACGCCATTCACGAGGCGTTGACGTCTGCGGTGCCTGGCTAAGTCCGTCCTCCGACACGGGGTGCGATTCGTTTTTTGGCTTTAAATGAGGTCTCCTCCAAACTAAATTGGACAGAAATGACAGAACTGGATTCGTACCAAAACGGAGGGAGGGAAGAGGGAAGGGAGCTGGGATTAGAGCAGAGAGCGAGGCAGATGGGATGAGAGACGGCGAGGGGCTGTGTGTGTGTTTTTAAATTTTTTTGATTGCTATTCATTGGGAGTTAAACTGTGCTCCTTGGCCCTAATGAAATGTAAAGCTTGCAGCGCCGGCTGTCTGCGCACGCGCACGCTCATTAGGGATCCCACAATGTGACTGCTGCGCGGACACGTCTCGGCCCGCCAGACTCCCCCTATCGATTGATCTATGAATATATAATCGTTAGTGTAAATCTTAAACCCAGCCAGTCCATTGGATAAGTGATGGTGTCTTTCGTCTGAGTATGTGGGTGAGAGAGAGAGAGAGAGAGAGAGAGAGAGAGAGAGAGAGAGAGAGAGAGAGAGAGAGAGAGAGAGAGAGCTGTGACGTAAGCCAGGCTGCTGCTTTTTTTTATTTTTTACATCAGCGTGACTAATCAGAATGCCTTCACTAAGCACACAGCATGTATGTGCTAAATACGCTCCTAATATCTCCGTTACTGTTGGGTTTGTGTCTTCCTTTCCTTGCAGCTTTTTATGACTAACACTGTTGTACCAAGTCTTCCCTGTAGACTGCATTTCTGACTTCGGGGTCACTCGTACACTAAATCAGCATTCTGTGAACAGCCTTTATTGGTTTGACGCGGCACAGTGGAGAACAGCCGATTAAGAGCCCCGTGTCAAAAATACAAGGCTGATTTTGTGATTTAATAGAGAGGAGCTCCAGTTGAGAGCTCTGGAAAAAGATAATAAGTATTATTATTATTATTGTTGTAAATGATTATAAAGCACTTTGTGCGGTATCTTAAAAAATTGCGAACAGGAGCTAACAATGGCCATAATAAGCTACTAGTCATACCGGAGGCAGCTTGAGTGCATCGTTATCGGGAAGGCAGCGTCAATTGTTGGACGTAGCGTGCAGACAGAATGAAGAAAAAAAAAAAAGGCGACTGAAGGCTTAAAGCCATGCTAGAATGCATGATACGAGACTCAGGGTTGCAAGATGAAAGACAGGAGACGGAGGGTGTCTGAGGTAGGATGAAGGATGGACAGTAGGATGTGGGACATTAGAGATACGGCTATTTGGTGTCGGGAACAGTTCCAGCCTTGTCACACAGAACAGGCCTCCTCTCTCCTCGTGAAAAGCCACCATTCTCTTGCCTGCCTGCCAGCCAGCAGCGTACGTCTACATTATATATTGTTGTTCTTTGCTCAGTGCTTCAAAGTCGAACATTTTCCTTTTGAACCCCCACCCCCCCTCCCACAGTGCATCACTTTGTAGGGAGACACGGGAGTAGGTGGCGGACCGATAGCTTCTTAACAGCATGAAATTGCACCACAGGCCGCCTTCTGTGCCGTTTGCCAGAAACATCCCTAATAAAAAAATGAAATAAAATGAAAAAAAAAAAAAAAGTCCTCAGATCTCGGTAAAAACCTGGAAATCCTTTCATTCCCCTCATTTCGGCGTGTCTTTTGTCTACCTGGAGAGAACAAGGCGCTCTCGCCACATCAGGCGAGATGAAAAGGAACTCTCAACAGCCTCAAGTATTTCCACAATCAAGAAACAAAAAGAGGCAAGCACAATGAAGGCAGAGAGAGGGGGGTACTCAGCAGTGTATAGGTATGTGAATGTGTGTGTGTGTGTGTGTGTGTGTGTGTGTGTGTGTATGTGTGTGTGTGTGTGTGGTGGGTAAAGGGGGTCGGGGGGCGGTTTCATGTCATTTCATCATTTCCCTGCGAGCAGCGAATCCAATTACTTTTCCCCTTTCCCTTTCCATCTCGGAAGATAGCCTGAGTGACAGGGCCGATTGGTGCAGCGCTACTGCGGTAACCGTGCCAACCGGGTTGATTGACGGAGCGCCGGCACTTCGGTGCCTTGAGACACGGAGACAAGTGAGGGACTGGTTAGACTCCGAGGTGGACCAGTAGTTCTGAAAGTACTCCTTCGATCGCACGGCCGTCCCACTATTTTTTTTAGCAAGTTGCCTCAGTTTCTGTGGGACAGCGGCGGCGTATATATATATATACTACCCCGTCCTGTGTACTGTACCACCCTCCCTCTTACACTGAACTTTCTGTTAACAGTGTCCCACCCCCTTAAAGTAATCTGCTATTTTTGCGATATAATAAGCAGTATTCTCTAAATCCTTCACGCAGTTTATCTAACAGTATATCAACAGTAGATTCCAACTGCAAATTGAACAGCACCTACTTGCGTCCATATATCAGAACATTAACTCACATTCTGTTCTTCAGAACAACTCTGAGATGCTTGGATCTTCTTCACTATTTCTATTTTACTTAAAGGGCCAGTGTGTCGCATTTTAGGGATCTATTAGCAGAATTGGAACGTAATGTTCATCATAGCTGTGTTTTCATGAGTGCATAATCACCTGCAGCTAAGAATTGTTGTGTTTTTGTTAGCTTAGAATGAGCCCCTTCCTATCTACATAGGGAGCTGGTCCTTCTTCACAGAGTCAGCCAGAACGGACAAACCAAACACTTGCTCTAGAGCCGGCCTTTTGCATTTTTACGTCACCCGAAGGCCACCGTAGCTTACAGAGAAGCCCGTGAAACAGTGGTAGCGTGAGTTTTGCCGTCCGTTGCTCCTAAAATTATGTTATGATTATGTCTTCTGAGCACGGTCAATGGCGTTATCACGGTTTTGCAATTGCCACTGATGTTGCAATTCTGCGAGCACACTGCTTAATGCCTCAAATCCTACACACTGTCCCCTTTAAGTGCGCTGCTCTATTCTTCTACTCCACTGTATTTCCTTTAAATACCTTTTAAAGGCAAGGAGGGAATGTTTTACGCAAAGAGTGGTGATTAGAGAAAAATCAGTAAAGTCAATAGAATCTGCAAAGCCTGTGAATCATCTCGCAACCATTCAAATGTATTCAGCGCTTGGGGAACCAACAGTCTCAGCAGTGTGCTCTGCAGGATACCAGCTCTGCCGGTCCCAGTGTCCTGCGGATGAGAGTGCCTTGGATCTCTTCCCAGAGGTTTAAATGGCCGCGCATGCGATGGCTCTACGAGCTTAGCAGTAAAACTCGCTGTCAGAATGATTAAGCCTAATCAGGAAACATGGGATGGGAGGTAATTTAGCATGTGAATGCTAATTAGCACTAGCATTTAGACTGGCAGACGATGATTGAAGCAGCGCATCGGCTGCTCAGCCTGGTTAAATGGCAAAAACACCAGGCTGGGGGAGATGATTGATAATCTCGGATCGGGCTGCTGTCTCCGGCCCTGTTTGTGTGAGTGAGCGTGTGTGTGTGTGTGTGTGTATGTGTGTGTGTGTGTGTGTGTGGACTACAGCTCTTCCTCTCTCCAATGCAACCTTCATAATGAGCAGATGAGCGCAACACCTGAGCACACTATAATTCCATCTTTATCCCATTAAGCAGAAGTTAGGGGAATAACGTCCTATTAGTTTCTCGGAATACACACACAGACTTTTGCGAAGCCTGCTGTGTGTGTGTGTGTGTGTGTGTGTGTGTGTGTGTGTGTGTGTGTGTGTGTGTGTGTGTGCGTGCGTGCGTTAGTGATGTCATTCAGCTTCTTCCCAGAGTGTGAGTTTCTGAAACTGTAGTTTGGCATGCACACTGGTTGCATGTGTTGTGTGTACTTACAATTATGTGGAAAGGTTTACGTCAGTGTGTTCGTGGTGTGATCCTCTTTAAATAAAAGTGTGTGTGTAGCCGTTGTGAGAGTGTGTAAATCTCACAAAGATAATATTACCGCTATAAGCGATGCTAATGTTTGAGTGAATTATCATCCTATTCTCCCCGCTAATACGTCTCTGCACTCCCTCTCTTCAGGTCTTTTCCTGTCTACAACCCCAACCCCCCACCCCCCCCTCGACCCTCCCCCCCTCCCCCTCTTATTCCCTCTGCTCCCTCTCTCACTCATATGTCACCTTCAGCTCCCTCTCTCCCGATCGAGGTGGGCGAGATGCCCGCAAATCTCTCTCTGCACCCCCCACCCCCCAGAGTATTTCCAGCCTCATCTATGTGTGTGTGTTTGTGGGGCGCATCGTCCTTCTCTCCTCTCCCTCATTCTCCTTATCTCCTCTATCCATTAGTACATTAGTGTACGTCAGCCTGGGACAAAAAAAAAAAAAGTGCTATCTCTGTCAAGCCTTTCACAAGAGAGAGAGAGACTGAGAGGGACACGGAGAGGAAGCAAGATAGAGATGAACAGATAGGAGGACATGTAAGGCAGACACAGAAGTGATCCTTGTAAATGATTATATGGAGCATCGACATGGCTCTCTGTGGCCTCGTGTTTGTCCGGGACATTGTTTGAGGTCAGAGTCATTTGCAAAATGCTGTTGTACTCATTCGCGACGTCTCAAGCCAGCGTTCTGTCAAGTCGTCGTTTGTGCAAATGAACAGCAGCGAAGTGACCCAACACAACCTAGCATTAGGAGGGTTTTAATGGAGCTCAATGGGGCCTTTTTCACCGCTGGGCTACCCAGAGGAAAGAAACATATTTGAACTGGCCGTACGATGTTACGACGCGTGAAAGCTTCAAAAGATGAAAACGTTGAAATCTTTTAAGCTTGTGTTAACTGCAGCACTTGTTTCAAGCATCTCACCAAAATAAAACCATTCATAAAACTCATTGACTTTGCAACGAGGGAACCGGATGTGCAAAAAAACGCTGACTCATTTCTGGGTTTTTAGAGCTCACTCCGGCGCCACTCCATTCAATCGCTTTTTGAAAAACGAGGATTTGGAAAACACTTCCCGTCTGAAGCCCATCTGAAATGGCTTTCTTTTAAGGAAATCAAAGTCCTTCTTCCTGTCTCTTTTTACGGCCTGACAGGAAATGAATGCATTAGCGTGAAAATGAATCAGTGCGACTACACCTAAGACTGGCTGCCACGCGTTAAAATGTCTTCTCCAGACTCATTTGCATTTGCATTATCCAGGTGTTACTTATTATAGGAGGAGACAAATGGACAGTGTGATAAAAAAAAAAAAAGAGTAAAACCTTTTTTTAAGTCAGCACAGCATCAAATGAGGATGGAGTGATACAGAAATAGTCCTTTTACTGCGCTGGCAGAGTGATCTGAATTACAACAGCAGGATCTCTGCCACCTCCGGGAAGCAGGCTGACATGATACCGCTCTGCATCACTTCTCAGAGGCAGCCGCTGCTAATGTGCCACTGTGGTTGTGGGTTCAATTCCCAGGCGGGCTATCGCTATCGCTTCATATGTATTACCCCCCGTGTCCTTGAGCAGGGCATTATCTCAGCCCGTCCCTCTGGAGGAATATGGCTCAATGTTAATGGACGGACGATGTGCATGGAGAGCGAGATGGATGGATTAGTGAGTTAATGAATCTTTGATAAGTGGGAAGGCTTTGTGAGTGTCAAGAGACGAAGGGAAAGATCACAGCTAAACCTATCAACTGTGGGATGGCTTTAATCCACACAAAACCCCTGCAGAGTCTGACTTTCGTCTTGCCATTATGGAAACTAAGTGATGTGCCTGTTGATTTCTACAAAGCAAAGCCATTCGAAAAAAGGCAAGATGCTATGTTTTTGGACAAATGTATGAATTGCAATTTTGTGTGTTATTATCAGACGGCAACCTCCAGGTCTGAAAAGTGAAGCCAATGAGGAAGTGCTTTAAATGTACATAATTTCTAATGGCCAGCAGGGGGCGACTGCGGTTGCAAAAAGAAGCCTGGTTGTATAGAAGTCAACGAGAAAATACTACCTTGTGATTGACAGGTCGCGAACGCGGCATTGGTCGGCCGGTCCTGGTGTCGTTGGTGGTGTCTTGAAAGTCTAACACTTTCATTATGTGTTTTCAGTTCATGAAAATTAAGTGTAACATTTTGGTTGCCTGAAATGTCTTATTCAGCATTTTGGTTGTACTGTTCTAGTTAAAAAAGAAAAAGATTTTTATGGCCAAAATGCCGAACTGCAGAAGGCAGTCCACAAACCAATAGATGACGTCCCAGTGTCTACATCCACTTCTTCTTTACAGTCTATTGTTGTTATACAATTATTATTTTGTTGTCATGGAGAACATGCTTTACAAGGCACTATATCAAATATTGCTGCTATAAAATTGGATAACTTTAAGATGTCCGCAGGTTAATTTAGCCCTCCCTCCTTGAAGTCCCGATTAGCGTATGTCTACACATTATATTGACAAAGGATTTCTACGTTAACATAAATAAAATGACCTTTATTGCATGAATGATCTGGTTGCCAATATTAGTATTTAGACTTGTTTTCTTTCTCCATTTTCCATTGTTTCCATGAAGGGCTTCCCCTTCTATGCTGTTACTCACCTTTGACCATGGTGTGAACACAGCACATTGTAATCGCGGATAGAAAAATGTGCAAGAAGAAAGAAACCGGTTTCAACCCTGTAACTCCAGAAATCGAGGTCCCCCTAACCCGTGTACGTTAGACATCGGCGGCCCCGCCACTGGCTCAGAGGGTCCCACCGTTAGGGCCGTGCGAGGCCACAAGTGGAGCCAAACAACAGACCCAGACACATATGCAGACGCTCAGCAACGGTCAGCGATGTGCTCGGACAGCTGTTGTGCTGATGACCGGTGTCAGGTGCCCGTGGCCTGATTCAAGCTGGCCAAACCCCGCTCGTCGGAACGTGTTGCCGCGGATACGGGAGGTCAGGGGCAGACATGTGTCTCTGGATCTGGCGCGCATCTGGAGAACAACTGGCATGTTTCTTTTTTTTTTGGGGGCTGTGTGAGTGCGGTGTGTGTTTATGCAGGTTTGTTGTACTCTTTGTTACATTGTACTATTATCGAGGGAAAGATGCCAAACATTCATTCGCCCAAACATATCGTTTGGGCCGCAGATACCAGATTTAAACATTTTTTTACTGTCGGAGCATTTGATTTATGGATTGCTGTCGGGATGTAATGGGAATTTCAGCAAATATAACAAAAAATGAAGTTGATTAACATCAAGGAAAAGATGCGGCCTGGATGTGTGTGTGTGTGTGTGTGTGTGTGTGTGTGTGTGTGTGTGTGTGTGTGTGTGTGTGTGTGTGTGTGTTTATGTCTGATTAGAGGGCCGAAGAAACATTTCAGCGTGTGTTTGAGCCTGTTATGTTAATCTCTTTCACATCAAGGAAAGACTCAGCCTGCGTGGGTGGGTGTGTGTGTGTGTGTGTGTGTGTGTGTGTGTGTGTGTGTGTGTGTGTGCGTGTGCACATGTGCATCTGATTAGAGGCCACATGCAGGAAAGGATACAGACTGTGTGTTTGTGTGTGTGTGTGTGTGTTTGAATAGGACTGCAGAGGGTCCATTTGCTTGTGTGCACATGGGCAAATGTGTGTATCTGCCTCTGAGAGATACCGATCCTTAGATGAAGGGGAATCTCACACTCCCCACGAGTGTGTGTGTGAGTGTGTGTGTGTGTGTGTGTGTGTGTTTGTGTGTGTGTGTTTGAGTGTGTGAGCTCATCTTCATCAGTTAGTGTAGGAAGCAGTGTGTGTTCACATATTACAGCAGCTGTGCTTTCTTCGTGTAGAATGGGAGCTGCCCACCTGATGCCAGGGCAGCTGCCACACTAAACAGCCCACTACACAAACACACACACACGCACGCACACACACGCACACACACATGCATGCACACACACAGACAGACACAGTGCCAGCAGCCCTTTTCTGTATCTCTGAGTGTGTGTTTGCTGCTGAGGGGAAGAGAAAGGGCCAGCTGCAGTATAAAGCCTTCATCAACTGTTCCTCTAGACTGCCCCATCTGTCTGTCCATTAAAATACACACATACACATACACACACCCATACACTAATGCATACACGCGGCCCTTCTGTCGACTTATCAAACACACGCGGCGCTCGTCGTACTCTGAGGGGTCTGTCACGACCTTTACGCGTATTCTCTGACGCCTTATGTGAGGAAAATATTTATCAACTTTGCGGGACACACCATTCGTGGCAAATCCGCTTAATAAAATGGTACAATTAGGGTGGAAGCAACTCTGTTCTAGTCCAACTAAAACCCAGCTCGTCAGCCAGACACAAGGATGTCAGGCCATAGCTCAGCGAGAGAGAGAGAGAGAGAGAGAGAGAGAGAGAGAGAGAGAGAAGAGAGAGAGAGAGAGAGAGAGAGAGAGAGAGAGAGAGAGAGAGATGGCAGGGGGTCAAGGAGACATAATGACATGGAAAACAAGGAGGTTGAGTGTGAGCGAGACCGTCGGAGCGTCTCTTGATGATGTTTATGATATCGATTGGCTGCTCTCCAGAAGCCTCCTGATTTCTGATTTGAACGTTTTGTGAACATTGTGATTGCGCCGAAGAGCGTCTAATGTCTCGAGTGGCCTCTGCAATCAAGGACAATGACCCTTCACTCCACGTGCAAATCCCTCTCTCCAGCACACACGTGCATACTTACCTAAAGTTTTCATGTCTACATCTTGGCTACATCCGAGCTTTCGCAGATGACTTCCCTTTTAGGGCATTTGGTGTGACGTCGTCTTCACCGGATAGTTAAGTTTAGATCGTTTCTTCAAAGCTGCATTTCCTGATATTGATATAACCCACTGTTGATTTTATTTATTTTTTAAATAACGATGCAATCATAGACCGTATATAAGAAGTGGGCGTAGTCGTCGTGACTTCACCCACTGGTTTGTGAACTGCCGTTTTTTAAGCCTGCAGAAACTGCAGCGGCGTGATGCCAATTAAATTCTGGTTGAACAAGCTCTAATATTTGGCAATATAATTTTTGTTTAAACATTTAGTCACTATGTTCTAGAGGTGAATTTGTTTTCTCACCCTCTCCACGTCTCTCCTCTTTCAACTTCCCGGTCTCCCTTTTATTCTGCCTGCCTTCCTGTTCATTAACTGATCTGGCATATGAGCAAAAAATCTGGATCGTATTTATAATTTTTTTGTGGAATTATTTTGCTGTCAGTCTGGTCAGTTGAATCAGACAATTAAAAATAAAATTGCCTTTAGAGTTCGGAAGTGACCGAGCAGCTTTCCCCGAGGACGGAAGAGACAAACAGATAAACGTGCGTCACACACACACACACACACACACACACACACACACACACACACACACACACACACACACAAACAGATAAGCAGACACAGCGGCAGAGAACTACTGACAAAATATATACAGGCTGAGAATGGAGGAGGACAAAGAGCCAACCAGAGCTGGTGTTGTTCAGCCATCTGGTCTTTGAGAGTGTGTGAGTGTGTGCGTGTGTGTGCGTGTGCGTACCCCTGCTTTCTATTGTATCTGAATGCAGTGGAGAGAATGACTTAGATTACCAAGACTGATATGAAAGTCACACTCGAGGACACGCTCCAAGTGGCAGACCTGCATAGACACACACACACACACACACACACACACTCTCTCTCTCTCTCTCTCTCTCTCTCTCTCTCTCTCTGTCTCTCTCTCTCTCTCTCTCTCTCTCGCTTACAAAGCATTCAGCTTTGTAAGCTTCCCTGAAAGACAGGTGACCGTTGCATGGTGTGTGTGTGTGTGTGCGCGCCAAGGTCCCTCCTCTAATTGAAGTGTACAGTGACTTGGCAGGCTGCCTGATGTCACAGAGTCATGCAGAGGGACAATAGAAGAAGAGAAAGAAAGAGAGAGAGAGAGAGATTAGAGAGAGAGGGATGAGTTGTGGAAACCAACAATGAGAGAGGAACGAGCGAAGAAGAGGAGAGGATGGAGGTGGATGTGGAGGAGAACGGGGATGAGCTGATGAAGGAGATAATTAGACAGCAACAACAGCCCTAATGCAGTTAGTCTTTCCCCGGCGGATCGTAACAGAACGATATTACATTTCGTCTACGACTGCATGTGTTTTGGAGTCCTTTTCCTAAATGGCTCGGATACATATTTGATGAGGACATTCCTTTTAGCTTTTTTTTTTTTCTTTTTTATTCCGGCAAAATTGAATAAGCATGCGTCAGAGGCTCCACGGTGGCTCCGCAGTCTGACAAAGTCTCTGCGCCTCCCACTACCACCACCCCGAGACCGTCCCATTAAAGTTGTACTGAATCAGGTATTAGCAGTATCTGTTTGCAATGTATGAATCTAAAAAAAACAACAACATGTGTCTCATGTCTGTGAGCTCAGATTTGACAGATTTGTTTTTTCTTTTATTATTAGTTTGTTATCGTATGTATTGTTATTGATATGATTTGGTGCCTCTGTGCTTCATTCGCCGACCCTCATATATGGCTTCACAGGTGTTAGCTGTCACACACTCTAATTAACATTCTATCTCCAAAATGAGAAATTAATCCACTCTCTGAAGTGTGTGTGTGTGTGTGTGTGTGTGTGTGTGTGTGTGTGTGTGTGTGTGTGTGTGTGTGTGCGCGCAGGATTTGGTCTTGTGCTCCCGATCACCTCCTGAGCCCGGCACGAGTAATTCAGTCATTTGAAAGCACCATGCTAGACTGTGGTGTGGTTGTGTGTGTGTGTGTGTGTGTGTGTGTGTGTGTGTGTGTGTGTGTGTGTGTGTGTGTGTGTGTGTGTGTGTGTTGACAGCCTCTGTTTTTTTTTCATCTTTCATTTCGTACATTCACACTGTAAACCAGTATCTAGATATAAATCCTTCAAACTCTACAATATGTTGTACAACAACTGTCATTGTTCTTGTGCTTTTTGAGCAGGATTAAATTCGATTATCTATTAATTTGCTTTGGCTATTTTAAGGTGAGATACTTTCATATGTCTCTTCTTTCATCTGCTAAAAACTATTTTTTTTTTTTTTTTCTTCTATGTATCCGTGATTGTGTCGTATTTATATCTTTTCCACATCCCTCCCTCTGTGCTTGCCCTTGCCGTGATTCACATGAGCACAAAGGGAACTGTGCACGCGTTTGCACAGACTGGCAAGGAGCAAAAAGGAGCAGCGCTGGTTGGAGCCACAGCACTGAGCCAGAACCATCCGCTGATGAGAAAGCGCAGCGAGGTTAATCCGTCAGATTACAGCAGATTACAATGCACCGGGGACGGCCGAATTGGAGATTATGGCAGAGAGATGAGGGGTAGAATAATGGAATAGATGGATGGTGGAGAGTGATAGAAGTTATAGGATCACAGATTGATCAAGGGATGGACGATTGCACTTGTTTTCCTGGCATGAACTTGTCCTGGAAGCTTTGGTTTAACTGTTTTTCTCATCAGAAAATACAAAACAAATTGAGCACAGAAGTCTTCTTTGACCAGTTGTTGCTCGTTGTGACATGACTGAGGTCAGTGGGTGAAAATGAAATGGCTCAAACAGACTCTCTTTCTCTTAGACTTGACTTTCTCTTCAACGGTCAAAGTAAGAAGCAAATATATGAAATACTGCAAAACTCAAAGTACAATGATTCCAAATGAGTCCACCAATCGGAATGAAAGCGAACAAGTAAATATAGTGACTGTGGGACCAGATGTAGAAAGTAAACCATGCAGTGGATTTGCTTAAATATGATAAGATAAGTGACGTTACTGCTCTAAAATGTACAGTTTTGACATAATCTCTACAAACAGATATCCACAATGGGACACGATGTTGGGTATCTGAAGCGTCTCGGTTAGTAGTATTAACCAATCACGTTGGAGCGGGCGTTGGTTGCATGCAGGTACACAGTCTTGGTGGGGAGCAAAAGAGAACCCTGTCTTCTGATGATGATGATACAGTTTTTTTTATTTGCTTACAAATAAACAGTTAACGTCATCTCTCAACTCCAACTCCATTCTCACGTCTGAAGTTGCTAATTTGACTGTAAATAATGTCCCGGCGCATGGAGGAGGACGCCTTGCCCCCGTTATTTGTTATCCGGATATCCGCTGGCTACACCGCAAACCCCCAAAATATTGACCTTTGCCCCCCGGAGGCTACAACTTCGTAAGACCGACAGCCGATGGGTTTCCCTGATTGTTTTAACGTGCGATCATCGTATCAAGTAAATGTGACGAGAGGATGAATGAGATTAGGAACAAGATGAATTGTCAATGCACACGGATTAACATCTGCACCAGATGGCGCAAACAAGAGCTCATATGGAGATATAAGAAGATAAACTAATCGACAGAACGAACAACAGATCAGTGGTTGGGAGTGAAAGCAGGAGGGAACGCAATGGTGAGAAATATACGAAATAAACAAAACAGTATAGAAAATGTAAAGCAGCATTGATATGTCATTATGTAACAATGATAACTAGTAATTAGTACGTCTATCTGGTCTATAGGCTATCTGCTTAAGTAATGTATAATATAAGTAAGCAATTATGGAACATTTATATTGTTAAGAGAGGCAATATGGACACTGTCATCCTTTGCTGACAGACTTGTAATACTATAGTAATGAGAATTTGATGTGTCATAATTCATCTGAAAGTATCAAATGTAAAAACCAACACGATAAACTTCAATGACTTTGGTAAAGGTTAGGGGAATACTGTGTTCTTGGTGAAGAAAAATGCTACTTGGTTCGGGAATGATGACGATTGCCGAGGTTTACAGGACTGCAGTACTCCGGGACAGAGTACGGCCTCGGTTAAATGGACACAACGTTGGAAAGTGTGAATAAAAGTTGAGGTCGGCCTCTTAGGCATTTGAACAAACACCGTCAGTCTTCCTTGTGAGGCCGGCCTCGTTGGAACTGCACAGTGTGTGTCGATAATCTGCACCCTGACCCAGAGTGTCGTGACATTTAATCGCATGAGCCGGTGACGCCAGAGGTACAAACACCGGGTCTTGCCACATGATAGCTGCTTCAGCTTACTTTGTTGGAACA
>JACSYO010001999.1:1390000-1417500 GCA_016806645.1 Ophiodon elongatus | reverse complement strand
ACCATTCCAAGTAGAATCTGTTGAGTCTTCCTTAATGAAACTATCAAGGTGAGTGTGTCGCTTCAATTTCGAGGGTCATGAATCGCCCCCAAGTTAAACTTTCATTCATGTCATATCCATAGCTTAAGCTTGGCGGAATCGTGTTGCTGCCACGGCAACCAAAAGAAAAACTAATTCAAGGGATTCGGGGCTTGTTTGTTGCCATTATGCAACACAGGGATGCACAACGAGATTCAGCAGTAGCCAATGCAAACGGCAGAAACTAAAACAATTCTCCCCGCACTTTCCATTTTCCGATGTTAGCGCTCCAGTAAAAAAAAAACAAATTAAGGCAAAAGAAATTCAGCGAAATTCACCGAAGCTGTACCGAAGTAACCTGCGCAGTAATCTCCTGTTATAACGTGAATAGTTTATCGTTGTATCAAGATGTTTTTCAGGATATATAACGACAAACAAGTTAGAACAAGAAACTTTTGTGGTTGTAACAATATGCCGTCTATCTCAAAACACGACTCACCTGACGTGTCTCGGTTTTGAAAGGCTTGAAAGGGATCGGACTTCAACATACAGATACCCCATTTAGATTTGATCGAATCCAATCTCACCCCAAATCGTTGCATATCATCGATTCTATATCGACTGTCTGGGACGCTAATGTGTGTGTGTGTGTGTGTGTGTGTGTGTGTGTGTGCGCATGTGAGCCTGGCTGCTCTGCAGTGCCGAGGCCGGTTTGTGGCACAGAGGACTATCAGTGTTGTCTGCCCCGACCACAGTGACACTGACCAGACACTCTGACTCTCTGAGGGAGAGCTATTCTACATGCATGTGTGTCTCAGCAAATGTATTATCAGTGTGTGAATGTATACATATAAGTGTACTAGATGTGTGTCTCTGTGTCTCTATGTGTGTGTGTGTGTGTGTGTGTGTGTGTGTGTGTGTGTGTGTGTGTGTGTGTGTGCGCGTGAGTTGCAGCCACTCTCTGAACTCGCGACCGCGCGGTGAACTTCGCTCCATTCTCATTCAGCGAGCATCGCGCTCAGCCTACTAGCAACATTAGCTAATTACAGCTGGGATGCCTGTTGGCTTTCTTTTCCCCACAGCTCTTTTTCACATGCATGGGCATGCACGTGATGACCCCCCACCCCAACACTCGCAGCATGACTCTAAGGCATCAGTGTCTAGACAGACATCGCCCCGATCGCTCTTTCTCTGGAGAAACAGAAGCTCATCTGTTGCAGTCCAGAGTTACTGTCCCAAATGATCCAGGGTTCCGATCTCCGGCTCGTTTGCTGGATACTACCTTACTTAATACTATAATGCTTTGTGGACATTGGTTTCGTCAGAGAGAGAGAGAGAGAGAGAGAGAGAGAGAGAGAGAGAGAGAGAGAGAGAGAGAGAGAGAGAGAGAGAGATGTTATCAACAGGGAGACAAAGGTCTCCATTGTAATTCAGTCGTTGTACTGTATTTTGTTTTGATGCCCAATGTATTTGGGCTTTTTGCTGGTGCCAGATGCCATAAAATATCTGTGTGTGTGTTTGTGTTTATAAGGGCCCCGACACAGCGAGCTGGCTGCCAGCTGCTGACAGGCCGTCGCTGTGGCCGATCGTCACCTGTGGTTTCTGAAGTGCGTTGACCGTTGAGAGCTTTACGTAGTTCCTTGACTTTTTTCTGGACAGCTGAACATCCCACCCATATGTGGTCGTAAAGCTTCAGATTCCAAAACCACGAGTCTGTTCCCTAAAATAGCTTCCGCTCTTTTGGTTTTAGGCTTCCCAATAGATTTTGGAAACCTTGGTGCAGGGATTTGCTCCCATTCAGGCACAATGGCATTAGCAGGGGGGATCAAAATGCTGATGCTGGGTGATAAGGGCCCGGCTCACAGACGGCGTTCCAGATCATCCCAAAACATGTGGGACGGGGGGGGCTGTTCGCTTCAGATTCACACCGGTGCGTTTGCCCCGTTTGTTTCGGGTACGTTTTGGGCTGCCGTGAAAGCCGCCGATGGAACTCTGGTGGGACCAGGCAACAGGATCAGAACCTGCCTGAACAGACGGGTCTCCGCCTGCCTCCAAGCAAACCCGGTTGCTGTGAGTCTGCAGTCCGAAGGCAGATCCTTCCAAAAGCAGGGTTTTGTGATAGGAGATAGTGGCATGATTTCAAAAAACCTTAAGACTACTATCTGCCAGTCGTAAACTGTCGAATAAAATTATATTCTAAGCGATCTGTATAAGCCATATATATATATTTATGCAAAATCCGTATGAATTCAACACTGCTCACAATGGAAAGGAAACATTGTTTTTTTCTTGGTCTTGACCAATTGAACCAAACTACTAGTGTGAAAACTCCCCTAAGCCGGGAAGAAAAGCCCCAGAACATATATGTAAAAACAAAACAAAAATAAAAGGGCCAGTGGTGTCCACATACTTTTGGCCACACAGCGCGTTTTCCTCTCATGCAGGTTGTGTTCAAGTGCAACCTTTAAGATGCGAGGCGGTACAAAGAGTTTGATCAGCCAGGCCTTTGCGGAGCGCTCCGTCAGAGAGTCTGTGCTTTAACAGAAACTGGTGGGGCAATCATCACAGCTGGAGACACCCTCAGCCCGAACGAGTAGTTTCACCACCTTTGTGGACAAATAATGTGTTCACTTGGTTCCCACACAAAGGAAACAACGTTTCCACAGCGACCAAATATCAGAGATGCAATTTTCTATGGATTTGACAGTTAGCACAAAACAGCAGCACCCTGTGTGACGGGTATCTGGTGAAACATGCTGGGGGGAAATAAGCTTGCGTCTTGCTTGAGGTAGAATATGACCCCACAAAGATGACCTATCTGTAAAATCCTGAACGAGTGTCTCTTCATCGAGGCATTCTGAGTGTTTCCAGGTAACAACAAAGGGTAAATATGTTCCCCTTCATGCTTCTCACAGACCCAGTGTCTTTTGCTTTTTTATTTTATTTTTGCTCCCAAAAAAAAAGAAAAAAGCTGTGGTGTGTTTGTCATCTCCTATTGAAAGCTGGTGTCCTACTCCACTGCAATGTAATTTGATTGAGTTTTTACTTGGAGGCAATGCATAAACCCTTCGCAGACATTTCCTATTAAATCCATTTAAGGAAGTTCAGATGAGTGAACAGTTAGGGAAGGAAGGCTATTTTGCCACAACAGTGTGTGTGTGTGTGTACGCGTGTACGTGTGTTTGTGTTTGGCGGACGTGAACTTATCAACCCTGTTGCTAACATTATTACCCTCAAGCCATGTGGCACACACACACACACACACACACATACACACGCGCGCACACACACTCTCACCAGGCCAGGCCACACTGCCTGTTACTCTGAGTGTCCCGGCTTGGAGACCCAACAGAAACAGACAGCACCAAAATATCACCGCAGGGTTCCCATGTCAACACTAGCAGATGCGACATTAATTCAATCAGCCATGGAGAGCCACCGAGCGGAATGGGTGCGAGAGGGCCAGCATCCGAGCGGCGCTTGAGGGACGGCGGACTTGAATTGACTACAATTGTCAACTGACTCGAGACATTTCCTCGCCATCAAAAGAGGCGAATCTTCGTAATGGTTTAATGACATTCCCACAGGGACTTGAAAAGCATCTTGTTTCGTATCCCTGTGAAAGTGTGTTTTCGGGAGACTCTAGTGAGAGTTGACAGCCACCTTTCGGTTTTATTAGTAATGAATTTTTAATCTCGTTAGAGATTACACATTGATAAAAACGTGGTGACATTGGTGGGAGTAATTTGCCTTTAACATTCATGTAGTGAGATCAGACGGCAACTTCCGGGTCTGAAAAGTAAAGCCAATGAGGAAGTGCCTTAAACTTGCATTCTCTCTACTGACCATCAGATGGCAAAAAGAAATTTGATTGTATAGAAGTCTATGAGAAAATTACCCTACGTCTCACTTGATTTCTTACCTCAGTAGACATTGTAAACATGAGTTTATGGTCTCAATCGCTAGTTTCAAGTCTTCTTCAATACAGCATGATGCTCATTTAGTGAATTATGGTTTTGTTTAGAGTCACAGAGAACATAATGCCGGGTATGCTTCAGGGCGTGGCTACCTTGTGATTGACAGGTCAATGCCGCTGTGTTGTCCGCTATGGGAGTTTTCCGTGTTTTAGTGTTTAGAATTGATACCCTTTTCCATAAATTAACTTTAATGAACTGAAAGCACACTGTGTGTTTTCAGTTCATTAAAGTTAATTTTCACATTTTGCTGGCCTAAAAATGTTTTATTCAGTGATAGGTCGCACTTAGCTCCACCCAACTTGTTGTTCCAAAAAAAAGCAAGATGGTGCCGAGTGCGTAAACGACGAACACGCGGCTTCAAAACCGTATCCCACAAACCAATGGGTGATGTCACGGTGACCACGTCCACTTCTTACGTGCCGTCTCTTGAGTGAGATGCAAAGTAGACTGCAGTAATGTCAGAAAGCCATCCCTCCTTCTCATGCAGTTTCACACAGATCTCATATTTGTCCCCCGTTTTTTATTTTGCCTGCTTTGTAAATCCAATCCAGTTTTGGTTCACCGCTCTGCATTGCCATTGGCAACACCTTCCTCGGATTGTCACTGAACGTTTCAGCGTGGCAGCTGGAGATCACCGAAATCGTGGCAATTACAAGCCAGTTAACAAGCAGTGGAGGTAATAATCTGTGAAATTTCACACCAAGCAAATGTCTCCTTAGCTTCAGTCTCGACACAAAAAAAAGAAAGAAAGGGAGACGCATCGCTTCTGCCTTTGCTGGCCAACAGTTGCCAAGCTTTTTGGCACCGCCAGACTGTTTCAGTGTTGACAGTTACGCAGATGGAGGATCTGTGGTGGGTGATGATGGACTGATTACCGCCCGTATGGATGACCTACTTCAGTTCAGGATCGGCGTCCTGTTGTGGGTGTGACAGGGAACGTGGAGGAACGATGTGACCAAGTGCGTTATGTAATCATATCGCTTTCCGGTTCCTCAGCACTGATCTGAGGGGGAGCGGGGGGGGGGGGGGGGGGGGGGGGACTTTGCATTGGTCAGGCGTTTTAGAATGATATCTATTCGTTTATTGTTTTTACCCTATTCTCCTGGAGTGTCTTCGAAATGTATGTAATTTTGCAAAACATATCTTTAAAGGCGTTTTTTCTTTAATTGAGTTTTTACTCCACTTCAGTAACTCTTCCGTACACCAAATATTCCACTTTGATTCCTATCTATATTCTGAAGTTGTTTTTTTTACAGAGGGCTTTGTTCATATATCATTCATAGCCTGATTTGTAGAACATTTTAGTCATGAAAACGGGGCAGAAAGAGATTTTTCTTTTTCATGACTGTCGACAGTATTTTCTGATTCATGGCGCGAAATAAAGAGAGATATCCAAAATTCCCTCTGTAAAACTCTTTAACTCGCAGAAATTAAACCAGACCGTTGAGCCTGGCTTTATCCGATGTTCAGATTCCCGAGACGATGCCTCCTTTGCCTTTTTAAACATACAAACTCCCCTTCAGCTACTTAAACTACAAAGAAAATGATGTCACAGCACCGGATTCCCTGTTTGTCTCTCTGAGATGAGGTGTAATAAGAGACAAAATAATAATGATACAAAACACCAAAACACATCGGCTGTCTCTCACCTCTTTATCTCTTTATCTCTTCGAGCTTTTCCCCCTCTGTTTGTTTGCCCCCCCCATCTCTCTCTCTCTCTCAGTGGAATCTAAAACAGATTTAATATTTGCAGAGGGAGTATTGGATGACCTGTGAAAGAGCAACACAGGTGGGTCTGTCTCTGTGTGTGTGTGTGTGTGTGTGTGTGTGTGTGTGTGTGTGTGTGTGTGTGTGTGTGTGTGTGTGTGTGTGTGTGTGTGTGTGTGTGTGTGTGTGTGTGTGTATCCAGCTAATCTGTGAAACTCAGACCAAACACAGCGATTTGTGTCCGTAACGAGTCCCACTTGCAAAGAAAAAAAGCTAGACGCCAAACCGACGTATGCACGCAAAGCCGGAAACAATGGCTCGACTGTTGTTCATCCTCCGTGACATTTTTTCCTGGGGTAAACATGCCCGACAAAGAGTGCGATTTGCAGATGCGTGTTTAACGGCTGCAGTCAATCGGCGACTTTCAGAAAGAAGGCTGCTGCGGCTGGCCTGTGACTGCAGCACGCCGCGGCCTCTAATCCCTCTTCATCCCTTTTTGGTGTCATTCGCAGTGAGAAGTGCTGCACGGTGCAATCGGGCTGACGTTAAGCATATCCTGCCATTCAGCCCTCTTCTCTCACCGCTTGACTAGTGGATTAGCGTGACACAATCTCCTGCATTCTTTTTTTCTTTTTTTTTTTATAAATGCCATTCACCCGGGGAATGTCTGCTGAGCATACATGTTCTATTATACCAGCCTTCTGCTTCGCTTCCGTGTAGTTTGACACGTTTGAACCTGCTCAGCAACGGGTGCGGGCCGCCGAGCAGCAGTCAGGAGTTGAATGCCTGGGTTAAAGGGCATGTCTGTAGTAGGCTTTAAAGATTTACACACGCAGTTTTACAGGAAGTGCTTTTTTCACCGATGCATGTTGATAGTTCTGTGGATTTATTCACACCAATTGTCTCTGGAATGGACACATTTTCTCTTGAATTTCTGCTTCAAAGTTTGGACCTTAGAAATTGCCTTTTAAAAACAAAAAACTTTTCATTAGTTTTCCACAAGACTCAAGTAGGTCCAGAAGCACAAAAGAAAATTAACCCGTGCAGTATTTTTCAAATACAATGAGGAAAAAGGGACAGCGAGGATAGCACTCCAATTTGACTTTTTAATGTCCTACTCTTTCCTTTTTTTATCATCGACTATTAAGACTCCCGTCTTCAAGGTCTCATTGTGAGTTGAGCCTCTTTTGTCTTCTTTTTTTTTTTTACCAAGGACAGCTACCAGAAAAGCAGAGGTTCTATAGGACCGAATCCTAACTTTAAAGAGGAATTTGATATTATGGATCTGTTTTTTTACATGACAATGGCCAATTAACGCAACCTGCCTGATCGGATAGTGATCGTAAATGTTTCACGGTCAAAGGAGCGGCTTGGAAACAGTGGATGAACACATTCCATTTCCTAGAAAGTCCTAGAAACCCTTCACAATAAAAGTACCTGAAGGCCACCGTAGTTCTCCGACACCAGCAGTAATGCATCTGCAGCAAAACGAGAAGTTTTGGGATGATGTACATGTGGTTTTAGGAAGTGCAATTTAAAAAGAATGCTTGTTGGACTGATTTATAAGTGAATCGAAGCGAGTCGCGTTCAGAGGGGAATCGTGACTTCACCACAATCCCTCCGTGTCCTAGCTGTTCCTTTGCCCAATCTGTGAGGGATTTGGGTGTGGCCACGGGGTTGCCAGAGAGAGAGAGGCAAATCAACATGTGCTGGGGGCAACAGAAGGTGTGTGTGTGTGTGTGTGTGTGTCTCTCTCTCTCTCTCTTTGTGTGTGTGTGTGTACAGGCACTAATCTGCTATGAGGGGGGTCCACCAGGATTAGTATAATCAGGGGCTTGTGAGGAGCCCCCCAGCCCCCCACCGCGCTCCACCTCCTTATCCCGTCGTTCTTCGGCTGCTCTGCCCACCATCCACCTCCTCATCCCTCCCCCTCTCCCTCCCCCCTCCCCCGTCAGCCGCCCTTCATCTCTCAATCCTCCCCCTTATCCCTCTATCCTTCCCTCAGTCTCTTTATGGCGCCTGCTCAGTTCCTCATCCTCATCCCCGCGCTGCCATTCATCCCGCTGACCTCATCCTCTTACACTTATCCTTATCATTACCTTCTACATTGTAGGCGTTTAGCTCAGCGGCTTGGAATTACAAGCTCCCGCCCGACTGCACTGCAGTCCTGCGATACCGAGCATCACAGTTTAGACGCCCCAAGCTGTGTAGAGAAAAGTCCGATACCCCTGCAAACACCGCGCGGCCACACGAGAGCAGTGCCTGGGGGAAAAGGAAAATAAAAAGCAATTTAGAGTGATGTAGAGCTGCACTAGAGATCCGAGGTGCGCAGGTTCTTTTTTTTTCAAGCGCTGATATCCTCACAACGGCTACAACCAAAACAGAAACGCAGACGAGCACAAGCGCTGCATACAGATTTCTGCTCGCCGAGGCTTCATGTTGGTAACTTTCACTCCACGCCGGAGAAGATAAACCCTTAACCGTTTTTTGTGTCACCACCTTTATTTATTAGCTCACGACACAAGCCGTGTTAGCAGCCGATTGTCAGGCGAATATAAGCAAACCTTTTGGAGTGCCACAAGTCAGTTTGGCATCGAACTATATCCAACCTCAAATAAGTGTAAACACTTTTTTTAGCAAATGAGAAAGTTCTCTAACATTTTGCCGTTTCCATTTAGCATTTCTCATGCGATACTTCGAAATGCGCTTAGAAATGTGTGAATGGAAAACACGGCTAGTATATCTTATCCAGGCGGGCCATATATTGTTGTTTTGCCATGGATTTTGTACAGATGTCGAAGGTGCCCAAAGGATGAAGCCCACTGGTACCTCCGTGAAAGGTTTTTGTATAGATCCCCACGAAAAATCCTGTCAATGTAGATTGTAATAACTTAATTAACTATGTGACCTTCATCGAAGAATCTGGCAAGAATCTGGCGATGTGATACGTATCCTGACACACGGCTCACCGTTCAATAGCCTGGAATAAATTGTGATCCTGTAAGCGAAGCACTCCACAGTATGCATAAATCTAAAATGCGTATTAAATAATACTTTTTTTAATGAATTTTTAGAACAGTGGGATTTACGTGGACCAGATTTATCATGGCCCTCTTACAACCAGCATCACATAAGCTGAGAGGGGCAAATTAAATACAGTAATGAAAGAGTTCATCTTTGCTTGTAAACTATTCATTAAAAATGCACGGTGTTTTTTTAAGATTTGATACAGTATCACAAAACATAATATCGCGATACTCAATATTAGTTGATGTTCTCTTACAAACCCTACTTTCATGTAGTTCCATCCTGAGGTTCTTGCAAATCTACCACCGTAGGAACCGATAACATTGGAAAACAGCTGCACTGTTTGCAGCAATTTGTGAAAGAAATCATCTGCGTCAGTCAGTCAGCCCGCAGCAACAAAAGGTTTCTGACGGCCGGCCATGCCAGCACCGGATTGTTAAGCTGATGAAGTAAGAATGGAGAGGTTTCCTCTGCAAAGGACATGCATGGGGGTGCTGGACTGAAGGTTTGGATCCCCTCGGCTTAAAATTCACAGTCCTCCTCCATGTTCTCAGCCCTCTGTCTGCATATATCTCGTTAAATGCTCCACTTTATCCCATCCCCTCATCCATTTATCTTCCTCCCTCTGTCATCTCCCGCCTTATATTCAGCGCCGGCTCCTCCATACAGTAACTCAACACTCCTCGCACTCAGCCTCATCTACTTATCTTCACCCTTTCTAAAGGTCATTACACGCACAGCCTGTTTTGCCAGATTAAAATAGAGGCCGACGGAAAAAGGAAGATGAGGTGTGTCATATCTGCCAGCCTCCCATCTTATCAAACTCACACATATACACGCACACATGCATGCAGATGTGCGCACACACACACACACACACACACACACACACACAAACACACACACACACACATATGTAAACATGGAGGCATGCTCTTGAAAGGAATTACACATGCTGCCCAAAAAGGGTAGATATGCATATGCACATTTATTCCAAAATACACGTTTAACAATGAAATGCATAAATGTGTGTGTGTGTGAATGCTAACAGTCTCTCACACACACACACACACACACACACACACACACACACACACACACACGCCCCCACACCCGCATGCATTATGTCACACATCTCTAGACATGCAGGCTCATAAACCAGGATACGCATTCTGTCCCACACAAACACAACCTTTCTCCCACAAGCACATTCTGAAAAAAAAAAAGACACACACACACACACACACACGCGATTACATTCACGCATCAAACGGGCCGGAGAGCAGTCATGAGAATCAATAGATGCTATAAGGAAAAGAGGTTATTTGGAAAAAAAGAAATGAAGAGACGTCGTTGAGAGCGAAGAGGGAAATAAGCGGGGAAGGAGGAGTTTATGAAAAGAAAGAGGAGGAGGCATGGAGAAAGGGATAGCAGGCCTTGAAATAAAGCCGGCAGAAAAAGGAGCGAACCGAGCTTTTAGAGCTGGAGTTAAAAAAAAAGAAAGTGAGGGAGGTGTTTTTCTTTTTGTTTCTTTTAGATTTATTTTTTTGTGTAAAAAGGAGCTGGGAGGGGTGGGGGGGGGGCTTTGAGAGGAACGCCATAGGAGAAGGATTTGGCTGCGAGTGATGCCGGAGCCCAGACGCATACAGATGAGTTTGAATTCACAAATAAAAGGACAGAAAGGACTATAAAAAAATATATAAATAAACTAATAATAGCAAAGGCAGCCTCCGTCAATGGCGCTCCGGCTGCGGCAACAACAGGGAAACAAATTGGGATTCCACGGTCGCACAAGTCTGCCTCGCTGTTTACTGTGGCTCCTGTTGGCCTGTTTCATTTTTTTCTTATTTTTTTAAAACTCCTGCCATGCAAGAGTAGACTGGAGTAAGAATGCAGTGAATTCTTTTATTTCACAATTAAGTTTTTGTTTTTTCTTTTTCACCGTAATTAGAATTTTCAGTACCGCGACGAAAAAGACGTCACGTAACGTTGTGGAATCCTCAAGACTTCTGTCTACCATGGCTCTCCTTCCCTATGCACCCCCTCCTCCCTCTCACTTGTTGTTCAAGTGTGTGTGTGTGTGTGTGTGTGTGTGTGTGTACATGTGCCTGTATCCATTTCTTTGAGAGGGTCCAAGCCTTGTACAATGGTGTGAAGCCCCCCCCCCCACCACCACCCCGTGTTTTTTCACATGCAGATGAGCCACGTAAGCCTCTCCACACAGGCTTTCACATGGACCCGCCATAGTCTTCAACTTCTCCACAAGACCCACTTGTGCTGTATAGCTGGCCGACGGGCCACCAGCTCCTTTCTGCAGACACAATGCTCAGTGGCTGCTTGTGGCTGTTGACTCGGCCGACGGCTCGAGGGCGCTTGTTTGTTTCTGGTTGAGTCAAAAGCTGTGAGGCAACATGTGAAGTTTCTGTGACCAGGTTTTCAGAGCTGAATATAAAAAAATTTTAGTTTGTACTTTCTGTTGATTCCATTGCAAAAGAAAAGACTAATTTAAAGATCTTTACAAGTCAACAGGTGTTTTATTTGTTATACTATTGTAGTAATTATTCTGCCCCCTACTTTCAAATGATGTTCTAGTTTTTACCCCAGCGTTCTCCCGTCTTGGAATGCCCATTTCTCTGTCTACTGCAGGGCTTTCGCTCCCATTACAACGAACAAAAAGTGAGTAAACAATGTAAACAAACATGTTTGACTCGCGTCTAAATCTGCCGTGCCTCCACCGCCTCGGTGGATGACGAGCTAACAGGTGGTTTCAGACTTTGAAACCAGACTCACAGTGAATCTCACTGGAGTTCAAGGCACAACCTTGTGCGATAATCCACGGAGAATTTTGAACTCCAGCAGATTATGACCAACCGAATACCTAATTAGTTCCGCCTGTACAGTTTTGAGTTATTGACGTGAAGGGCAAATCCTGTAAAAAATAGTTAACTCCCCCTGGGCATCCTGGGTAGCCTCGGGGAGGTTAAGACTTTTGCCACTTAGATGTTTTCTTTTCTAACGAACTCTTCTAACTCTATTCTATAACTCCACTATTTAGAATTTTTACTTCTCGGAGAAGCGTTTCCTCAGCAGCCCCTTAAAAGCCTGCATTTCACCGGCAGGAGTTGTATCTGTTGCCTAGCAACATGATCTCAACGGCCATCAGCGCATCTTATATGTGTGTGCATGTGCGTGTGTGTGTTTGTGTGTGTTTATGTCCTGTAATCTGCATAGTGTGAGGGCAGCTTTAAACTCACTTTTATTGCACTGCCTCCCTATAGGGGCACGTGACCACAGACACAAAAGGAGTACACACTGCTGATTAACATATAATATACACACACACACACACACACACACACACACACACACACACACACACACACACATAGAAATACATTCATTATTAATCTGAATGGGAGGATGAAACCATTCACTGCATTTTCTTTTATGGATGCCATTCACTTCTGTGCCATCTTACCAGCAATAAAGACAAAAAGCAAAGCCAAGATTGTAGAAAAACGTCAGTGATTATCTCGCAGTTTTGACACTGGGAATAATACATCTTAATAGCAGCTACAGTACACTGTGGGATGAATGTCTGAACATCCCCAAAAAAATGTGTCACAAAGTTGTCTCAATTCCGAAAAACTGTCCAAAGTGCGACGAATGCCCCGTTTTCTTTTTTCCTCTTTATGTTTCCTTCTCTCCTCATTAAGGCGGCGTGCCCGAGCTGTCCTTCCAGAAATATAATTGAAAGCGGGGAGAAAGGCAAATGTTGCTTTAATCTCATTTGCAGGCGAACAATGGGCCTGGGACTACGCTAAATTCATGAAAGTGGCTTAATGCAATGAAATTTAATGAGGTAATTTGTGACGGAGCGAGATGGTAGACACACACACACACACACACACACACACACACACACACACACACACACAGGAGGGCAGATACACACACACACATGGAGAGGAAATCTGATACATGAATATTTATAATAGGGGTGAAACAGAGAATATTCAGTCAGACACAAGTTTTCTTTTTTTCATCTATGAGGACTTGAATGGAGCACTCGTCTGCGTGTGTGTGTGTGTGTGTGTGTGTGTGCATGTGTCTGTGTGTGTGTGTGTTGTTTTAGTAGAGAGCTGAGTCATGCTTTGGGGTAAAGTTCCTCACAGTCTGATTTTCGTGGAGCTGCAGAAACCCAATCATCAAGACACACAAATATTGACTCAAGATTGAAGGCGTTGCTGTCGTCTGGACGGGCCGATCGGAGGTTTGACTCCTTAAACCCACGCGAGCGGCACTGTGACATGTCCGTTTGGGGATGCTCCTTCTGATCAAGCACAGATAGGATTAGGTCTTTCAATTTGACGTCGGTAAAAAGAGAACAGAAAAATGTCATAGATTCTGGGACTCAACCTCTCATGTGTCCGAGGCGGTTAACATCCCGTTCTGGCACGACACCAGACTCCAGACCTGACCTGACCGTTTTCAGAGCAGAGTGTCCAGCCCAGCGCGGTTCCACATCTCATCTCTGGAAAAACTTGCTGAGAGTCACAGCAGAAAGAGTCACCTCTTCACAAAAAAATATACGATAAAACATTAACATAAGACCGGTTTGCATCCAAATGTGTCGCACATGTTAACTGAAAATATCTTTTCCACCTCAGTCGAGCTCCAAAACGTCTATTTTGTAAAGATTATTATTTATATTTTTAAATTTCCACTATTTCCATTCAGGTCTTTTTTTTTTTTTTTTTTAAATTGAAAATGCGCATAAAGACTCATACTTGCACAGTGAGTAAGTGGACAACTGCTGAGAGTAGTTCCTCAAGCTTCTTTCTGTTTCCCCTAGACTTTAGAAGCTAACGGAGCTAGCAGAGAATTCAAAAAGGTCCCGCCGTTCTAGGAGGATTATTCCTGTTAGATCTCATCCAGCTGTGCTACTCAAAAAAACAACTGTTGGACTTCGAGATGAACAGCCGTCGTACGAGCCGACGGGTTGTAGTGACAGTTGTGATGCCGCGTTCTTGATGGAAAATTCGCCAGCTGTCCAATAGAGATGTAAATTGCTGTGAAGTCATCTAATCTCTGAAGCTGCTTTGTTGTCGTTCGGACAGCCGAAAGAGGACGGAGGCCGAGTCTTTGGAGAAGTAGTAGTAAGAAGTGAGAAGCACAAGTTGAAAGAGAGGGAACGCCGGTCCATCATGTCGAAGGTAACGAGGACGAAGGAAAGCAAAGGAAATGTCTTGTAACAAGATTTCTTTTAAATCTTCCTGATTCAACCGCATGATATGCAGACTCACGTATTGGTTTCACTTCCTCGGAGTCAGGTAGCCAACATTCAGCCAAGGCACATATCACTTCCTGGCACCGAGCCCGACTGACTCCCATTTCATGATGACTGAAATGTAACTGAACGCTGGAATTAAAAGCGATGAATGGTTCTCTTTACTCACATGTCATGACCTAGATTCAGCAACCTGCAGACTATTTCCAAAGTTGCAGTGCGAGTGTGTGTGTGTGAGTGTGTGTGTTCTCTTGGGTGCAAGTGAGTAATGTTATGCTAAGAGATAGCACCGCATGGTGGTGTGTTTTAACTGGATCGGCTTGAGATATGACAGAGTTCCACCCCTTGAATATATTTTTTCCCCTACAACCCTCATTCCCCCCTCAGCCACAGTCATGTAACTTTTTCAGAAGTTGGAACAATTGGTTCAACTCACACACTTTCATATTTGACTTTGCAACAATACACGCGCGGGCGCACACAAACACGCTCCTTCTTTTTGTGCTGCCAAGCCTCGGCGCTGCTGCTTTGCTTCCTCTGCAGAAGCCAATAACAGTTTAACTGTACTGTCACTCAACAGCGCCGAGCGAGAGCGAGAGGGATGAAAGTGAACAGGGAGGGAGGGGGGGGGGAGACAAGGAGAGAGGGAGAGATTAAAAGCGGGGAGATGGATGCGACAGAGAAGAGAGAGGAGGGGAGGGGAGGAGAGATGGTGGCGCTAGCAGCACAGGAGGAATTTGACAGAGCGAGACTGGAAAAGGGGGAGAAAGAGAGAGAGAGAGAGAGAGAGGGAGAACAGATAGAAGGAGCAGAGCAGTGCAGCTAAAACTCTGCCGGGTCTCCGTCGATCGTAGGGTCACGGCAGGCTAAAAGGACCCGGCGCTCGACCTGCTCACAAACTCCACCTCCCTCAAACCATTTAGAGCCTCACCTAATGACAGGGGCCACCGTGAAGGACTTAATTAGACAGCATATTTAAATATAGATGGCGCAGGAATTGCAGCTATGGGCTGGAAATGTGTTAAATACAGTTTAGTTCACACATCATGCGCCCTCTTTGCTTTACGAGACATAACCGGACGTGGAAAAAGTCTTTCTTGAAGCCGCGGATACGCAGCTTCTATTCCATTATGTCTAATGATGGAGAGTAATCTTTGTCCCAAGATGAGATGCCCCCTCCACCCTACGTCAGCCAGCCCTCCGGGCTCCATTAGACAAGAGATGAGGTGAGGATGGGCGTCATTATCTTAACTGAGGTGAATCACCTTCCCACCGGCTCCACGGGTGTTAATAACACTCTCGTCTGGGAATGGGACGGCGAGGGCGGTAGGGGGAGAGGAGGGTGGGGGGAGGGGCGAGAGACCTTCTGTGCCGCTGCGGTATACGGTCTCGGGTCGAGGTAAATGGCTGTGGTGGCGGCTCGTAATGAAGCGCGCAGACACGCGCGGGAGTCACGGTCACGGTCAGTATCTGGTGCGTCTGTGCGTGCATCGCTTCAGTGCGTTGGTGTGCGATGTCCCGCCCTCTGTGAGACACCACGCGAGTCAAGTCGCTTTTATTTATACGGGTTGCCCAAAATGGAGAGAAAAACTAAAATATCTGCACTATAGACGGTTTGTTTAGTGAGTCCTCTTCGCACAATTCATGCAAGAATAAAACTTTACCGCTAAGTTGAAAATTAAGCTCACCCGGCCTATGAAATACTCACAAAACAATAGAACAATAGAACATATGGAATGAATGCACACTTAATATATAGATAAATAAATAGGAGGACAAAAGAGAGTAGTCCTAAGATCTTGGGAGCATGTTAGCATGCCGACACTAGCATTTAGCTCAAAGCGCCACTTTTTCTTAGTACAGCCTCGAGCGTGGCCGCAGACTCTTGTGCCTCATTTCCATTCTACTAGACTCCACTTCTGTTTTCCACTGCGGATAGTACCCATCCAATGCACGCTAGAATATAAGACGTATATGATGATAATAAGCAATTTCATGCGCGGCGTATCTGCAGATTGCATGAAAGATGCGTTGAAGTGCGTTTAAGTCGTCTTTCCAAATGACCAATCAGGCTTTAGATTACTAGTTTGATTGCACGAGTTCCAATAGACTCCACCGTAGATAACCTTCAAGCCCCACACTGCCACCACTACAATCAGCGACGAGTGCCGGGTTCTTCCAGACACCTCGCTCCCTTCTCCCTGCGCGGCTGCCTCTGCTGCAGACACACACACACACACACACACACACACACACACACACACACACACACACACACACACACACACACACACACACACACACACACGCGCGTGCACACACCTCGCCCACCTATATGAAGTGACACTAATGGAGCGTTCCATAATCTGCTCCATCCATCTATCAGTAATGGGCTGCGCTATCAATCCGGCTCGCTGAGGGGGCGTACCTGTAGTCACCCTCGTCGCGGCAATCCCTCATAAAGTGTAATAACCATTCGCCGGGGGTAATCTCCGCCGTGATGGGACGGGTCCCAGCCAGCCTTGACCCTGGCGACACCGCGGCTGATGATGATGTCATTTCCTCAAAAAAAAACCTCCTCGTCTTGAAGTGTGTTTGCACGTCTGCGTTTCGTGAGATGAGTAGAGGTCAAAGCTCTGATCGCATCCGTCTCTCTCTGATTGAATCAAAGGACCAGAGAGAGAGAGAGAGAGAGAGAGAGAGAGAGAGAGAAGCGGAGGAGCGAGTGTTCATCACCCCGTCTGAGGGGAATGCGAAGCGGGTGTTCAGTCGATTCTCGTGTCTGTAGGCAGGAAGTAACGGGAGGTTTTCCGTTTTAAATCTTCACAATAATGAGGAACACAATCTTTTTCTGAGTTCACGTGACGCAGGGCCTCCATACATGGCTGACAGACTGTGACAAAAGTGAAATTGTGTTCATTACAGAGCACCAAATCAAATCTCCCTTCACACACACATATACGCCAACAAGAAAACTGCACACTGATTCCTCTTATCTCAGATACTGGAAACTTCTTTTTCATTTTTCTTTGCAGAGTAATTGCAAAAGCAGTTTGTTTTTCTCACAGTTGAGGGCTCGGTGTAGTTTCTTCTCTGATGTTTGTCTGTTTTCTGTTTGGCCGTCTCAGTGAGCGTGCTGCTGTGAGGGAGCACCGGGAAGCCAACCTGTTCCACAGCTTTCAGCTGGCAGAAAAGAGTTCCTCCACCCTTTTGTATTCTTCATCATGTAACTTTGTAGTACTTGTCAAAGCTAATCATCTAATTGATGAAGGACTCAGTTTTATTAGAATATGTCATTTTAAAAGGGATAAAGAATGTTTACAGCCCAAATAGGAACAAGTGACACGAGTTGACTGCTTTTAAAAAGACGTTTAAAAAGGTTGTAGAAACTACTCACTGACATTGACTTTGAGAAAAGGCAGATATGCTTTTAACAAAGAAGCAAATACCTTGCAAATATGGTGGGGTCCCCTTTATTGCTTTTTTACATTTTTTTTAAATGTATCTATTTATTTGAGAATCGATGCTTTTACCCAAATGCATTAAAATTTAAGTCAGTTGGAGATTCTTGGAGATTAAAAAACAAACAAACAAAAAAATTGTAGGTTGCAACACTTTTGGAAGGCACGGACACATTGTGTTGTCCTCCTTCTTCTTCTTCTCTGGTGAACAGTGCCATTTGTTGTTCAATTCCAGGGACTTGCGTCATGGCGACGGCGAGAAGAGGAGCGGCCTTTTTGCCTTTCTTGCTCATGTGCAACTTCACATCGAGGTCCATTTCTGTTGGTCGGCCCGGACCGTTCGCGTCTCTGTCTATATATTCCTCCGTCAGCTCCGTCACTCCTTAATTAATCCTGAACAAGCTTGCTTGTCTTTCCTCACTTGCAGGCATCAGCCCCGTTAACTCGAGTTTAGTCTCACCACCCAGTTTGCCTGTTTTCTCCCCTCTCTCAGGAGTCCCATGAAGCAACGAGAAGCAACCTCAGTTGGAGCTGCCAGTTTTGGTTTTGATCACCATGTGTGTCTTTTCTATTAATAGAAAGGCAGGACTAGCAGAAACTTTACTCCGGCTTGTCTTTAATCCGTCACAGACAGAGAGTCAGATGCAGGGAGATTTTATTCTTAATGAGAGGAGACCATTTAGCACTTGTTTCACAAGCTTTTATGATGACTTAAGTGAAAATATAAGGGTGTGGATTAATTGAGATGTCCTCACTTTACGAGAGATATTGAACCTGCAGAGGCTTTAAATGTTCTCCGTTCACCAGCGTCACTCTTCACCAGGGCTTAAAGCATCAGAATGTTTTAATATGTCTGCTGTGCACCCACTGTGTGTGTGTGTGTGTGTGTGTGTGTGTGTGTGTGTGTGTGTGTTTTTGCATGCCCATGGCGGAGGTTAAGAGCGACAATGGCGGCATTGTTTCTTGCAGCAGCTGTGAGCGGTTAGAGGCAGACACTGGGACATTCTGTGTGTGTGTACGCGCGCTTTCCACTGGCGCACCATGTGGTGCCAATGGGACTGCAGGATGGTCGCACCTCACTAATCATGACATCATGCTTTCCACTGGGCCGTTTCCATGCCTCCTCGCTCGGTCTTCCGCCCTCCCTCTTGTCTCCCCCATTCATCCCTACTGACGCTAAACTTCCCGTCTCCGTAGGGCCAAAAACGTTCCGCCCTCTGCGCACTCAGAATTATTTCTGTATGTCTTTCTAATTCTCTTTTTTAGTTACTTTCCTCTCTCTTTCTGTCTTTTTCTTGGCCTGCCAAGGCAAACGGGAAAATACTGTATATGTCAAGCGCAAATGACAGACCTGGTGAAAAAGAAACAAGGAGGGAGGCAGGGATTAGGGCCGTTCGCTGTGTGCTGGGTTGGTGTCTTTTACTGCCTGGCACAGCAACAACACCGAGGCCCACCCACGGCAAAAAAAAAGGTCAATCAACACATGCCCGCATTCCTCCTTTCAGCTTACCACAAGCACACAACTGCCGCCATATAATCACACTCACTGTATGCATGCACACAGGCAGTTTAACAAACATGTTGTTTTCACTGCATAACCCTGCAAAAAGAACACTGTCAACCATATAAAGGCTTTCCATGAAGAGTAACTCACTGAAAACATGATTAAAGGGTTAGAAACGTCATTATTCCTGTACTTTTTTCAAAGTAGAAGCTGCAATGTAGATCTTCCATTTGGACATTTTGGATGGAACAAAAACAATGACAACTTCTGGTATTCTAAAATGTCAGGTTTGTTTTCAGCGTGGCACAACAATAAAGCCAATGCACTCATTAAAATCAATATGGTAATAAGTCCTTGGAGTAAATGTTCCCAGCAATCAGCCCATTAGAGATCTTTTTAATTGTACGAGTGTAATTTGTGGCCAGATAGTAGCAAGGTTCAAAGCAAGGTTCAATCAGTCAAAATCAGCTGAAAGGCAGCGTATTTATTTCGTTGGCTACACTTTCCACTAAGGAAACTTGACATCCTGAACACGCACGTACACCGGAAAAACACACAAATGACTATTGACAACTCCTCGTTTTAAGCTGACAGTTTTCTCCCTCACGCGCTCTCGCTCACTCGCACAGCCGCTCGGGCCCCTCGGGTCACATTCAAATGATGACATTGTCACTTCTGCAACAGCCGACATTCGCGCTGACGCATTTTCATTCACAAGCCCAGAGCTGAAGGAGTTGGTCGGTTTCAGGGGAGTGACAGGAGATCAGCCCCAGGATAGCGCTCCGTCGGCGGGCGGGACTCAGAAAGCGCCCTGGCTCTGTCTATCCTTCTCTTCTAACCTGCTCACTACTTTCTGCGAGTACTACTTTACAACTGATGATGCTACTGTATATAAAACAGAGAAGAATAAATAAAAGCAAAATTACCTCGTTCTAATGGACTATTCCCTGTGCAGATGTTTTGTCATGATTTCCATTTGTGTGGAAACTTTAGAGCTAGTGACCAGTTTTGATTGTGGCAGGTGACCATGACATTCTGTAGAGCTGTGTATAGTATGCAGCACATAGCCAAGTCAATCTATGAGCATTGATGCACATTCATTTTGGTGGTCAGTCATTTATCATATGTCATATTTGGGAATGGCCTGAGACTGTGAACACAATGTGAGAAAACTGTTAATGACTCATTATTTCATTATTTTACTTGTTGGAATGTCCCTTTAATCACTGTTTCCTTTATTCCTTACCTCCTTGATTGCCTCGTCCTCTTTTTTATTCATCCAAATCTCATTAGTACATAACATAAGATCAAATTATTGCCGTCACCACCTATATTATTTGTAGATAGAATTATACTCCATTGATACTTCAAACCAACCGAACAACCTCTTGTCACACACACCTTGCACTTCTTCTTCTTTCATCATCGCTAGTTCCTAGTCTCTTTCTTCTCGATTTACATGAATACAGAAATAAAGAGAAACAGAAGGGCCATAACCAATAAACGCAAAGAGAGGAAGAAAAAGTCCTGACAGGAAAATAGAAATTTGTCGAAAAAGAAAACTGCACTTCCCAAAAAATAAATAAAAAAAAGCATAAGTTCTGAGTCATATTCAAATATGCCCCCTCCGGGTATGTTTGTTTTTGTAACTGGTGTGCGCTGGCTGGGTGGGCGCCTGTTTGTACAATGCAAGGCTTGAGCTTTACCACCAGCTGTGACTTGGAGCTGGGTATAGAGGCAAAACCATATATCCATAAATACAGTTATACAGCAATAATGGGAAGGGTGGACCCTTTCCCAGCCTCCAGTCAGGAGCTGTGGTTTACGGCTAGGCATTATCCGCAATGATGCTGTGGTAAATAAAAAGGTGAGTAAACTATTATGCCCCCCCCCCGCAGGCTGGCGGTATGATCAAAATCAATTACATTTGCAGAAAAGCATTGATTTATACTACGCCCTTAAACAGATCCATCCGCCAATAACTTGCTTTAGTTTGATGCCATTCAGTATACCGTTGTCTATGAATTCCACCATAAAGGTTTTTTATCATCTTGGAAAGGTTGTGAAAGGTTGGTAAACACTGTTCTGCACACATAAAATGGGATAGTTTGGGTTTAGTACGTTTTACACACCAGATCCTTGTGTTGTGGCTGGAGTCCCAACGCGTTGCCTGGCACCATAAAACCTTTAAATATTGCATCAGATAAAGAGTTGTTGGTGAATTTAGTGTAGCCTCGAAACACGTGGGTGGGAGGTAAAAAAAAGGGTCAGTGGGCTGGATTGTGGATTATATTTGTCTGCGTACATGTCTCTGCCTGGCACTGTAACGAGATTACCTGTCATGGGAAGCGCTCTGCGTGTGGTGACGGCGGTGTGTGTGTGTGTGTGTGTGTGTGTGTGTGTTCTTGGGAAGCAAACAATGTTCTGTGTGTAGCTAGAAGCTTGCCCGACTGGAATTTGGGTTGGTTAGTCTGTTAGTCCGCGGGTCGACCACTTTGCTCCATGATATTTTGTACGGACATGCATGGTCCCCAGAGGATGAAGTCTAGAGACTTAGATAATCCTCTGGGGTTTCCTCTGCTGCCACCGAGAAGTTGTTCGTCGTACGTTTGAGTGGAATGTTTCGTTAACTAGTCGATGGATCGCCAAGACATTTGGTACAGACATTCATGTTCCCCTCAGGATGACTTTTAATAACTTTGGTGATCCCCTGAAGTTATATCCAGCGCCATTCTTCGGTCAAAACATGGAATATCCAATACTTTCATTGCTTTGGTTTGTGACTAAATTGCTGCAAAATATACAGTGCTCCCATGAGCCTCGGCTACACTTGCAGCATGCTAACATGCTAAGCTAAAATGGTGAACAAAGTAAACATGATACTCGCTAACCGTCAGCATGTTAGCATTGCCGTTGTGTGAACGTCAGCAAGCTGACATTAGCGTTTGGCTCTATACATCCACCGTCACAGAGCTGCTGGCATGGCTTCAAACACCTCGTGCTGTTGATTTATATTGTTTTCCGTGGCTTTGGTTTTGCGTGGCTGGCGATGTGTTCTAGCCATGCCCACCATGTCCTGTGTTTTTTATCCAAGAGATAGAAAAGGACATTAGATGGCTGGTTTTCATCCACCAGTTATATTTGAATTTTGCACATGAAAAGAGCTGTTTGAAGATGCCAGAAATTCCATTAAAAAAACAAAGAATGTGAAAAAGGTGTTTATACTTGGAGGGTACCTGCTTGTGCTTCTTTCATTGTAAACACAGCGCACATTCTCTGGCTGCTAATTCCAAAAATGAAAAAAGAGTGTGGACATCAGGAAATCCAATTATCGAGGATCTAAAGCCTGCTATACATACCCACCACGTCCCTGATTCGAGTCCAGCCAGTGGCTCTTGTTGCATATTAAACCTTGAATAATTGAATTTCGTTAAGGAATTTTCCATCCATTTTATGTTTATGTACTGTAACCGACAGCACATCTTGTCATTTCAACATGGATACAACAATAGCTACTTTGTTGGCGTTTATCAACTTCAGCTCCCATGATGCTTTGACGATGTGCCAATGGCATGCGTACATTGGGGTGGGATTGCAGACCTGACTTGACTTCTGGTGTTAGTTACAGATAGGACCGGTGTCTGGTTACAGCTCCTCTTACACTCATTACACTGATGGACTGTAACTCTATCACACACACACACACGCACACACGCACGCACGCACGCACGCACACACACACACACACACACACCCATGCTGGTAATTAATTGACACATAAGTTACGGCCCATGTAAACCCGAGGGAGTGTTGTCAGGAGACACGCCAATAAAGAGTGCACACACACACACACACACACACACACACATACACACACACACACACACACACACACACACACACACACACACACACACACCTACAAAGAGCCATGATCATATGTTCTTCCCCATCTCCTCTACCATTACACACACACATACTCGTAAGAGAGTACATAATGAACATAAATTGAGTGATGACTCATTAATGTTGGTTGTTCTCATCTTATCCTGCTACAGTACGTCCTGCAGCTATTATGTCCATCTCTCTGTGTGTGTGTGTGTGTGTATGTGTGTGCGTGTGTGTGTGTGTGTGTGTGAGAGAGAGAGAGAGAGAGAGAGAGAGAGAGAGAGAGAGAGAGAGAGAGAGAGAGAGAGAGAGAGAGAGAGAGAACGGTGGGTTTCCTGTGTGGGTAAAGCACGGCCAGAGGCAGAGAAAGATTCTTTCATTTGCGTGTGTGTGTGTGTGTGTGTGTGTGTGCGCTGGCAGTGATCGTTCCCTCAAAACACATTCCACCGCGGACCACAAAATCCCCCCTTGTCCTTTCTCTAGCCTTCCTCACTCCGTCTTTCTGTTAAGTCTCTCTTCCGTTCCCATCTTTTCTCCATCGTCTTACCTTTTCTCTCTCTCTCTCTCTCTCTCTCTCTTTCTTTCCCTTTCTCTGTCTCTCCCTCTTTTCTACGCCTTGCCTAAAAAGTAGAAAATTGTCTCTGGATTCAAACTCTTCCTCGGCTGAGTGACTGGGGAGTTTGTTTAGGCAGAGAGCGGTACAGGTAAAGAGCAGAAAATCGGTCCGCGTTTGTGGTTATTGAGGAGTTAGGGCTGTTAGCCGGCATTAGATGAACAAATGAAAACAAAAGGACTTTAGGAAAGAAACCTACCTGTTAAATGATGTTGACCTCAACACTTACTTCACCCGTTAACCTCTCACATCAGCGCCGAACTCCTTCTTATTAATCTGCCCCTACAGCTGACTACACTGTACAAGTCACAGGCATCTCAGCCTCCTGAAATATAACTTCCCATTCAGGGAATCAGTCATTTTTGGCTAACAGAGCTGCAGGGTACTTTTTCTTTTCTTTTTTTCTTTTCTTCCCCCTCTCCCCATCGTTGCTACCTTTTTGCTATCTCTTCTACTGCGATACCTCCATGCAGACACACTTACTACACAGCGGTGACACCACCAGGGGAGTGTGTTATTGTCTCCCACCGTATGGCTGTTTTAAATGGCAATTTGAAGCTCCGCTGGCTCTATAATTAGCTGTGAGCTCCCACAGGAGAGGAGAGGGAAGAAGGAAAAAAAAAACGGGCTTATCGTCTCTCCCGTGTAATTACACATCCGAGTAGGGCGACAGACACTCGCATAAGCAGACATGAGTGCAGACAGATGCGCAGACATAGCAAGGGCGTGCATGTACCAGTAATCGACATGCACGTTTTGTTGTTAGCTAGCGCAGTGCCCGTTCAGAGAAAAAAACAGAACATGCCTGTTCAGAAGGGGCCAGATGCCTGGCGTGTGTTGTCTCTGCTCGCGGCTTCCTCGAGAACCGCTCACGACAAACAACTTCACGCTCCTCAGCAACACACCTGCCGTGACACACGTATAGTTCCGTCACACACCCAAGTCGCTGCCTCTGAAATACACTCTGGGGTGGAGGGGGTGGAGGGGGGGGGGCACCAGGGGCAGACTTAACCGTCGGGCAAGGTAGACAACATGGCCCCACAACAGCTATAGATCTATTACAATGTTTATATGGAAAATGTGGAATTACTACAAACACCCCCAAAGGACTTGAGATACACAACTCCACCGTGTGCTACTTACTGTGTACTTCTACTTTAGAGGAAAACGTTGGAGTACTAACTTGACGGAGCAATGTTACTGGTTCCACTGCTGATTCAGACAATTGGAATATGATGCATTATTATTCATTTAGCAAGTTAGCATTCGGAATTGAGAGCTCCACATTGAACAGACGTTGTGCACATGTACAAGTACAATGTGCTGTGTTTTGATCTTCACTTGACTTTGAATGCATGCCTTTTACTCTGCAGTATTACGTTTTGAGTAGGCCTCCTTCCAATGCCATTACCAACCTTCTAAGTTAGAAAAAGGGTGGAAAGTTAAGCAAAACTGTGTTTGCCCGGCTGCCCCATTTCACATAATCGTCCCCCTGAAAAACAAGTCGACGGTCCCAGACATTGGTGTAATGCACTGAGTGGATGCACTTTCCAAATAGGCATACAAGTCACTGGCTCTGACATGACAACTGCGGTTATAAATTAGAGCATGGATTTGATTAGAGGAGATATTTTCCCTGGCGTGACTTTATTAGTTTTGTAAGTTAGTGCTACAAGTGCTGCAGCGGGGAAAATACAAAGTTACTCAAGGGGGAAAACCGGACTCGCGGTCACAATGGTGAAATACACTCCGGTTCGATCGTGATTTTGGTTGGCTGTCGGCTCGCGTTGACTCCAGGGAAGTGAAGAAGTGTGGTTGTAGAGTGAACTGCGGTCAATGAACCCGCGGTGTGCCCGCTGCAGAAGACATACTGGACTGCCCCCCCCCCCCCCTGCTTATTATTCAAAGTTTATTCATACCGAACGTGTCTAAATTGCACCAAATCTTGACAGCCGGCTCTCCCTCGGGTCCCCCAGCAGTTCACCCACCCAAGTGCGAAGTGGATCGGATGAGCGGTTCTCGAGATGTGCGAAGGGCACACAGACATTTAGACAGAGAATATCTTGCATTGTGGCGAGATGAGCCACCTGTGCTAATACGCCAAAGCAACTCCACCCGTCTGACTTCCTGCCCGTTCGCCAAAGGAAGTGACTTTTACTTTTTGTCAACAGCTGCGACAAATATGCAAACGTGGAGATGAACGACGGCACAGCAGGAGAACAGACAGCGCAGAAATATGAGTGCTGCTCTCGTTTTGCCAGCGCTTTCTCTCCCTCTCTCTCTCTCTCTTTCCGTGTGTGTGTGTGTGTGTGTGTGTGTGTGTGTGTGTGTGTGTGTGTGTGTGTGTGTGTGTGTGTGTGTGTGTGTGTGTCTCATACCACTGCGGCTGTGAGGCTGCTGCAGATAGACATAAAAGGGAAGACAGAGTGTGTTAGAGGCCGAGGTCATTAATCTGACTGTCCACTGCTCTCTCTGTTCCCGAGACAAAAAAAAAAGAAAATCAGGGGCGACGAGGAGAGCGAACACGCAGGGCACAGGAGGGAGAGGACAATGGCATCAGGTAGCACCTGTCCCAGAGACGAGCTACATCAGACGTAGCACGTTTTTACAAACTGAAGACATGGAGTTTGACAGCCGTGTGCTTTTACCAGACAGCAAGGGTCAACCAAAAATTATACTGTTTGTTGCATTGTGGGAAATGCGGGATCTTTAGGGACTTAAAACAAGGATATCTTCGCCCATGCTCCATTCTTTTTTATTTTTATTTTTTTTAACTGTCGCTTGTGCGTCTCAAACCTAATGAAAGTGCAATGCTCAATCATTGGTGTATCTCTTTCAGTCATAGATGGGTCATAAAAGAAGTCTTTGGACAATAGATATATATACACATATATATATATGTATATATATATATATGTATATATAACATAATATACACATTTAGAGACAGTGGATCTGCATCAAATTGTTGCTGTTTTCTAATAGTAGCTGCGTGCTACTCTATAAATTGCATACGTTGTTATTGTCTCGACAAAGGCACGAAGTGATGTTCCGGCTGTCCCATTTACAGCAAGTGTGCAATAAATGGCGAAGCGTCCGATAATATATCTTGAATGATTACGCCTGTCAATCTTTGACGTCTCAGTGAGCCGACTCTGGTCTGAACTGTCTGAGTCGCCGCCGGTTACCCATAGCTTATGTCGTCTCCGAGGCCAGCTGAGGTCACTTTGCAGAGTCGGTGTCCTCAGTGACTCTGACCGAGGAGCCAGGAGAGGAACGAGGTAGAGTGGGAAGTTGCTGCGTCGGATATCAGTCAAAGATTACACATACTTCTTTTGCTTTTCTTATTATTTTACCTGTCACAGATTAATGATTCACGCCTCTCCTGTCTTTTTAACTGCTCGTCCGCGATGCATCACCTCCCAAACTAACAGGAATAACTCATCACTCACCGATAACTTTGGGTGAAACTGTGTATTCATATTTGTGTGTGAGTGTTTGTGTCTTGAAGGTTGTCGAAATTGTGTCACTCTCATTGCTCTCTCTCTCTCTCTGTGGCCCCGGAATTAATCGCCGTGGCAACGGGCCAGCGGAGGAGAGCAAAGAGAAAGGAAGAGGGAGACATTTATCATTCGCTCAGTAGACGTTCACCCTGTGACCGCGCCGTGACATTGTTTTCTTTATTCAGTTCATTCGGGCCAGCGTCTGATAATTTATACGCGTTACCTCCTTTAATAATGAGTTGTTGTCTTCCCGAGGTGGGGCAGCCTCCTGTTGACACACACACACACACACACAAACACACACACACACACACACACACACACACACACACACACACACACACACACACACACACACACACACACACACACACACACACACACACACGTAAAATGCTCAGTCAACATCGGGGTCTTGACCGCTCTTTGTCAAAGTCAACACACACACACACACACACACACACACACTTGTACACACTGAAGGAGTGGCAGTGATGAAGTATCCTCTCCTT
>JACSYO010001999.1:1312500-1382500 GCA_016806645.1 Ophiodon elongatus | reverse complement strand
AAAAAGAACAAAGGAAGGCTTGCTGTTAGGACACAGTAGAAGTTTCACACTTTTGTCTTGCAACACACTGCGACATCGATTAAATGGACGTTTTATTAATTTAATTATACTCTGCATTTGTTAATGAAGGAAAGAAGAAAAACAGCGATATAACAGCTGATTCCAAACTGTCGAACTATATTGTTCATAATCAGCCTCACGGCCAGTACATGTTGAGTGATATACGACATATCTGTTTTCGGAGTTGCTCTATTCATGTGTTTTAAATAGCCACACGTAATTGAATGCACACTCTCCTACTCTTCGCCTTTTCCATTGAATCCTCTGATGACTCTTCTGTTCGGCTCCTGAAAGCTGCCTCCTTGGCAGCCAACCTTCGGCGCATTAGCTTGTATGGTGGAATTTACACGGGAACGGTGACAAGGAAGGTCTGTTGAAAAGCCCTAAAACGACGACTATATAGGATCTCTAGTGGCAATGTGGCTTTATAGCTTATGTCCATTTGGAATCAAAGGAAGAAGTAGCTCGGCATTGTCATCGGGTTGTTTCCACATGGGTTTGTTAGTGTGTGTGTGTGTGCGTGTGAGTGTGAGGGTTACAGTGTCCTTTATTATATCAGCGGTGGTTTGGTAATGAGCCTAAATCCCAGGGGGGGAGGAGGCGACGGAGAGGTCCGAGCTTGGAGGAGGAGAGGAACACTTGGGGGCGGTGAAGAAGTGGATGAGAGTTAAGTGTGGGCCGCAAACTCATAAGGAAAAGTCACCTTTAACTTCCCTCCTGATCCCAACTTTCTTCGTGGCTGAAGGTGGCCCGGTGAGAAGGAAAAAGGTCGAAGACATGATGCATGTCTCATTGCACCGTCCTTAAGCAAGACACCCCCCGTCCCTGCTTCCTCAATGTACATCGCCCTGGAACAAGAGCATTAGCTGAGAGCCTGAAATACATCTCTCTCTCTCTCTCTCTCTCTCTCTCTCTCTCTCTCTCTATCTCTCTCTCTCTCTGAATTTACGCATCATTGTTTTGAAACTCATTGATTGGTGGATAATTTGAATGCAAATGGCAGCAGTTAATGTTTCGGCGCACTCACCGCGGAGTGGCCCCGCTGAGCGGGATAAAAATACACATGATTGTCGAGCTCCAAAGAGGTAAACTAATCAGTACAAAATAACAGCCTGTTTTAATGACTCATAAGCTGTCAGTAACATCAAAGTGGGATCCTTTATGGGGTTTTTTTCTTTCTTTTTGGTCTAATAATCACCCTTGAAGCAGTTATAAAAGCATATTTAATAAGCGCCTTTTAAAACAGGTAGACGCTGCTTTAAGAGGGCTGTCTCTTTCATCTCATAGCCGGGGCTCTATGCTAATACATTCCAGAAAGTAAGAAGCCGGACGAATAGAAACATAAAAAAAGTACCAGATGCCCTTGTGTCGCCCCCCCCCCACTTTTATGGCTTTGAATTTAGTGAACGCAGATGACACAGAAGAAGAGAAGGAGGAGGAGGAGGAGGAGGAGGAGGAGGAGGAGGAGGAGGAGAAGGAGAAGGAGAAGGAGAAGAAGAAGAAGAAGAAGAAGAAGAAGAATTTATATTCCCCTGCAGGGGTATTCAGCAAAATAAATAGATGGCATTTATTTGAAACTCTTATGATATAAAGCGATACAAGTTGGATGCGTCAATTCTAAGTAGAAAAAAACACGAAACAACAACAACAACAGTGGATTATTGGGAGCGTTAATGAAAGTTTCTCACCCTTCCTGAGAAGTCAGTGTTTGGACACACTAACTTCCAGAGGTCATGGAAGGAGAGCAGACACCTGCAGGCTACTAGACTAGATGAGAATCTCCAGTCACCTGCTCCAGTCTGCAGTCCCCTCTGTGCCAGCTGACCTGAATCCCACTCCAACTGCCCTCTGCCCCGAGCTGTAGGCCAGAGCACGCTCCCTGCTCTTACCCCCGTCACCCCTCCTCTCGCCGCCACAGTCCTTCACTCATAGCAACGGATAAGGCGGCCCAGGGCATGTAGCGGTTTTAGAATGGCCAAAATCCTTCTTTTTTTTGTGCTCGCCTGCATTGTTGTTCACAGCCTGACATACAGGGGGACAAAAGGTCACACTCGCATCAATAAAAGTTTCAGAGTGTTTGTGTTCATGTGGGAGCAACATAAGGGACAGCTAAAACAAATGACCTTTGGACAGTAACAACTTGGGTACACCTCCTCCACACACACATGCACGCACGTACACACACACACACACACACACACACACACACACACACACACACACACACACACACACACACACACAACTTTGTACTCCGAGTGTCCCGCTGAAATGCAGATTCGTCAAAGCACTTGAATTTTAACCAAAGCCGCTCCCCACTCTCTTGAGCGACAAAAGCACATTCAGTGATGACAGTCTGTCTGTTAATGAACCTTCTGTTCAGAAAAAAAACTGATTAAGGAAAAGTCTGGTAGTGATCTGGCAGATAATAACCGCGGAGACTGTTGAGAATAGGGAGAAGAGAGAAAAAAGAAAGTAAGATGACAGAGCGAGTCTGGGTGACTGAAAAACAGAAAAGTTGTTTCAGACTAAAATGCTGTCAGGTGATGGATGAGCAGATGGAGGTCGGGAAATTAAAAAGAGAGCGATCCACACAAGAGGAGAGAGAGAAGGAGAATGACTAGCTGGTTCAAGGAAGAAGAACCCTCGTAACTCTGTAATTTTGCCAGACTCAACAGTGTGAGCTCCAACAAAAGAGCCGTCATTATAGCTGATTACTGTAGTTAGGCTTCACCAAATAACGGTGGACTATGCACGGGACAGACGGTGTTTAACGCTGATACCCCAGACTGACAAAATGTAGTAAAAGGTTACATTTAGTCAAAAATATAACTCACATCAATAAATAATGAAAATATTAAGCGTGAAGAGTGATGCAAAGCTCTGTTGTTCCAGGGTTTGTGTGGGGCACTGAGAGCTAATTAGCTTAACTGAAAACGCTGGTACTCAAACACACCGAGCACCAGCTTTCAGCTAAAGACCTAGCCAGAGCTAACTTTCAACATAAAACAACACCAGCCAGTGACCATAACGCTAATCACCAGTTTACTGTACTGCATTTAAGCGTACTGCTGTGGCAACGCTCAGTTAGCTGAGCTGTCATTTAGTTAGCAAAAGCTAAAAACACTAAAAGCAAGCTCACGCTGAAGTTTACAGACATAGCTTCTGTCAACTTCATTCTGAGTATGGAAACAGTATGGAAATATCATACTGTTTTCATAGGGACTATTTGTAGAATAGTACTATAAAGTACCATATTTTGACAGGCTACTGCTTTTGTTATTTGTGTCATTGTCAAATGGTATTCGAAGAAATATCGGATTGTAATCGCGGCTTTTTTTCCATTTCTCTCTGCCCTCTTCCAGATCCTGGTGGACTCCATCACCCAGCCTGCCTTGCTGTATGAGAATGTGGTGGTGAGCGACGGGAGCCCCATCCTGAGAGACATGCTGTTCAGCCCGGATCACCAGTATCTATACGCCCTCACCGATAAGCAGGTACGAGAATCATGCACGCAAAACAAAACGGTCTGCGGCCCTTAATGCAGCCCGCTGGGTCGCCGTTGGCATCCCTGATGAGGTCTGGTGATTTCGGTGGAGAGAGATCCAGCGATTACGTGACGCCCTGTGGCGCACAAATACACGATTTTGCAAACACTGCTTCCACACTCAGATGCATTCATACGCTATCGCGCACACTTTCATAAATACAAATTAGACTTGCTGAGTGTCCACAAAAATACACACACATACACACACACACACACATACACACACACAGAAAGGGTGAGCAAAAAAAGGAAAAAAAAAAGAACATGGAGACATGGAATAGCACCATAAAGACTTCATGAGGAAAAGTGTATTAAAAACATGCACTGGGGGAAACGAGCAATCAAGCTAATTACAGACATACGGTACCACATACAGCACATGGACGCATTTGCAATTCAAGCAGTATTACACACGCAAACACACACATATATACTCATAAGTGCTAATTAATATCATGAATATTAAAATGTGTCACATATAGGCTGAAGCCCCATACCGCCCTTCCACTGGGGATGCGGTGCACACACACCGTCTTTGCATTTTAATTGGTGTTGTATAAAAGATTTATGATGAAGAAGTATGGCAGCTTTCTTTCCTTGAGAATCAAGTTTCACACAAACTTATTGTTTTTGACAACAATGCTCGGGTCACATTAGCATTTTAAATGGTAACACTTGATCAAACTTGCTAACTTTCAGGTAGCATGTATGTCAGCAGCTTCCCAGCTGTCATGTTAGCGGTTTGCTACGTTATGCTATTCATCTATTCTTCTGTCTAAAGGCCTTTACACACCTGGGGTGTTTTTGTTGTGCGATTCATTTACAAATTGTTATTGAACTGTTGTTTTTGTCATGACTACTTTCACACAGCGCTTGAATATTACTCGGCAAAAAAGCGGCATACCTTAAATGTAAGGTTTTATTCGGAGCTTTTGCACCGCAAAATATAGGCATCAACCAAGCAAGTTGTAGAATACGGGTTTAGTTGTCCTTATATTTATGAGCAACATCATGGAGGCTCTGTAGCCCAAACCAGAATGGCTCATTTTATTACTCCTTGAAACTTCGACCAGGCGCCGACCAGATGTGCTTCTTCCCATCTTACCTTTCACAATAAAAACCCCAGACAGATAATATTCACAGGGAAGCGTTTTGCATTTTCATGTTGTTTATTCGTCACGCCCCCCGGTGTGTAAAAGCCTTTGATATCAGGACATTAACAGGACCTCATCTGCAGAGTGACATGTAGAAGATAATAGGTGCTGTTAACTAGAAAACGACTTCAACCATGAGAGTTTGATGCTCCAGTTTGCAGAGTTCCGCTACGTCCGCCTTCCCTCCCCTCCTCCCTTCACCTTGCGCGGCTCTTTTATCTCATAACGGTTAATGAGCGCGCTGTGATAACCTTCAACAAGACTTCCTCGCTACGTGGACAGTAACTGCCATGTGAGTGCTGTGTAAATTACCAGCAATTAGACATAATTGACTTCCGCGCGTCTGAATAAGCGCGAAGAGGCAGTGGAGTGTAATTGATGAGAGTGGATGGCATCGGTGTTGATGTGACGGTGGGGGGGTATGAGGCCCTTCCATCATGGACAGCAGTCCAGCAGGGCCGACATGTACCATACAGGGAGATCCATAAATGCATATTCAAGCAGAGGGAGTCCACCCACATAAACACATACACACCGTTTTTTTTAAAACGCAAGCACTGAACCGCAGAAAGTTGATTCAGAATGGAATTTGATTCTCAAACGTGTTGACATTAACGACGGGGTCCAACTGCAGCATTAACGCGATTAGAAGCAGCGGGATCTTTTTACATCGCCAACATTACCGCAACACCTAACCTAACAACACATTCTGCTCTTTGGCCAACACATCTTCTCTGAGAGCTGCTCTCTTCATCAGCAATATTACGAGAGAAAAAAAAAAAGAAATGTTGAGAAGGTCCAGAGTCTAAGCACAAAGAGAAGCAAGAGCGTTAAGGAGCCTTTTAGAATAATATAACATTTGTACAAACAATGGTGAGCGGTCCACAGAAGGCGGTAAGACCGAAGCGATGATATCCCGTTGGATGATACTCCCACCGTTGGGCCTGTGTTCAACAATTGGTTTTAGCCGGCAGTCCAGAAAGCCCATGCCGGGGAGTGTTCGCAGACTTCCCCTTTTAACTCCTGTCATCTGCATTAAAGATGACTGCCAGAAAGTCTCTTTCAATTATTGAAGCCAGTGTTTTATTTTTGATGAGCACTGATATGTCCACTACATGTCTGTGCATGTTAGCGCAGTGACTGTGAGGAGGTCTGGTGACAGGAGAGAAGAGGAGCCTCGCAGAGAAGCCCTGCGATCGCTTCCTCTTTTTTCAGGCGATCCGCACGGTGCCATTGTGTTTTCCGCGAGGGAGAGCATTCACACTGTACGTGTCTGGCAACGCTTTGTTCTGCTCCACCTTGGAGAGGAACTGTTTTCTTAGACCCGGAGAGTCGGTCCAGTTCAAGGGGTCGAACATCTCACGTGTTGGGGACATACGCTACACTTTCCTGATGAGCGTCTGATGAAAAGAGAGACAGATAGATGACACTTGAGTCTCTTGTCTGCCCAATGAAATATGAAGCTACAGAAAGAACGATTAGCTTAGCATCTGTTAAAATTGGTGCCGGTCCACGTGTCCTGGAAAGCGTAACTGTGCCGGACAGATGGGTTTGGTTATTACCGGATAACGGAAGCCCTGGCATCATGAGTTTTGCTTGTGTTTACAGCTGTCGTGGTGCTTTCAGGTTTCAGTTTTTTTTTTTGTTATATATATATATACTTTGGACAGAGCCTGCCTAGCTGTTCCTCCCTGCTTTTAGTCCTAATGCTAAGCTAAGCTAATTACTTCTTCCTTCCGCAAGCAGATATGAGATCAGTTTCCATATTCTCATGTAACTCACCAAGAAAGCATTTAAGCCTATTTTTTCCAAATGTTTTTACATTTGCAAGTTAATTATTCCTTGTAGATTAACATCTACAATATACAACAATAAAATAGTAGATTTATATGATGGCTTCTCTCATTGGAGCTCATTGTTTTGTGTCAGATCTACGCCGTGATGGCAGGTTTTGTATAACATTTTGTCCGTTCACTCTGTGTCATATTGTTTCTTTGAAAATCAGACTCAAACTAATCGTCAGAGGAGAAGAGATGGAATGGCCATCTCTCTCTGTAAAGCCGTAATGGCCGAGCTCCAACATTGATCCAAATTTACAGTCCAGTCAGCGAAAAGTAGAGAGAGAGAAAGAGAGAGAAAGAGAAGAGAGAGGTGGAGAGTGCCGAGGAGGTGGGGAAATATAATTGGCTCGTAGGATATGGTCTGTCCCCTTTTCTCCGACTCTTCCTGCCTCATCTTTTCAATATTCTTAGGGGTCCTCACTTCTGTCTCTCGGATGGAGTGAGTTTGTTAAGTAACTGCTCTCCCAGCAGCAGCTTCAGACGGCAGAGAAAAGAATAAGGATCTTCCCTCTGCAGCAGAATGTGAACTTGTGTTCCAGCAGAGCCTCCCCAGCCTGCTGATGAGGGGCGTCTTCCTAGCCGGAGGCTGTGTGGACTAGAGATAATGTATCTGGGTTTAAGGTTGCTGGCCAAGCCTTGGGGTGAATGAATTTGGGCTTCATTTTTTTTTTAAGCAAAAAAAAAAGCATCCAAAAGAAAAGAAAAAAAACTGTTGCCTTTTTCTTTGGACAGCTAGATAGATTTTTGGTTTACATTCACTGATCCAGTCTAATGAGGACATGCAAGTAATGACCAGTTCCCTGACAGGTGGTCAAAGGTCACTGTGACCTCACAATACAATTTTTTGTGAACTCAAGAATTTATATTGTGACTATTTCACACAAATGGCTAATAAGATAAAATGCTGCATATGGATGTAAACTGCAACATGACCGGTTGGCGGGGGCAAACAACTATGAGGTCGTAATTACGTTAGCATCAGCAAGTTGTGAACGAGAAGAAGATTTTGTCCAGCTTTATGCTAAATGTAAGATCGCTAACTTTATGCGGGAGCTAATAAACATTAGTTTGTGTATATAGCTGGTAACGTGTTTGTCAATTTTGTGTCATGACCTTCTTATCTTGACGGAAAGGAGTGAAAAAAGATGGTTTGGACCATATTTTGGCAAAAGAAAAAAAACAATTCACAAAAATCGAGCGCTGACAACCAGAGAATTTTTATATTTTCTCCATTTTGTTATAGAGCATGTACGTACATTAAGTTTTATCTGTTAAACATTTTAGCCCTGGACTATTGTCAAACAGGCTCGCATCCTGTAACATTGAGCCTCATATTTGTTTAGCTAATTCAGTTGAGTATCCCTTGTTTTCATTCTTTGGGGAAGCAAAACTATCTGGCAACACAAAACATTGATATATTCACCTCATGAAGTAGTTGCAATGGGGAACACGTTAGTTACAAACTTACACATCCAACAGACACAGATTAATATTAGCTTTCATTTGGAGTCATTTTTTGGGGTGAGTTTATACATAAATTCTCTTTTTAATTGTGTTTGGTCCACAAGCTCCTGTCCTGAGGGATACATCAGTCTCTTTCGCTGCTAAATGCTCCACTACGTTCGTCTGTCAGCCTGCTGGTTCGTGCTAGGTGGTTAATCAGTTAACCAAAAGCTCTGGGCCATAAAAACCAACAGAATTACTGCTGATGGAGGTGATGCATCTCACCTTTGGAAACCCTCCTCCCATTGGCTTCTCGGGCCTCGGTTCCTCATCCGAGGCCTGTGTCAGGACTCGTCTCACCAAGCCATTTGAAATATACATACTCTCTGTGATAATCACTACCAGAAGTGAGGTATACCATCCTCCTCCTCTTCCTCCTCCTCCTCCTCCTCCTCCTCTTCATCCCTCCTTGTTGAATAATAGAAATGCCAAGTGATGAGAGCTCAAACATCACAAAGCCCATTCCCCCGCTTGACAGAGCAATTTACCTTCTCCCATATTCACTCACACACATAATTAAAAGTGGTATATTGGACTGCGGCGCACAGACTGCGTCTCAGTATAGCAGGACTCGCACACAAGCATGCACGCACACAGACACACGCAGGCACGCACACACGCACACAGTGCGAAAACATAAAACTGCCCGATTCACTGCGAGAGGGTAGTTTTCGATTAGCGAGCGATGGATTTATACATGGCTCTCTTTGTGTCTCTGCTTCTCACACACACACACACACGCACACACACACACATACACACACACAGTCTCTCAATGTTCCCCCACTCCGTGTATCTTTGCCTGCCGCAAGCTTTCGGCCCGTCCCTTTCTGTTCGGCGATATCACGTCATTTTTGCGCTCATAAAAAATGAACAGGGGCACTAAATCAATTTTTATCACTGCCGTTGTTTCCTCGTTACATGTTCAAATTGTCCCGATCTAATAAAAACAGCGGGGCGAGGGAGATTTTTCATCCTGTCACCACCCTCCGCTGCTGATGTCACCAGGACAGATATTTCTTGTATCCTGCGCGTCCCTAAGGATGACATCACCCTAATTGCTTTGAATAAATGACTAAGCGGATTACAGCTCATAATCTATTGATTTCTTCTGTACCTTTGTACCAAATGACTCGCTTATCGTACACTTACCGGTCTCGCTGCTGCTTGGAGGTGACGCTTTCTCCTCACCCATTACCCTGTTACGATGGGTTATTCTCTACGTTTACAACACGGACTCCTACTTAACATTCTGTTTGTTCTGGAGGATTTTTTTAAGATCCAGTTCTTGTGTGGATGCACACAAGCCGTGCCTGTGAGGCCGAGCCCGGTGTCTGATCTTTCCTCCGCTTGAGCATCACCGCCGCGTTTCTACTACTGAACATGCGGGGCAAGGTCCAGGCCTCTCCGCTTGTAAAACAGCTTCTTAAGGTGACCCCACCGTCGGGAGCAAGTGCCTTCGCCCCCTCTTTCCCCCTCACCCCCCGCCTCCGCGAGGCCCTCTCAGACAGCGGCATAATGGTCCGATGATGTACCTCCGTGTATCGATTCAGCCACAGTACAGAAATGTGCTCGGCCACACTGTACTGCACAGTGGAGAAACCCTACCCCTGGCACCGCATCCGAGACGGTTCATGTTCAATTCACTCAGCATTTACTGCACTTGGAGGTCAGGGATAAAAGACCGCCACCGCGCTCCCTTTTTTTTCAAGCAGTTTCTCTCGTGTTTGTACTACTCTGAAGTTGCCAGTTAACTGTTGGTGAAGACCGGGACAGAGAGAATAACGAGGAGAGGAGACAGAGAGGAGACTGGAGGGGCCCCTGGGCCCTGTCGGCTAATTGCGTGGCGAGTTGCAATTTGGAACGGCGTGTCTTAGCAGTGTTTTTTTTGCGTGGGCAAGTTGAAATTAGTGATTAGGGGTTAGGGTTAGGCCTATCGCTTCAAGACGCCGTCGTCGTTTCAAGCAGGGGACAAACTGTGAATATCATTTCTGGAGTGTTTCTGAGCAAAAGACGTTGAAGTCCTCTGGGGCTGCTGCATGTCTCAGGCTCTTATACGAGGCTTTTCCCGACCCCTCTGAGCCCCTTGTGGATTTAACCATCGGTTAACAGACACTTAAACACTTACTTTTGCACAATCCAAAATTCGTTTTTAGCTCCAAAAGCAAACAGCCACTCCGAAAAAAAGAAAGAAAAGAAAAAGCCAAGCCAAGCTTTTCCTCTTACTTAAGTCCACAATAGTAGAGGAAGTGCCGCGAGAAGAGTTGATCGCAGTCGCTCATTAGCGGTCTGCGCGGAGCCCTTTGGGTGTGTTCTGGGGTTTCTTGTGAGGGCTTGAGAGCCGGACAGAACATCACATCATGCTGCCTTAAGCCAATTAGCATGGACTTTCCAAACCATTTGATTGTTATTTCAAACATATATCATGTATTATATGTACATGACTCATGATGGCATTTCAGATTTTATATTTCAATGTGTACAAATAATTTCATATATTCACAGTGTGCAGTCAAAAACTAAAAAAGAAAGGACTTTTGACAGTGGTGTGACATACTTTTTGTAACAATTGCATTACACAAGCATGTGTTTGCGTGGCGTCGTGTCTGCCAAAGTCCTTGTCTTTTCTGCCGTCCGCACAAACACACACACACACACACACACACAAACACACACAAACACACACACACACACACACACACGCTCCAGCTGTCAAGGCGGAGAGATGAGTGATTGGCTGATCAGATAGTGATTTGTGAGGCGGTCAAAGAGACGGACAGCTGTAGAAAGAGAGAGATGTCTTAATGTGGTTGAAAGGAACAGTGTGACCTGGGTTTGAACAAGGACATGGAGTAAAGCTCATTTGTGCATATGCGCTAAAACCGTACCATTTAAAGTCGAGATGAAATGAAAAATATGCCCTTTTAACCCTTTTAGACGGCATCCATCCTCATCACATTGTGAAGGAGACAAGAGGATGAGATGATATAGAGAAACGTGTTAAGGGGGATCACTATTCAGGTTTTGATGATTATATAAGACTCTCTGGTTTCCACCAAAGACTGTACATAAGAAGTGAACATAGTCATTGTGATGTCCCCCTATTGGTTTCTGGCTAATCTTGGCTATTTGCAACCAGAAGTGACACAAGGCGGCAGAGCTCTACCGAATGCTGAATGAGACATTTTAGGCGACAAAAACTGTTACAATTAACTGAACTAGTGACCTGTCAATCATGTTTACAATGTTTACTGAGGTAATAAATCAAGTGAGAGGTAGGGTCATTTTTTCATAGACTTCTATACAATCACACTTCTTTTAGCAACCAGAAGAGTCGCTCCCTGATGGCTATTACAAAGACTGCAAGTTTTAGGCACTTCAGCATCGGCTTCACTTTGCAGAACCGGAGGTTGCTGCCTGGTTTCCTCACAGTGTCTGGATATGACACTTTTTCATTTTGCATTCATTGTTGGGATTTGGCTAATACCTGCTGGTGATTAGCAAGCTCACAAAAACAAGAATGCACTTTTCATGGGTCTCTTTGTTTTTCATCTGTATCTCGTCTCTCCGTCTCCTCCCTGTGTGTGTCGGTGTCTACTCGTGATCTATGGCCTCATTTGCTGTGTTTTTTCAGTGTCCAGCCACACAAAAAAAATATACAAAATACATATACAAAAAAAAAATATATATATGTATATCCTGGAAACACCTGTGTGTATGTAAGTTCATACTGTAGCTCCTCCACCCAGTGGGTGTGCAGCTGCATGTTGTGCACGTGGCAAGCGGACTGGTTTTCGTGGACTTCATATCCCTATGTTGAATTCATGTGCATACCACAAATTGTAACGAGCGCGTTGCTGGTTATGTGTACGTTTGTGTGGCCGGTACGCCTTCAAACCCAGCTGGCTGGCAGAATAAGCCATCCGTCAGCCTATTGTGTAGTAATAGCACCTCACATTCTCCCCCATATTACACCCAATGGACAATTACAGCCGGGGCCTATAGCTGCGACTAGCTGGCACCGCACGGGCCCCATATGTGGAATGAAACATCAGTCGCAATTACATTTGTGTGTCTTTCTCATCCATCCTCCCCTGCGTCCCTCACCCCCACCCACTTCCTCCCACACCCCTACCCCCCCTCATTTGCCACGAGGCAAATTAAGAGTCTCTATCATGACCCAAATGAGAGAGCTCTTATTTATTTGCAATAAACTCTCCCCCATCATCTCCCCTGCTCCCTCTGTTCTTCGCTCCACTCTGGAAACATGACGACAAAAAATAAATAAAAAAAGAGCATCTGAATCCTGCTGGAAGATTAGTTTGTCTACAAACGCCGTCCATTATTTGTTTGAGGACTTCAAATGAACGTTTTTTCGTTTTTTTTTTCACTGTGATCCCAGTCCTTCTATCTTCCTCCGCCTCGTCTCCTAATTCCTCTCTCCTCCCCGCCTCCTGCCTACCGCCTCCCGCCTCCCGCCTCCCTCCACTGTCCACAAATGGATGTGTTTCCCTCTGCAGCAGCAAATAGGCCAGGAATGAAAATGCCATATTTATTATAAAAAGGTGGTCCTCTCTTACTTACTGTCACACACACACACACACACACACACACACACACACACACACACACACACACACACACACACACACACACACACACACACACCTGCTCCCTAGCCACCTCAGTAAGACAAAGAGTCTTTGGCTGAGCATCTCCCATTTCCCGTCCCATTATCTGTTTTCTAAAACTCAATAATTGAACTGTTCCATTGGAATACATCATCCACCCTACTACCACAAAGCCCCAATGAATATGCTTCTCTCCCTGTCTATTGTGCTTGACTGTGACATGTTTTTTTTTTTTTTTTTTCTATCCTCCCTCTATCAGATATGCTGTATTACGAGCATGGTATTTGTCCAGGCGCAAGTAATGATGGCAATTTGCTGCTATTTGGTGTCCCCGTAAGAGGCTTGTGCCTGGTAATGGTAGCATTATAATAGTTATCAGACACAGGTTACTATCATCATGCTATAAATCCGCCATAAGCCATTGTGTCCTACTGTACATCGGAGTGACACAGAAGGAGGAGATGTACAATGTGAGGAATAAAATGGGGGGGATAACAGGCATCTAGTTCAGAGATGTGCCGTTATAAAAAGCCGTCTACGGATGCAACTTTATAAATAATGTCACATAAGGAACATATACATCCCTACCACAAAAGGCAAAAAGAAAAAGTTTTCCACCTGTGTAATTTTCCTGTATTGCACGTCCGTTCTGATAAACATGCTCGCTGCATACGTAGGCGAAGCCATATCTTTTTCCCTGTCGATTCAACCAATCACAACAATACCACATCGAAATGATATCTTTTGCTAATATCTGATTGGTTGGTTTGGCCCCATGAGACGCGCGGCAAGAAATGATCGGCGCTCCATAATAATGTTGTAAGCGGCCAAACAGCTGACCACCACAGGTTGAACCACGTTCAGTTTTCTGGGCTCATCATAGCCTCTTTTTCAACTTTCTTTCAAGCAAAAGTAGCTTCTCATGTTTTATCTTTGAAAAGCACTGCAGTGCAAACACTGTTGGGTACCATTCATTTCCACTAACTACTAAAAACTACGTGACCATGTACGAGGTGAGATATGTTAGAACTATCGCTGAAGTAGTGAGGGTCCAAATCATCTGTTATACTCAAAGGAACGGTATCACCCATCAGTGTCTTTTATTTTTCTCTCTCTAACTACCTAATGGAAAAATAACAGTCCACCTGTCCACCTGTGACTGGCGCTGCTGTTCCAGAGCTATGAGACCAGTGATGTGACTGGGAGAGAGCATTTGGTAGTATTTAGGTGAGGAGTATATCAAAAGAGGATAAAAGGGCAAGGAAAGATGCCTCCCAAGATCACTGCTTGCTATCTACAGACTGTGTGGGCTGAATGGCACAAGACTCATTCTCCTTTTCACTACATGTTAACTGTCCCAAAGAAGTAACACTCGTCATTTGTTACCCGCGATTTAAAGCAGTCTTCTTTACCTTGTTGGTGGTGCATCCCACCACAAACTGGCTTTTAGGCATCATAATGTTGTTTGCGAGCAGACGAAAGTGACTTCCCGCAATACAAAGTCAATGGAGAGGGCTGAATTGCTATTTCCTCCGGTGTGGGCGGGACTTAAATGCGCTCCGTCCCTCTAGTTGTTGAGATCTCTCAGCCTTTGAAGACTTTGAACGGCGACTCCGTGTACCAACGTGGCCGTGCAGCAGGACAGCAGAGGCCGCTCCGCTCCGTAGGAGTCATCTGATGGAAGCAAATAGTGCACAGTGGCATGAAAACCAACATGTGCACGTGTGTCTGATTAATCACGTGGCAGTTGTTCAGGCTAAGGACATGAAAAGAGCCTGATTTACTGTTTGAAGGTTGAGAAGTTAAAAAAAAGAAAAAGAAGAAAAAAAAAAAACAGGGGAAGAGTTTCCTCTTTGAAGGTTTCTACACTGCTGCGCCTGCAGCTGCCATTAGAATTCAACCTCACCACCTTCCTGCTCACCTGGTGTGCCCCCACCCCTGCCTCTGCAGTGTTATTGATGTCGTACTTCAACCCGACTGAGGCAGCTGGTGGTGCGTGTGCATGTCTTGGGTGGTCAGCGATTAAGTATTTAACAACTGGCCGAGAAAACTTGTCTCAAACTCTCAATGTTGGTCCAAAATTGTGACTTCCTCACTGCCACGTGTGTGTGTGTGTGTGTGTGTGTGTGTGTGTGTGTGTGTGTGTGTGTGTGTGTGTGTGTGTGTGTGTGTGTGTGTTTGCCTGGGGCAATTTTATGTCTGCCAATCCGTCTGTCACCAGCAAACTGCTTCCGGCAAGTTGAGATAAAACACATGGATGCTGATACACTGGTGATTTTTGCGATTTAAGAGAGTACACCCGAGTGTGCACAGGTATGATTAAAGCGTTCCAATATCGTTCCCCGCTTTATGGATAATTCCCCGGCGCGTGGGTGAAACTCGGGGCAACTCTCCCTGATAAACGAGCAGACAGATGGCGGATGGCGAAAAAGGCAGAACACGGTTGTCTGTTTAATGACAAGTGCAAAGACAACCATCAGTGGAAATGGATTTCTGAAATGATGATTCCTCTCGCTCCCCCCCCCCCCTCTCCCCCCTCCCCTTATGTTCGTGTACTCTTTCGGTTGAAGTTGAAGAGGCAGGTAAATTTGGACGGCGCCGTTTGATGTCCTTGTTAATACCCAAGTTCTCCGATTTCCCCAAAGACATCATTAAAGTTTCATCTTATCTTAGTCATGCAGACACACAGATGGCAGCCGGTAGAGATTTAGCAGACAAAAGGAGTAACCCTCGATGCTTATCTCGATGCGGTTATGTTCAATAGCATATTCGTTGCAAGGGAGTCACTGATATTCAGCAAACTTAGTCCTTTTTATGTTCTGATGAGGGCTTGGGCAGAAGTGTGTCAAGCATGTGTAAGTTTCAGTGTGAAAAACGAATGAGGAGAATGACGATTCAGTATTAACTGTTTGCTCAATTTTTGACAGCTCGAAGGTAATATAAAGAACATGTTATTATTATTATTCATTTACAGTTAAAGCTGAAGTTTGAAGGGGTATCCTAGGTCGTACTGTGTGGTAGTGAATTCTAGGGAAAATAGGTTCAGAACTTCATAAAAAGACCTTAAAGGGACACTGCATTTATTTTATTTGATCATCCACACATTTGGGGGGACTTTGAAGAGACATGTTAAGAAAGGAACGGTCAAAAAAGAGATTCCCTGACTTTTAGTCCTGAGTGTGTGTCTCTAAAAAAGGAGGAAAGTCTGTACCAAATAATAATTAGTGGCTCTCAGACCAGTTTTCTTTCATTCTGAATCTGCTAGAGAGAAAAATTCTTTGACATGCAACAACGGAAAATTTTCAATACACATCCCAGGAAAACATTAGGATAGTACAGGAAGTAAATGCACAGTTGTCAGTCTGTCAAATATGAATTTATAGATGATGGAAAGTATGTATATTAGCGGAAGGCCCAGTCTGTTTTCCAGATATTTTAGATTCATTTCAGCGAACAATTGTGAGCCATTTACCTTTTTTCTAGATTATGTTTGGTATCTCTTGAATGGAGCTGCTTGCTGGCATCAGTGTTCCCTGGTCCACTGGAGAACTGTGGGCAGCACTCGGTACATATCTCAAAGAGATGTTTGTCACACGGTGTAATCTGAACCCATGTGTGTGTTTACACGTGTTTGAACCTCTGCTTCTCCCCTCCGGCGAGCCTCGCACGCGGCAGCGTGGAGTTCTAAGCAGCACTTCCAGAGCTGTTTGTCTCCGATAGTCACAGTAGGCTTGTTCCCCTTTTAATCTCGTGTTCCAGGCGCAGGACACCTCCGGTAGATCCCGTGTTCACCGGACCAGTATGGTTTAAGCTATTTTGATGGGGGTGTGCACGGCGGCACCTGTGTGCGATATTAACCAGACAGGTGTGTGTGTGTATGTGTGTTTTATTCCCAGGTCACCTGTGTACCGGTGGAGAGCTGCGAGCAGTACAGCTCCTGTGGAGCCTGTCTGGGATCAGGGGACCCTCACTGTGGCTGGTGTGTGCTCCATAATGTGTAAGTACATATATACACCTCATTGTATTCATGCCATCATTTCCGTGGTTACGGAATCTATCAACTACATTTTTATGATGCATTTGACCCGGTCAACTGCTGCTGTCTGTCGCCTGTCTGTCCGTCTATCTGCTCCATTCACGTGACCGCGATATCTCAGGAAGGCCAGGAGGAAAAATCCATCAGATTTGGCACAGACGTCCACCAAGTATAATCAGTTCATCCACTTTATTAAAAGTGATGGAAGAAGAACATAAAGTTCAAACCTTGCCTATATCTTCACCCTCACTGCTCTAAGTGGTCGTGCTCGTTGTGTTGTCAGTTTCGATAGAAAGTTGTGGTGGGAGGGGCTTGAAGTGTTGTTGGATAATCTGACAAACATGCGGCTTGAGTCGTACTGACCCCTTTGCTCTCTAATCACTTAGAGTTGGCCAATTCAAATTTCCCAAGGGTCTTTTTCTGGTCAGTAAATTGCCTTCTGAGACACTTGTGTCAATTAATTGACCATTTTTTTGGGAACAAATTACAGTTCTATAACACAGCTAGATTTAGTGGCAAAGGTCCTGCTCCATCAGGGAGGTTCCCAGAGAATCTGAGATGCAACAAGGATGCTGTTGAGAGTCCAGACAGAAAACCATTGTCGCTGTTCACGCTTTTAGCATCACTAGCTGCTAGCCGTCGGCTCAGACATTACTCAGAGCTGTAAGCATGCAGACAATCCCAGATGTGTGGGTCATAGCAGCTGCAGTAGTGGGACAATCACACACCGCATTACATCGAAGAATACTTGCAGTGATTGACTGGGGAGGGAAAAAAAAACATACTCAAATTGTCATATTTTTCTAATAGATCAAGGCACGAACATGATTGAATGCAGGGATTTTTTTTCTATCTGAGAGGTTTTGATACTACTTGATACTGGGTTATTGATAGGTTATGGCATACCAATACCCAGCCCTCGTACTGGTTGACTTTTGGTTTCACCCGCCACACAGAAAGCGGTCTCCTGTGTTTTTTGAGCCAACTTTTCACCCTCTGGTACACACACACACACACACACACACACACACACACACATATTGAATCTTGGTTAAGTCATCGACTCCACAGGGTTGTAATGAACACGTTATCAGAGTTACAGTGAGAAGTGTCAGGTCTTAAAGGCCACCATGTACACATGCGTTCAAATGATTGGACGCTAGCAGTCAGCTGATAGCCAAGCAGCTGATGAATGAGCCGCCGATGGTGACGCATGACTGAGCAGCTGGTGCCAATCAGCTAATGCAGGCTTGACTTCAGTGCTCTGCCTGAGCTAACGCTCTGCCCCATTTGTTTCTCACTCTGCTTCGACTGTTTCTATCTGCCATAATGACAGACAGCCTTTGAATTATTTATAAGTCTTCTCGAAAGTCTCTGCATGAAACCCAGCATCCTGGAGCTCTTCAACACATACTGTACATCACTAATCCAGCGCACAGTTCAGTTCAAACAACCTTGAATGTTAACTTTGTGAGGAAGGATTTTCAGTTGTTTTTTTTCCCAAGTGAGAAGCAGCTCATGTTTTTGTCCAGATAACTTTACCCATGATACGAAGCAAAATGCCTAAACCTAAACAATCAGTAAACGGGATCAGTGTGGATTTGAAGTATAAAAATATCGTCCTCTTCTAGATGTTCGAGGAAGGATCGCTGCGAACGAGCAGAGGAGCCTCAGCGTTTCACCACCCGAGCGGAGCAGTGCGTCCGACTATCCGTCCAACCCGACACCGTCTCCGTCACCATGTCGGAAGTGCAGGTACAGCGTGTTGGCATATCGGCGTATGTGTGTTTAGATGTGTGTGTGTTGTTTCCTGTGATGGGGGATAGTGGAGGAGGGAAAGATGGACGGGGCAAAGTGACCAGATAAATGTAAAAATTAGATTCAATATAGCTTGTTCTTGAGTCATCCCTGGCAATCTGTCCATCAGTGTGAGTTTGAGCTGAAAAGTCACATCTCAGCCGATTTTTTTTCTGCCTTGCTTATTGCATCACTAATAACGTAGGTCGATTTAAAATGTATGTTGTCCCTCACCTTTCTCCTTTCCTTCCCTCTCCTAGTTGTCACTTCAGACGCAGAATGTTCCCAGTCTGTCTGCCGGAGTGAACTGCTCCTTCGAGGACTATGTAGAGACAGAAGGACGCATCTATGGTGGACGGATCTTCTGCCTGTCCCCTTCTACTAAAGCGGTGTCCCCCATCACACGAGACCAAGGTAAAAGGAAAAAAAAATACAGGCTGTGATAAATCTGTGGAATTGTAAAATTATAGAGTGATATTCCAAGATCTCTGAATTGAACTTTCTTAATTTTGCTCTTTGGGTGCTACCCAAAGAATATATATTAACTTAGTTAAAATTCAAAACAACATCAAAGTGTGCCACGTGTGAAATGAATAATCATAGGAATAAGGTGTGTAAAATCTGAATGAGCCAATAATTTGTAAAATAATTCACGAAATTATAAAAAAAGTAATTATTAGGAAATTAATTTTGACAGAGTGGTGTTGTTAGCAGTCACCAACACCTCACTTGTCAGCTAATCATGTACCCCCTGTTAAAGCTGGCACACTGTAGCCAGTAGCAGCTGCTACTGTACATTTAGCCAGTTAGCTCCACAACACTGCCAAAGTTATTCTGAATGAACCAACTGAAGGCCACAGCTGTAATTAATCACAACACAGACACAGTAACTAAACCTTTTTAACCTTTTTTTGACAGACTACCTAGCCAGCTTGTTAGCCGGCTAGGTAGGTCGCCTGTGTGACCTTGTTAGGCTAGATAATTACAAATGACAGCCTTGAGAAGTTAATTTTGTGTCTTTGTTAATTTACAGCTAATTTACAATATCATTACTACTATGTTGTTGTTGCTCTAGATAACACGCGCTAACTAGCTAAGTCTGGTTGTAGCTACGGAGCTGGTTTGTTGAAGAGGCAGGAGACATGTTAATTGGCTGTAAGGTGAGAAGGACAGTGACACACCACTGTCGCAAAACCATTTATTCTTATGACTATCTACAATTATCAATCTATTTATATAATGTAATATTGGGCTTTAAATACCTATCTCAGTAAATTAGTCCTGCTAACAGTTAACATGGGTCAACATGGGTAAGTTGCACTTTCTGCAAAAAAAACTTTTGTTTTGGAGAGAAGATGACTCTAATTCATTCTGGGCTTTCTCGGTTAAGCAGTTCTGTTTGATGCTGCACAAATATGAATTGTTTGCTACATTCAGCCTGTTCGTTCAACTGTGTTAAAGCACGAGTCACTCTGCTCTTTAAAGGCATCCATTTCTTTGTGATTCTCATAACAAGAAACTGCTGAGTCATAGAACTTACTGCACAAAACCCATGAATGTAGATGGGCAGCTGAACCGCTTCCTCCACAGAGTAACACTTCTACCAAATTCTATTGATTCGGCTCCAGGCTTAACATTTCAGAATCAAGGCCTGGGCATGATCCTGGGTTCATGAACCCATATACAGTACTTGCTGTATATGATAATGTCAATTGCATACTATAGAAATAATTGAAGGTTGTTGAAAGAAAAGAACAAAAAGCATCGGTAATATGGTGTTTTTTTACACTACATAGGTGACCAACGTGTGATAAAGTTGTATCTGAAGTCGAAGGAGACGGGGAAGAAGTTTGCCAGCGTGGACTTTGTCTTCTACAACTGCAGCGTCCATCAATCGTAAGTTTTTTCCTTTCAAGTTTAAAAAATTAAGAGTTTGTCGCTGAGTGTGAATGGAGTGGAAATAGAAGTGGATGAAAGGAGTGAGACAGATTATTTCTGCGTAGGCGCGACACCCAGCAAGATGCAGACCGGTGGAAAGCATTGATCAATAGAAGGGTGACTGTCGTTCCTTCCCAAAAGCAATAATGCTAAAATATTGGCCGGCAAATAACTCCTATAATGGAGAACGCAGAGAACGGCATGCAACCTTTGCTAATGCTTTACTCAATGTATTCAAGCTTTTTACAAATCAATTAGTTAATTAAATCTCAAGCAATAAAGGGACTACCGGTGAGTGAAATAATAAATCGATTCCTAACCATGCAAGACCCAGAAGGGCAGCCAAGCTTGGGAGGCTAAAACATGTCAGTCGTGTTTCTTGGAAATTAACTGTCCCTAATTTTACTATAGGAATACTGATTGGCTTTTCAGCCCTGGTTTGAGAGCAGATTTAGTATTTTTTTTTATTATAAGCTTGGCTGACTTTGTTGTTTAAGGAAGAAGAGCAGAGAGACTATTCTGATTTAGTGAAGAAATTAGTCATTAATCATAGTCTATAGTCTTTTTTTACTTGAGTTGATAAAATATTATTTGTAGTTGTTAGAGCTGAACAATTAATTGTTTTCCATCGAAACTGCAATTTGTAAGAATGCAATGTTCACAGTGTGACACCGTCAAGAGCCGTAGAGGTGATCGTTGTTTTAGTCGTCGACTGTTAGCTTCAAGGACAACACACAGATGTAGCTAATAGATAATTAATGGTAATTAGGTGAAGGGAAACTGCTGTTGTCTGTATAATGTCATCTGCTCTCTGCTCGCTGGTGCTGTACATTTAATACTGTTCAGAAGATGCTTTTTTCTTTTTTTTAAAAGAAACTTTACTGTGTTATTTTGGCGTTTTACAGAGTTGGAGGGTGAGCTGTTGTGAGTCTATCGGAGAAACGTTAGCAGCTAGCTTGTGCAGTTTTGGAGTGCAAGTGAGCAACAGCTGGCAGGTGACAGAGTGGTCCGAATCTTACAGTTTTTTTTTTGTCATACTAGTGTTTTCGCTTATCACCTTTAAACTTTGAAATAAGACCTTGAGGACTCAGGGCTTTAAAGCTGTCTTTCCTTTCGAATCATCTTTGCTTTTCAGTGACGCTAACGTTAGCTAGATAAATCCAAAATGCTATCATTTGCTAATTTACATATTCAGTGTATGATGTAATTACACAACAAATTGCATTCAGCATTCAACGTTGATTCTTTTCTTCTTTTTTTTTTACACAAAATGAAATTAAAACAGAACTGACGACCTAACTAGCTTTATATTTAGCTATAATTGCTTTTCAATGTACTATTTATTCAATTTGCATCTAAAGCTAGGCTACCTGTAATACACAAACTTTTTATAGAATGCTTTGTAAACCCTTGTAAATACAACAGTTAATCAAGTGATAATAGCTAAACATTTATTGAGAAATATTGGCAAATGTTTTTCAGAGAAAGGGGCTAATATGCCCAATATGTCACTAATTTGTGGCTAGGGGCTCAAAAAGAAAGGGAAAAAAGTACTTCAAAGTGTATCTTGTTTAATGATGTAGACAACAAAATGCAGGCCGAGAGTTTAAATGGCAATGTAAGTCATAGAAAAAAAAATGTTTTCCTAAAATGATTGAGTGGTTTAGTCTCCAGACGATTTTCAGTTGAACTTACACAAAGACAGAAAGGGGGAGAGAAAGAGGGAGAGAAGGGGGGAGAGAAGAGCAAGACGCAGAGCAGCAGGGCGATGTGCCTGATAATGACTGAAGAATGTGTTCTTAATTGACCTGCCTTGTTAAATAAAGGTTAAAGGAAAATAAATACAATGTCATTCCCTAAATGCCTCTTGGCTGCTGCTCTGAAGTCGCCGATATTCACAGTTACACACACACTCTCTCGCTCTCTCTCGCTCACTTGGCACAGGCTCTCATCCCTCATTTAGGTATCTGTACTTTGTGTCGATACACCTGAAATGAAAATGCATCCGTGGCATACTCAAAAGTGGATTTCTCTTTCTCTTGCCAAGCGTAGATTGATGACGGCGTTACAACCCCTTCTAATGTTTACATCATTTAAAATATGAGAATATTTTCTTTCTTTCCTTCTTTCTTTGGAGATGAGATGAACTTAGCTTCTTTTCAAGAAAATAATTGAAAAAGGGGGGAAAGTGAAGTCAAAATATAAGGACGTAATGAAAACCAGAACAGAAAAACACCCAAATAGTACTAAGTCTCCAAAATGTCTTGTGTGTGTTCGTATGGTTTACTGTGTGCATTTTGTTAATGCATTTAACCATGAAGATTAAGAAAGCAGCCCAACAATACATTAAATAAACTACAGTATATGGACAAGGAACTAAATTCAGACTGGTTTCCCCTGTTAAGAACACTTCAGGGGTCAAAAACACTGGCAAGAGTTTAGAACTCAAAACTACAAATTACGTCCATAACCTTCAGCTCCTGAACCACCTGCGTTACGAGCGATTCGTAATAAGGAGTGTGAAGTGCACTTGTCCTGCTTTCGTTCCCTTTCATGCCACCATCCTTCCCTCTAGACCCCTGGCCCCTCTGTTCCTCTGCTGCCTTCCCACCTTCCTCTTGTCTGCTTATTACTTTCTCCTCTCCCATCCCTTTCTTTACCCAACTCTCCCTCCCCCCATCCCCCTGAACCCGGCCCCTCTTAGCCCTTTCCATCCCTCCACCACCACCATCCCTTTTCTTGCCCCTCTCTTGTTCATCAAGCCCATTTATTGCCTGCTCTCCGCTTCTGGCCCTGAATATATCTACATAGTAATAGGCCGTTAATTAGCTCTAGCCGGGGTGCCTGTGTGGAGATCGTCATAATGGAGTGGGCTTGGAGAGAGAGAGCTCACCTGGGCCACTTCTCAGGGCCTCCAGGCCTTGTGCAGTGGCTTTGATTCATTTTGTGAATGTGTGTGTGTGTGTGTACGTGTGTGTGTGTGTGTGTGTGTGTGTGTGTGTGTGTGTGTGTGTGTGGTTTTCTGTTTGTTCCATGTGAGCTAGAGAGCATGCAGAATGTGTCAAAGTAAATGCACCGTAGTGGATATTTATGCATATTTTTGTAGATGCACAAAGTGTTTTTCTTGTTTGTGTGCGGAGTTTATGTGTGTGTGTGTGTGTGTGTGTGTGTGTGTGTGTGTGTGTGTGTGTGTGTGTGTGTGTGTGTTCATGCTCTGCTCCCCTGATCAACACACCCACCTAGCCCTCCTCTCTCTGCTGCATAAACAGGCATGCTGCTGTTTAAGCCTTTGATGTTGGCTCCGCTGGCCCCCACAGGACTCTGTAGGACTGTAAGACTATAGTGCAGTTATCACCACAGCAGCTGTAACGTAAACCCACATATTATACACCACTCCCCCCCACCCTCCTTTCGCCGTCACCTTTCTTCTCCGAATCTTTGACTCCGCCCTGCAGGAAGCCATGCGCGCGGGGGGGCCCGTGGCGTTCAGCGGCAGATAATGGGAGTTCTCCTCATGTGCGGGTTAGAAGTGCAGCACTGCATCGGCAACGATACACAAGCAGAGCAGCCCGCAGGCAAGCACCAGCGGGGGGCTCTTGCGCAACTTCACGCGGCCCCCGCTCGACCTGCTCCAAGGCGGATGCAGCACCTGCATCACCAGCCTCACATGCTCTCACGCAAACAGGTGCACACACAGTCAGAAGGAGCACACAGACAGCAAATACAGCTGCAAGCTAGTTACATACTGTGCGCTGTTACAATATTAGAAATTTGCATTTAAAAAAAACAACAACCAGAGGTTTGGGATAGTTTTAATTGAGCAAGCGGGAGGACGAATAATGCATCTTTTAAAGAGAGACAAATGGGAGCTATAGGGAAGAGTGGTGAGGGAGAAGACAACCGAGGAGGAGGAGGAGGAGTAAGAGGAGGAGGAGGAGGAGGGGAAGAGAGATGTAAAGCAGTGATTGTGTCCTTTGTGTCAGGAATAATGCACCCTCCGTCCGCTGTGACCATTACAATATGAGAAGGGGGTCTGAAAACTATGTGGTGGTTAGAGGCACTTATGGGAGGGGACTGGCCCACGCTCCGGCCCCCAGCAAGGGCTCTCACTTTCCAGGCAGACTGTTTGCTTTGACCCGCCGCTCAGAGACACGTAGCTACGTTTCTCCTTGGAAACAGTTTAAGGATCAACTTTTCTGCATTTACGTCAGTTTTTTGGGGCAAAGGTTTTTCAATATGTGTGACCGGTTTTAATTAAACTGTGGGTTGAGACTCACCGCGTAACAAGATGCAATCATAAGGTATGATGGGTGTAAGTCCCCAGTTGAGAATCGAAACCTCTCATCTGGTTCCTGTTCTGTATAACTTAACGATGTACGCCTCATTTTATGGCCGCTCACTGCGGAGCTTTATTGGACAAAACACAAAGAGGCCTATTTATAGATCACACAGCACAGCCGGTCGTATAATACCAAGAATAACTTTATTTATATGGCACCTTTAAAAAAAGAAAAAAGAAAAAATGAGTTTACAAAGTGCGAGCTCAGTAGATAACTACTAGATACTTCATTTGGATCGGCCCCATGTTGTCATGCTTTGGCGAGCCTCAGATCCTTCCTTGTTAGGAACCAATTGTAGCTTTATCCGTGACTTCATCCACATTGACCAGAACCAAGCGAGCGCCGTCACACGCGTTCGCTCGCATATCCGCAGCTTTGTTCCATCGATCCGGCCGCGCCAGAAACAAAAGCTCGGAGAAGATGAAAAAAGGCGTTTGACCCGGCTCTGTTGCAAAGGCCTTGTTAAATAGCGGGGGGTTGGGGGGGGGGTTATTGACTACATTGCAGCAGCGCAGCCAGCCACTTACCCGAGCCAGCGGTCCAAGCATTGACAGCTCTACCGTGGGACAGGTCTCCACTGCCCAGGTGACCCAGAGGAATGCTACCATGTCAACACTGGCAACGGCTTGCTCACGTGTGTGTGTGTGTGTGTGTGTGTGTGTGTGTGTGTGTGTGTGTGTGTGTGTGTGTGTGTGTGTGAGATACTGCTTCACACACACACAGCTGTGAATGTGTGGGCACACGTCCCTGCAACAATAAATCGATGAACCCCGGGGTTAATAGTGAGGAGGAACTGGCTCACCAGCTCCACTAACAAACAGCAGACTGTTAGCATAACCTCGGTCCACCCGGCTCCCCGCGGAAATCCACTGGCATTGATTATAAACCTCACACTGCAGTTCAGTCGAGTCTCACCAGCTTATCGTTCAGCTGTATGAAGCCCCCGTCAGCCTGCCCCTCCAATACAGGCCACTTAGGAGTTAACCCTCTGAAATCTGAATAAACCCCGAGGACAGAGGGACAGAGACGCAACGCGGATTAGACTGAAATCCAATTTTAAGTCTTTCTGGAGCATTGTCCTTCAGTTTAGAGGACCCCCCCACGCACACATTTGATGGATCATTACTATGGTGCTTTTGCTCTAGACTTGTCAGAGAACACTCGTCAGTCAAACAGTGAAAGGCGATTTATTTTTCGTTTGACTTTGCTGTGAAAAAGTTTGCGATTTCTTTCCGTCTCCAAGGTAACCCGGTCTAGCAGCTGATTGGAACAGGACAGTATTTGTTAACTGGATGTAGACTGGATCACCGATGGGTTGTGTCTGTCACTAGCAAGAGTTTACTAGAACCCTAACGCAAACCTCATGTTAAAAAGAGACTCCTTGTAGCTTAAAAACTGAGTCCGGTGTTTTAAAGGTCCACCCATCGAACCGCAACCTCCCCACTGCCTGACTGTATCGCTCTTTAGACTGCGACCCCTGTCCCGGCTCACCAGTACGTGGATTACATTCAAATTAATCATGTGGGTTATGGATAATTTACAGTGCATTACTTTTCGTTGGTGCGCTGACGAACAGCGTATGAGAACAGCATGTACAGTTAAATGCACCATAAAACCATAACAAGTTAAAACACACACACACACGCACGCACGCACGCACACACACACACACACACACTGTAGTCACAAATGTTCTGCGGGTTTGTCTCTGGAGGCAGCCTCTTTTCTTTGGCATTTCAAAGCGCGTAATATCTCAAAAATCACAATTCACGGCTTTAACATTAACAATGAAGTAATGCTCCACATTTTGGGAAACATGTTTTTTTTGTTTTCTTTCCAAAAGTTAGATACCGCTCTTGCCTCAGCTTTAGTATGGATCGGGCAAATGTGTGATAACTCGTGGAATCTTTTTTTTTTTTTAGCTTTAAAGGTGCTTGTAGGCGTATTTTGTTTTAGCTTTTAACGGAGTCCAGCTGTTTTTGTCCCTACTCACAGTCCTTATGCTAAGCTAAGCTAAGCTAACAGCCCGCTGGCTAGCAGCAATGAGAGCAGTGTCGATCGAGACACTGCTCTCACATGACAAACACTGCAAAGACCTTCAGTAGGATGCGGAAACATGAATGCGTAGAGCGATAACTGGACGATGGGTGGAGGACCCCACAGAGCCGAGTGTGTGGGTTGAGTTGAAGAAGGGCCCGCTTGAGCACAGCCGGCGTCGGCATACAGAGGACTGACGTAACGTGTAATTAGAGCTCGCCGCTCTGAAGCCAGTCAAGTGAAATTTAGTTCAGGAGCGCTGTACCGACTACAAAGAGAATGTGAGTTTTTTTTTCTTTTTTGTTTGTTTGTTTTTTAAGAGCTACTGAAAATCGACTTCTCTCAGCCTCTGTAATTATTGTTTATTTACCTTTGAACTTGTTGTCTTCGTTTTTTTTTGCAAGGACATTCACAGCCCAACACCGAGTCGGTGTCTATGCGAGCAAAGACTTTGAACAAAAATGAATTAAGTCATGCTCCTGCAGAACACTTTGGTGGGCGAATATAGAAAAGAATATATGTGCGCGATTTGTTCAAATTCATTAATTTCATCAGTAAAAATGAAGCGTTGATAAATTGAATCACTATTGAGTAACTGTTGACTTAACTTCCAATAGTAATTGTAGAGCACAATCCTAAACTAACCTTTTGTACAAACATCCCTTGCATTCCTTCTTCTTTTTTTCTATTCTGTTAGCAATGATAGCCTTGTTTTTGTGTGGTAATCCATGTTGCATGTATATTCCTTTTGCTCAACTCTGAAGACGGGAAAAAAAACAAGTGTTATATAAAAACAGGCTTATCTTGGTCTGCCAGCTTAGTTCCCTGTAAAGCCCTCCAAGCATGGAGAATAAGAAGAGAGGAGTGGATCGCCAAGGATTCTGTCCTGCTCTCTCTCAGCGTCCGCGCGTTGCCGCGGCGACACTCGTCACTCCAACGCGATTTCCGCAGATTTGGCCGTAACCATTCGATGTCGCGGCGTCAATGTGTTGATGCGTGTCCACGCCGCGTCTGTCGGTCTGTGATATGGGCTCTGCTCGTGATGGGAGGCTTCAATCAGTGTGTGTTTTTGTTTTTGTTTTTTTTAATGCTAAACATGAGGAGCAATTTAGAAATTGTGAAAGGAAAAAAAAGCCTTTAGCAGTACAATTCTCTAATTTGCTTCCAAGTGTTTTTCTTGATTCTTTGTTTCCTAAACCTTCACATGAAATTTCGTTTTAATTTGTTCTCAGGTGAAAGCATTCGACATGGTTGTCATTAAAGAATAATAATGTCCAATACATTCTGATTGAGGGAATGTGTTTTGTATTTTATTCCCAAGAGGACCCTTCAATCCTACTGGCGAAACTGAAATATTTTCGATGTTTCTTTTATAGCCCGACTGATCTTTTGGGCCAATACTGTTGTACTCTTTAAATATATATATGTTTTTAATTTATAGATTTTTGTTACCAAGACACTAACTGAGTGGGACACTTTAAAAATGAACTTGTCAGTGTCTCTTGTGGGCAAACTTGGTGACACTGTTTCATCTCTAGCAGCAAATATATTTATTTTTTTGGGTGACTATTCCTTTCACAAAATGAACCCCCTCATTGCTTTTCTCTCACTCGCTCCAGGTGCCTGTCCTGCGTCAACGGGAACTTCCCCTGCCACTGGTGCAAGTACCGCCACATGTGCACGCAGGACGCCAGCGACTGCTCCTTCCAGGAGGGACGAGTCAACAGCTCGGAGGTGAGGGCGCACGCAAACATGCGCAAGCACGTGCACGTGCAGTCGGTTAAACATGCGCACACAAACACTCCACACCCCGAGATCAGGCAGCGCAGACACAAGCACGAGACAGTGGCCAAGCAGCAATTCCAAGGGTGCAGCTGGGACCTGTGCACCATCTGAGTGTGTGCGTGCGTGTGTGTATGTGTGTGTGCGTGTATGACTGAGTGCTGCTGTGAGTGGCCCAGCAGCAGCTGTTGTACTCCAAGCAGCGCTAGATTTATTCGCTTATGAACAGGTCGGGGTGAATGAGTATGCAAATGGCAGCGCACGACACCGTCCCAAATGTTTCATCTGCACAAAAAAAAGACACCATCATCTATCCCGGAGCCGAGTCGCTTCCATGGGTCCCGAATTCTCACCCTCTCTCTGGCAAACTCAGAAATGCCCACAGACAAAGCACAAGTGAACTTTTGCATCATCAGAAAGTTGCACGGCAATATAGGCTATTTGAGATATTCTACTTTTTTTTATCTTATTCTGCCGTCCCTCTGTTCTCACATGTGCTGTCTGACGATGACTCTTATTTCATCCTCCCAGGGTAACATTTTATGTGTAGACACAAAGCTCAAGCTGTCCCAAGTCCTCCCTCTCTTTCTCATTTAGGCGGGCTTAAAGGAGGCGTGCATACGCATGCGTGTTCATGTGTAGATGCATGTGTTTGTGTAATTTAGGGTTTCCCTGTGGTTGTACGGCTATCTGTGTGGATAATTTAGCGTATAAAAAAAACAACATAGATATTATTTAATGTGCAGCACACATGACCATTGCCTTGCCTTAAAAGGTCCATTCACCACCTTTTATGTGTATGTCCAATCAGTGTTGGTAAAATGTAGTCCACTGACCCAATGGATTCCTGAGATCGTGCAATATTGAGGGTCCCCATCGGCCATGTCCTGTTGGGCGGCTAATGCAGCCGCGGCTTCGCCCTCTCTCCTCTACACTGCTTCGGCTGTACACTCTGCCTCAAATATATACAAATGCATCCTCGCCCATAACGTCCTCTGCTCTCATTATTATTATCCCTGCATCCGACTACGTCACTGTCACGTCAAAGACTCGTATCCACATTGGTGATGGGTATCCATCAAATATGAGGGAGTGAGGAATATGTATTGCTGTGAAAGTTTACTAATCGGGCTGCAATTTCAGGGCCTTGTGTGTGTGTGTGTGTGTGTGTGTGTGTGGGGGGGGGGGGGGGGGGGGGGGGGGGGGGGGGGGGGGGGGGGGGGGGGGGGGGGTGAGGCTGACATCCATCCTCACCTTGTTTGGAGAACCACACCAATTCAGCCTGTTTTTCTTATTTCCTATTTTGCCTTCTGATGTACTCAATACTCTCGTGACGGGTGCACGCGTGTCATCGCGCGTATAGCTACAACTTTGTGAAGCAATGCATATGCACACTTGAGCCAACAGCGGTAGTTTTGTCATCACACATTTATCTCCTCATAGCCTCGGTTTTGTTCCAATTTGCCAGTTCGTAGCCCCTGCCGAAAGCAATATCGCCCATCTCCGCTACCTGAAAAAGTTCCCCCCTGTGTCATTAGCAGTAGGTTGCCAGAGTGATTGAATTCACACTAGACTGGTTATCTTCCCAGAGGCATTTGTCATATTTCTTTACTTCATATCTGATACAAACCCATAGCATCTGTGAATCCGTGCCACAACACAAAAATCCCTTCTTTTTTGTTCTTCTTCATCCTGTGCGTAAACTGAAAATAAAACGCTAATGTATGTTGTTTTTTCTTTCTCTTGAAGTGAATTTAATCCATCGATGTCACTTCCTGGATATGTAAATATGTATATAAATCAGCTGTGTTGTGACAGCGGATAAACAGAGAGGCACATTAGGGGCGACCAGGCAGAAAATTGCCAGACTCGGGGAAACACTTGAGAAGGCCATGAACGGAAAAGTGTACAAACGCAAACAAAAGGGACAAACAAACACGGAGACAAACAAATTTGCTCCGCTCCAACGAATCCCAGCATCGGTGGGCTGGCGGAGCCGACTTGGGGCCGGCGTGCGGTGCGTGGCCCGCGGTGGTTGGTTCCAGTGACGTCCATCCAGATTCAGGGAAATGGAAGAATAAATAAGACAATAATAAAAAGCAACAGAAGTAGTAACAGAAAGAAAATAGAAAAGAGGTTTGTTTGCATTCATTTTCCTGTCTATAAGCCGGCCTGCTCAGTCATTCGCTGATTGCCGCTCGCTCGTTAATTAAGTCTTTCGTTCATCGTGCATGGTGGAGCTTTTCACTCAGGCTATTTCATGTCCCACAAAAATGAATTAATGCTGTACGTGGCTGACAGTAGAGACCCAAAATGTCTGCCAAGTAACAACCCCAGATGGGGGTCTTTGACCGGAAGTGACTCTCTTTTTTTTTCTTCCTTTCTTTTTTTTTGTATGCGTAATAAATGCTACAACTCCAGGCAACAACAGTTTTTGGTTATTGCTGCTGGTTATTGCCTTCACATATTGTTGACATAACTATGAGAAGCGCACACACTGTGCTGCACAAACATGGAAGAAGAAGTCAAATGAACCCAGATCTATTTTGTTATAAACTCTAATCATTTCAAAGCTCACCCTTCTGAAGCTCAGTCTTAAAGTCAACATCACATGTGTTTTCAGAACCACGTAGTCAAGGTATGAAGCACACACCCCTCCCACTCACTCATTTCACTGAGACTACAGTTTGCACAGTGGACGTCCTGATGCCGAGGAGCTCCGGAACACACCGCAGCGTTACTGTGTCTGGCACAATTGTTTTGCATAACACGACCCAATTTCATCTGGCGAACCACCCCATGTGTCCGATTCGTGCAAGCGTGCACGCACGCCTGGTAGATTTGTGACGTGAAAGATGTATTTCCACTGTGTCCTCAGTGTCCATTTTAGTAGAGCGCCAGTTATTTGGATTCACTGTGTTCGTGTTCTGGGAGAAGTGTATAGCTTCCAGCAGTGTGTTTGTTCAGGTCTGATGCTGTATTCGTCAAGACTTGAGTGAAGTCACCCGAGTCCGTCGGAGGAAGTGCACATTACGCGCCGGCGCTTGTACTTGTCTGCGTCTCCGAAACAGTTTATTTAACTATCGAGGCACTGACCTTTTCAATATGTGAAGCTGCGAACAATCAGCCCTGACTCACTGCGATCTTCTTTCTGTCTTTCATTTTTTTTCCTTCATTTCCTCACCTTCTTTCCTCCTCTTCTCAGTCCTCCTCCTTTTCCTTACCACCTTTTCCCACATTCATCCCTTATCTCGTGTTCCTCCTCTTTTCCACTCCCATCCCCCCATCCCTCCAGAAGCCTGACCTCCTTACGCTCAGCGCAATACAGTAGGTCCATGATGCATTGCTGCTGCACAGGGGGGTTGAACCGGCGGCTTTGCAGCTGAGCCTCATTGATAACCATTAGCAGGCTGCGTTGGGCTGCCGATGAACAGAAGGCGACTATAGATACGGGGATCGGTGTTGGCCTTTCGCGCCGCTAATTAGCGGATGGATCACCACGAAGAGTGAGTTGCTTAGACAGCCATACCTTTCTGTCAAGTCACCGCGCTGCCGAAGGAATGCAAAGTTTGCGCGCGTGGCCCCCGCGGCACAAGGCCCGCCGCCCACCTTCGCCAGCCAGCCGTCTCCTGTCTGATCTCTAACCCAATGAGCGCTCTCCTCTTGTTCGCCCACGCCCTCATTTCTTCAACAAGTCAATTAGCCGGAGCCTGACAACCCTCTCTCTCTCTTTTTGTCTCTCAGCTGAGGGTGTCACGGTTACATCTGTCTTTCCGTTGCCGCTGGAGCTCAGGCTGCTACGCGGCTCTGAGTTGCCCAGCTCCGGGGCTCCGGGGCTCCGGGGGGCCGGTTTGCTGGCACAGAGCAAGCTTCCCTTCTCCCTCTGGGTCCTTCTGGCTGGGGGAAGGGGGAGGCAGGAGCTGCCTGCCACTGATCGACACAGCTGTGTACGTGTGTGTGTGTGTGTGTGTGTGTGTGTGTGTGTGTGTGTGTGTGTGTGTGTGTGTGTGTGTTAATTATTCAAAGTGTATTAAAGCTTAAAGATGCATCTCCAGATGCCTCTCTGATCGCTGGCGTGTTTAATGGAGAGAGACAGATGAGATGAGAAGGGAGAGGTGGAGCATCCTCAGTAAAACACAAGGGGAGGAGTGTGGCAGTGGCCTAGTTGTTAAGAGGAGAAGCGAGCTCGCTAATACAGCCAGGGGCCTCATTTATGAAACTACAGCATGTGCACACTGCACATAAAAAAAAAGAAAGATGAAATGCTGTCTGCGATTAATAGTACACTTTCTATTACACAGCTTTCCCTTTCACACATTTTTCTTTTCTATAGCTAGGCTGTAATTCTACACACTGGCCTCACATCTGACCCTTTCAGTTTCACAGTTAACATATGGTTAATTAAAAGGCAAAATGTGTCAAATCCACCAAAGCTACTTCTAATGATGCCTCTGAAAGTTGCTTTAGAATAACCCGAAAGCTTAGGTTTAATAAACAGAATATAAACGATGAGCTCCCCGGCTTGATGTGTTATCAACTGTTTCCTCACTCCGGAGCGAGGCCAGAGGTCGCCATACAGTGCCTCTAATTAAGCTTGTGTCAGGGAGCTCATTTTTAATTGTCTCATTATTCCAGAAAGACGGCCGATTGGACTCCGCATTCGTCCAAATGGCCAATTTATCAACTAGCTTCTTGAAGTTAGGATTGATTGAAAGTGGGTTTTTTTGGGGGTGTTTTTTTTGTCGGCGCACTTAAATGAGACTTGGGAGGAGAAATATATATATTAGAGTAGAGATGTTAGAAGATGTTAGAAGATGGGGAATATAGGAGGAATGTGGAAGACGACTGAAGGAGGAAAAGGGGGAGGAAGAGGCAGGCTGATGAGGATAAGAGAAAGACATCAGAGTTGGAGGGAGCGACATCACCAGAAGGAGAAGGGAGAGAGCGAGCGAGCGAGTGGATGAAAGGAGGAGTGGGAGGAGGACGCGGGAGACACTCAACCATTCGGGAGATGAAAGGATACTTGAGGGTCGTGACACTATACCCGTGCCTCGTGTCTCCTCAGCGATTTCCATGTCATTCGGTTCACGCTATCTGCCCTACTTTGCCCGTCTTCGCTCGGCAGCTGTTTTAAATCACGTGGTGTGTTTTGTCTTAGCGTTGCAGAACTCACTTTTGTCCGCGGAGCATGAATAAGAAATATTCAGATGTCGCTGAGGCCCCCGTTTCATTCACACATCCTCGTTCGTTGCCTTGTTCCCACTTCACACACACAGCAGGGTAGATTTCACATTTCTCTTGAGCAACGCGCGGCTCCTGGAGTATAAAGCGAGAACACTCTACGACGACTTGCATCCTCAGTCCTAATGACGTGTTGTTTCTCGCCTGACCTCACTCCTCCCTCGCGCTAAAGGCTTAATAAACTTCACTCCCTCCCGCCCCCCGGAAGACACATGAGTAATCATATGTGGGAAATTAGTTTTGAAAGAGTTTTGATGGTGCTCTCTGTCTCAGTGGATACATTAAATGGCCATCAGACTGTTGAATGGTGCACTGAGGCAGAGGGACGGGGGAATTAACTCGGGTATCACTGCTCTTCAATCCATTGTTCCATGCTAACAGGCTAGATTAACCATAATATGTGAAGCAAAGGACGAGCTCTGATTATTTTAATCCTTAATGCATTCATTAAAGGTTGGTGGGGTTGGATATACAGGATATTACACGCAGTTCAATTAACCTGTCACATGCAGTTGCCTCCTGCTTATCCTGGTCTTTTTTTTTTTATATATCTATCAATACTAAATTGCTGAAATACCCCTTTAATGTTAATTCTGGTATAGTCCTGCTGGTACCAGTTGCTTCTACCTAGAAGCACATGAATGCCGTTCTGTCCTTGAAACTGAAGGTTAAAATACACGCTTACTGGTATATGATGTGTTCCATGATGTAAAGGCCGTTGAAACATTGTAGCGTTGGTATACATGATTCTGTTTCATTCTAACCATGCTTATATAAGGCTGGGTCTTGTTTGGATCCTGGTTTCAAAATGATGATACTTGACTTCTGGCGACTTAGATAAAAAACAAAAAAGAAGACTTTGCCAAAATAAAATGGTAAAGAAATGGCAAAGTAGTGACCCTAAATCTGGAAATGTCTGATGAAAGAACGTGTAAAGACATAAAAAAAGCATTTGTGGTTTGAGAACACGACGCCACGGACAGATCTAGATTCAGATTTCAATCTAAATTCAAAACGTATTCAGGTTCGATACCTGGCCCCGTGGTTCAATTGGTTTCACCTTCGACAGATCAAACATGTCCAAAAAGGAAACGCTTTGAACATAGGCTTGGTACTGGAGAGGTAATCCCATCCAGGGGCCACTCCAATTCAGCCAGTTCAAAGCATAATAATTGTGACTGAGTCAGTCGGGTAACATTTGATCAGATAGGTCCGAGGAGAGAGGGTGTTGTGTGCTGTGCAGATTGCAAAGCCCCTTTGAAGGAGATTTGCGATTCCGGGCTCTGTGAGTCAAATTGACCGACTTGTCCAGGTTGAGTCATTTTTTTGGAGTGCAGGAGTCACACAATACAGGTAAAGAAAGGGTGCTTGACCTTTGTTCTGCTTTCGACGTAAGCCTGTTTTGCGCCCTGAATCTTTGTTCAAGTGCAGAAAGTGCAAGGTGCCAGCAAGCTGTTTCTTAGATTTCCCCGTGTATGTTGCCACATTTCCATTTTCATTTTGGCTTTGTGGTTCGTAAAGTCGAGTTTAATTCCTTTGAGTTTCCGGAAGCATCGCTCCCCTTGAGACGCAGGAGGAAAGAGGAAAAGAAGGATAAGTCGCTTTGATTAAAAATGATGAGGGTAAAAACAATCGAGTTTCGCTCAAGTTTTTCAAAACTAGGTAAAATTGCTCCGTGACTTCCGATTGAGCTGTAATGAAGTCAAGGCGCTGTTTATGCTCCTGCATTTACTTTCAGTGTCAGAAATCTCAAGTTCGGAACAGCGTGAACTCTCCTACTGTGTTTTATCTGTAGCGCATCTTCCGCCTCGCTCCGTATCCCCTATAGTAACCGGCTGGGAAGAGTGGGTGGACAAAGGCTTCTAACGCAGTTCAAAGTGTCTTTTATTGAACAGACGAGCTCCTAGTCTAGTTTGATGGCGGGGGGGTTGCTTGCCCTCCTTCCACCTGAGACTACGACGGAGGAACTCGGGTCATTTGTGCAAAATAGATGAAACGTTCTCCCGTTGAAATGGAGCACGGGGAGGGATGAGTCACGAATCCAGAATAAAACATGAAACGGGTCTCGCGGAGAGAGAAGCGATCGCTTTCAAAAAGTTTTTTACGGCCCCAGTGAATTCGCATTGCCAGATAAATTGCCACGTCTTTTGTTGTGAAGTCGGCCGCGTCGGGCGTTACTTAAACTTTTTCCGACCAAGGACCTGCGGGACCACGAAGCTCATTATTTTGTCCCAGGACTAATGGAAACAAGCCCAAATGCGTGGAGGCAGACGACGCGGAAGTCGGTGCATTGTAGCGTGGGCTTTTTCCACCGACCTTGAGAGGTTGGCTGATTCTGAGGTGGGTCACAGAAAAGATCTTATTATTCCCTAGGTCACGGTCTAAACTGGGTTGTTAGCCTGTTTTTGGGTCCCACATGACAAGGTGCACTGTGTCATTTTTTTTTTTTTTCGCTCGCAAAGATGAAATAAAATTCATCAAGTTTTGATCCTGCGGGCTTGAAAAAAAAAAAAAGAAGGAAAGAAAGAAAGAAAAAGAGAAAAAGAGAACACGGGACTGAGGCCAGCCCGCAGAGCTTCTCACTATCTGCACTGTATCTTCTGTGTCACCCTCAGAAATACACACACACTCACAAACGGATGTGTGTATTTTTAGAGGCTCCCATCGATCCACCAGCCGATGCTTATCGGCTACATCCTCCTCTTTGACCACCCAGACCAGATAGCATCCAGATAGGACACACAATCACACTCGGCCATCGGAGATACCGCACAGGGCGATGCTATTCTAACGGAGACGTGGGATGGAGAGCTCCGTAGAGGCGAAGGGGTGGAGGTCTTTTCCCATTAGGCACGGTATCTTTTCCGTTGCTTGATCGCTTACTTAGGACCGCAGCGCTGCTTTCGGACGCCATCTGGCAACTGATTTCAGCGAGAAAGTTGTAAAGACCCAGTGACACTGACACAGACAGACACCGTTAGCGACTGGCTGGTGAACAAAGTGAAGTATTTAGCAGCTAAAGAGACAGATGTGTCCTTCAGGAGTCGGTACAGGCCCACAAAAACTCGACAGATCGCCATCAATTTAACAGGTGATGATGATATGTCACAACTCGTATTTTTCATTGCCCCCACGCGGCCAGCGGAATGAGCTATCGCGGGGTTCAGAGACAACACGGACCTTGAAAGTCAACCCCCGGCGCAGTAGGATCCCTTTAACGGAGCTGCTCGGCGCTGCCCCACCCCTCCAGCCGCTTTAACACCAACTTTCAAAGTTTCAAAACCATCAGAGCTCCGTTTCTGTTCACGCCGCACAACTTGCTTTCTCATATTTCTCGTTTTCATGCGTTTGATTGATAATTGATGTCTGGCAAAGATATTCAATCAATATCTGGACAAGAGAACCCTTTATTCAAATTAGCCTCCTTCATCGGGCTAAAGAGGGCCGTGAAGTCCTACAGTGTTCCTCCTAAACCAGTCTGCGAGCCGTACACAATCCACATATCAGACTTTATCATTCTGCAGCAGCGAGGCCCACAACAGTATCATAGCACAGCCCGGCTCACCATGCTGATGGATATCAGTTTTGCGTCCGGCCTTCGTTTGACCTCTCCTCTTTAGGCCTTTTTTTTTTCATAAAAAGAGAGCTGCAGCATTCAGTGCATAAGGCCAGCCACGAGGGAGGGTTGTCATATTGTACAGAGTGTTTCTCTGGGTATTGCAGAAATAGCTGGAGTTCATGATGCATCGGTTGATAAAGCTCCCTCAGCTTTGACCCGCCTTGGTTTTTTGTTTTTTCTACTACGGGGTTATACGAGACAGACATGGAGAGATTAAGAAAAGAGTCGTTAATGCGGAGGGAGAGAAATACTGTGAGATGGAAAGATGGGGAATATTTGAGGGGATCTATACAGATACAGCCTTATGGGCCTGTCTGTGAGTTGATTGATTGCGGGATCTACTGGGATTACTAGCATGACCCACTGCCCGTTATTGTGGAATTCTCTGCTGTGTGTGTGTGTGTGTGTGTGTGTGTGTGTGTGTGTGTGTGTGTGTGTGTGTGTGTGTGTGTGTGTGTGTGTGTGTGTGTGTGTTTCGCTCTGTTAGATTTATCCTCTAAGGGCATAACTATATTAGTGTCTACAACCGAGACATTGCTCAACAGATGACTCTTCCCCTGTCTCTCCTGGGAGATGTGGTCATCATATTAGGTCCTGTTCTTTCTTCCTCGGTGTGCGTGTGTGTGTGTGCGTGTGTGCGTGCGTGTGTGTGTGTGTGTGTGTGTGTGTGTGTGTGTGTAACAGCGCTGGTCGATGAGGTCCCCCCCCCCCGTTCTGAAATGGTTCATTGGACTGTAACGCTAATCCACGGGGACCCTCTGCACTGTGGTGACACTCGCACACATAGACAAACACACACGGACTCCCTCATCCATCATACTCGGGAGTCTGTCAGCACCTCAGTGAGACGGGCTCATGGGTGACGGCCGGCAGCCAATTGGGGCCCTCGCCTCATCTCTGACATCACCGTAGTTGTGATGTCTCCATCCTGATAGAAAGTGATTAGAAGTGAGGGAGAGGAAAGTAAAGGGATAATACGATGATATGATGTCAGAGCTACTTATAAATTAAACAATTTTTTTTTCCTATTTTTTCTCTGAGATACATGGTAGTTTGTTTTCTTTTTTTCTTTCATTAACAGTGTTGCCAAAGCAACATTACACTCCCAGCTCCAAACATCATCTCACCTGGCCACCGTGTTTTCAATGTCGTCATCGTGTACCAGCAGCCGACGAAGAGCGGAGAAATGTGAGGGGGAAAGTGTGGGGGGCTGTAGGAGGAGAGGACAAGTGAATGTGAAAATGCGGTAGAGCGTCCCAGCCGGCGGGCAGCTCGCGGCCGCAGGCTTCATCCCAGCTCAATAAAGTGCAGAGCAGGTTGGAAGGGGCAGAGGGTGGGAGGGAGGATCCGATGAAAGAGGCGAGGAGGATGTGTGGAGGGAGCTGAAGAACGGATGAGGGAGCGGCGCGGTCTCGGCGGTTGAGTTGTAGGAAATGAATATGACCTGGATGCAACCGCTCCATCTAAAAGCGTGTGCGTGTGCGTTTTCATTACATGGCAGTTCATAGATTGACATCACCCCGAAACTTAACAAGATCCAACATCCGTGAGTCTCCGTATCCCCAACCCTGCCCTTCCGTGAAGTAAGGAAGAAAAATAAATGACACGTTGCACTTGCTTCAGACCTAACTGGTATTCGAGGAGAAAACTGCCACTCACTCTGCTGATTTGAAGCGTCACTGTTCAAATGTATGCGTCTGGAAATCACTCCCTGTTTACTGTATAGGTCACTATGTATAGCACCCTCACAAATTCTACAATGGGATAGGGAAAAAGATGAAGTCGTCACATTAAGAAAATAAAAGTATCGAAGTATCATTGTGAAGCACATGCCGTTTTTCCCTTTTCGGTAAGACAAAGTGGCTCCTCGCTGATGGACAGGTTGGTACGCAGGGCGCTGGTCAACAAGCATCAGCTGTCTTACAGCTAGATGACATGAATGATTTATTATTGGTAGGTTATTCCATAGTCTCATCTTTATACTCTCCATACTGGTTTAAGTAGACAATTTGATAGTGTTTCTCAGTTTTGTGCCAAAGGGATTAAAGGCATGTTCCATATAAAGCCCTGGAACCGTTGCACCACCGTCGACCACCACCGTTTCCTCAGTTGAGCATCTCCCATATTTCCGCTGCATATGACATGCTGTAGGCCTTTATTTCCCAGCAGGCCGTTTCTAAGGGAGCCGGTGAATGCTGTCAATGCCGTTAACAAATGACTCCGTCCCATTTCACCCATTCCAATAAGCCAATGCTCGCGAGCCGGCATGTCCAATAACTGGACCCCCGGAACTGGTGCCTCGTGGTTGTCATCGATCACAGCTGTGCTTCTCCTACTTCGATGCAACCTGTGAAAAGAGCCTAATGTGGGACGGAGATGCTCGACGAGATCGCACTCGAGATCTGTGTGTGCATATTGGCATTTCCATTCCTCCAATGTGATCAAATTATAGTCACAAATCATAATAACATGCATATAGTGGAAATGTTATCTTGTTCAAAATGGCCACCATATAAATAAAAAAACACATTGGGAATGTTTCAATCTGCTCCAAAAAAAAAGAAAAGAAACAGTAGCCCAGGGGCTCTGACATCGAGTTTTCGATGGTAGTGTGGTAGACGGACTAATTCTTTTATTTTTTTTATCTGGTCTTACCTTCCCACCTTTGATCACAGTTTCTGTGCGTTTGGCCCCGAGGCTACTGTAAAACATTCCACAGGCTAAGACGGCACTAGCTCACCGCACAGAGCCAGAGGGCAAGATTTAGCTTTCACTCGGTGCGTGTGTGTGTGCGTAGCAGTTGGTGTGTGAGGATAACTGCTGCATGTGTTTGGTTTGTGTGTGCATATGATGTGTATTTAAGAGCTAGATGTAACATAGTTTGTGTGTGTGTGTGTGTCTGTGTGTGTGTGTGTGTGTGTGTGTGTGTGTGTGTGTGTGTGTGTGTGTGTGTGTGTCTGTGTCTGTATTGCTCTTCTGGGAAATATTTAGGATGTGTATATATATATACTGTATGTCTCCCAGGTTGCAGAGCTCCGTCCCTGCCTTGCTCTGTTGGGAACTTGACCTCCTCGACTCTCATCCCCCACTTTAATAAACGAGTGTATATGGCTCCCAAGACCTCGCCTCTCCTCCTCCCCTCCTTCCCTCTCGCTTCACCTCGCCGCAGCCTTTTTCTTTTATCCGTGTTTATCTCTGCTCCTCCCCGACTCGCACCGCAGTAAATTTAAATCCCAACGAGGCATTTGTGTAGATGGTGTGTGCCGGCAGCTGCTACTGCTGCTGGGAAACTTCCAGCGGTCAGAACTGGTTAACTCTGATCCCCGGTTCAAAAAAAAAACAACAACCAAAAAAACAAGGCAACAATGAGAGAGGAAGAGATGAAGAGAATTTTAAAAAAGATCAAGCGCGAGTGAGAGCAAAAGCAAAGGGATTAGAGGAATCCCCCAGGTAAAAGAGATTGTTGTGTCTCATTGTGTAGAAGCTACGCCGCTATCTGATGCAGACTCAGCTCTGACACCTGTCACCACTCCTAATGAAACAGCTCCCACAATCCTCTGCTCCCACATCTTTTGTTCACTACCTCCCTCCCTCTGTGTGCATGCGTGTGTGTCCCACTCTTTTCCCTTTATGTGTTATCGCGAGTCTTTGTACTGTATGTATATATATATATATATATATATATATATATATATATATATATGTATATATATATATATATATATATATATAGGCACGATGTGGGGAATGCCTTTGTATGTGTTTCTGTGTGTTGTGCGTGCTATCATCCCTCAGATGAATATGACACCATGCTTTTTATCCTGACACTGATGCATCAGTAATAAGGAACAGACCTTAGGGGGTGGGGGGGGTGGGGGAGAGAGAGAGAGAGAGAGAGAGAGAGAGAGAGAGAGAGAGAGAGAGAGAGAGAGAGAGAGAGAGAGAGAGTTGAAGGAATAGGGACCAGAATGTGCAGCAGAGAGGCACAGATATGAAATATGAAGTGGTGTCAGTGTGTGTGTGTGTATGAGCCAGACAGGATTTCCATGCCACAATTGGAGCAGAGGCTTGAACCCAGTCTCTCCAACATTAACAACGACTAGCTACTTCAGACGAGAAACTCCACCATCGAATATTTCTTTGCACACACACACACACACTTCCCTTTTTCCTTCCTGGGCTTCTTTAGTCCTGTTTTCCATTTTATTAGAGGCTAGAAGCAGTTCATTAGCAGCCTGTCACCATCTGTGAATACTTTAAACTTTAACAGTCATCCTCACTAATTGACAATCTGCTTCACTGGGCTGGCTTGCATTGATTTGATCTCTTCTCTGTCTCTCTTCTCCTCAGTTCTCTCCTCCTCCTCCTCCTCCTCCTCATTCTCCTCCTCCTCCTCCTCCTCTTACGCAGCCACATTCACATCATGTAAAAATATGAGTTGCCAACTGGGTAAAAACCTGTTCATCCCGGCCTGCTACTGATCATTACAAGGAGCAGCTTTCACATTACCCAACAGTGGTCATAAAGACACTTGGTAGACATAATAATAAAAAAATAAAATAAAAAAAGCCAATCAATATTTGTTATTTTATAGATAGTTTTAAAGATGCATCGATTTTTTCCTAGTTTTTTTTTTGGCCACTTGGGCGCAGCAGAACAAATCAAAAACGTTGAACGTGTACTATCACCCAATCATCACCTCACCTCATTTGGGGACCAGCCAGCATATCGATGTTTTGGTCAGCGTCTTTTGATGAAGGTGTCAAACTGCTGCAGCTACAGAGAAGAGGACGAGAGTGGAGTTTTTGGTTCCGGAAAACCAAAACCACAAGCTAAAGCCTTGCATTAACTGGGCCATTTGACCCATTGCTACTCGAAAGAATACTGATTAGTGCCGCTTTGAAATAAAAAATCCCGATGTAAAGATATAAAGATGTAGTGGAGTGACGTCTACCTCCCTCTTTGTGTGTTTTGTTATATGAGCTTGACTGTGCTTCGTTTACACAGCCACAACAGGCCGTGTGTGCGTTTTAGTACATGTGAGTCGTGGCTAGCTAATGGCCGCCGCTCTGCATTGCGCCCACGCGGCGCTTAGTGCCGATGCAGCCGCTGTACTCCTTTAGGTACTGTTAGTGTGTTCTGATTGGATGCCTGAACACCGTTCGGTTGTTTGTACCGTTTGCACTGTTGGCACAGTTAGCTGCTAGCCCCTGGCTCAGCCGTCTCCATGTTGAGAGCCGTGCGGATTCAATTGATATGCTATGAATTCTGCATTTGTCCGTGCTGCATGCCATCTTAGTATGCGCTGCAAATATATTGAATTATAGATGGAAAACACGGTTTAAAATGCCCCCCCCCCCAGTGTCACCAATCTCCAAATATTCACACCTTTGACTTCTCCACCTGTGCCCTCCCCGTATGGCGTCAGTGCTATCTGGCCCTGCCGGTGCGGCCCCGTGCTGTAGTCACGACGGGGCCAGAGGTGTGTCTCCCGGTGCCATTATGTCCGAACCTCTCCCTCGCTCCCCTCCACATCTTCTCCCCGCCGTTCCCTGGCCCAATCTGCAAGTCATTACCGATGCTCCATTAGACAGCACCTCTGCACAGAGCAAACTCATATTGAGATCACCCTGCAGATCATGAGGGCTGCTGCTGCGGCGGCTTGACTTTAGGTATTCACTCCTGATTAAATAGAATGCAGTTCCCACTGATTTATCATTGCAGATAGAAACGTTTGCTATCCTAATAGGAAAATTATAGTTCGCCTAATGGCGCCTAAAGTGGAAGACGACTTCATTTATAAATTCTAGTTGGGTATGTGTATGACCTGTATGATTGTTTAGAGCATCTCCAGAGGAATACCAAACACACATTAGTGGAGACGACTTGTTAAGTGGTAATTACAGACTTTGTGATATTGCAAAGGCTCTTTTGATCCACTTACACTGCGGAAAATGTCTTAACTAGTCACCGCCTTTTAGTCAGACTTAATACGGATTAACAAACAATAACGTGTGCAACTTGGAACAATGAATAAAAGGCAAAGTTAACTTTTGGAAACTTAACATGGGTGGGTAGTTGTGATGCATTCTTTCAATATAAATTCAACATGTGGAGGTAGATGCTGTCGTATTAATGCTCGAACATGTAAAAATGAAATTTTATTGGTTTATTGAACCAGTTGAAAATTTAAAATACAAATTAATCCGAGAGCATGAGCGGCGATGTAGCATGGATTCCAGCTGACAGCTGAGTGTTCTCTTTTGATTTACTTCGGGCTGGTGTAAAAAAAAAGAAAAAACGCTTTCAATTACGTCCCTTCAATTATTATGGTGCAAAGCTACCGTTCCTAGCGCGTTTCTTTTATTGATTTAAGAGCAGCAGGAAACCGCTGAATGGAAGCGCTGACCCCTCACTCATCTCCCTCTCTAATCCGTTAGACTGTAGCTGTTTCACAGTGCGGCGTGCTGAGAATTAACACCGTCCATGTTCCTCAGAGACACCGCCTCAGGCTCTCATTTTTGTCCACCCCGAAAGAATTACAATATCCTTGAGTGCATTCATTTAGGCAACGACAGAAAAAACATACCTAATATCCATAACAGCCTCGGTAATGCTGGCAAGGGTTTTATTCCTAAAATGGCGTGTACTCGTTTTTTGACAAGTAACTAGTGTATTCAATATTCAGTGGTTCATAAATAGGACAAGAGTTGATCCTCAAGAGTGTTGATACTTTGTAAGTGGAGGTTTTAGGCTGCCTCAATCATCAAACAAGCTCCTCCACGAGAACAAAAGGACGCTGGAACGCAGCGAGGAGTACGTGGTTGGGAAGAAAAGGAATCATAAGCGATTATGCACATGAGCGAGTTCTGCAAAGCCATTTTTAAAATGCAAAGAATTATTTGTCAATCAGGGAAAGAAATAGCCATTCTGCATCCCACTTCGGTTTTCTCCTTTCCCCGTCGACGTCTCAATTCCTTTGTTCATGTGTTTCCCATCTCCAGGAGTGCCCTCAGATCCTGCCCTCCACCCAGATCTACATGCCCGCCGGAGTCATGAGGCCGATCACGCTGCTGGCCCAGAACCTGCCACAGCCGCAGTCCGGACAGAGGAACTACGAGTGCATCTTCCACATCCAGGGCAGCACGCACAGCGTCCCGGCCCTGAGGTTCAACAGCACCAGCATACAGTGTCAGAAGACGACGGTAAGGCTTGAATATAAGAATGCACTTGATACACGCCGGTTTAGGTGCTGGGATGGATGAGGGGGCTTGCTATCGTGCTTTTTACCATCTCAGCTAAACCTGATCAAACGTCTCACTGCTCCGACCAACCACAGCCGTTTACTCCGTCATATACGCCGAGCTCTGTCATTCAGGACGGCCGCACCGGGTTCTAGCGTTCCTGGGTTAGCCGCAGAGCGAGACAGAGAGACGAGCAGTGATGGACCGGTGCGGCAAAGGCTTGAAACTGAGGCGCGTGGCCACAGGGAGCGATTGTCGCCAAGCCGCTCTCTCTCTCTTCACCCCTATGCCTCTCAGCCCTCCGTCAAGCTGTCACCGCTAATAGGGAGCGACCGTTTCAGCGATGTTAATTTCCTCAGCTCCAATCAGGGCGCGAGGCAGAGGGAAGGCAATTCAACGACGGCAATTATGACTTACTTAGCGTTAGACGTGTGATTAACAGGCGAGCCGCAGCGTTCTCGCTCTCGGCGATGGGTCGGACGGCGAGTCCTCGGCGGGAGCCGGTGTGTGGCAGTGTGCCGCACTTTCCTTCAGCCTGTCACGCACTCGTGCGGTGGCTCGGGGGTCATTCAGCCGGCTTCCCGCACCGCCGCCGTGCTCGGAACATACCGATGATTCGCTGTCAGTCGGTCTGATGTCGGACGGTGACACGTAAAGTAGTTCTGGGACACATTATTAAAGTTGATTTTCCAGCTCGTATTGATGGCTCCAACAGCTCTTTTGTGTTTTTGGAACGGTAATTTGTGCATATTTAGTCACTTGTGTTTCTGTAATTGTGTTCTTTTGAGATTTCTGACTTTTTGGGTTGCTTCCCCGGGCTTTTGTCAGCTTTGTCCCCAGTGACCTGACTACTTGAAAGCTTATTGAATACAGGGTGAGCTGCTAAAACCAAAAATATTTAATTGCTGCACACCGAGGTGAACTAATTGCACACACAATTCTTTTGCTGAAGCAATACTAGCTTTATTGAGTTTCTCCATTTACATTCAGCATGGTGAGATCCTTTCTCAGAATAAGTAAGAAACACTAGTGCTTCTAAAAAATAATGTCATGTTAATAAACCACATATTGCTTAACTACCACAGCTGTATGTTGGTTGTTTTCTTCATTCTCCGGGTGCATTTTAAGTTGTGAAAGCCTCCCGCAATCTGCATCAATACGCACACATGTGCACATCCGTTCATTTCTTCATTCCCCGGTGGACTTCAATGTTTTGTAAAGCCCCAGTGTTCTCTCTGCAGGCGGCAGGGAAAGCAGTAAATAAACGGGCCTCGACAACAACTTTTCAGTGGCTTGCGAACTAGACATAGAGGGAGGGAGGGGGGGCAACAGAAGTTTGTGTGCGAGAGCAGATTCACGTGGCGCTGCGAACGAGTGAGCCTCCGTCTCTCCACCCCCCGCCTCCCCCTCCGTCAGGTGGGACTGTGATAGGATCCAATTAAGGGAGCTGTAGATAAAATGATGATGAATTGCAGCACTGTGGTAGACTGACGGACACGCACACACACACAAACACACACAAACAAACACACACACACACACACACACACACACACACACACACACACACACACACGCCTGGCAAACCACTAAAACGGAAAAGAAGGAAGCAAAAAGACAAAGAAAGAGAGAGAGAGAGCCAAAGAGGGGTGGGAGGAGAGGGGGAGGGAATTAGGAGCAGACAATGCAACAAAGGGTGTGATGGAGGAAGTAGAAAGAGGGAAAATAGAATGGGAAGAATAGAGGGGAGGAAGGAAAGGCTAAGCTCAGCAGGCCGACTTGGGGGAGGGGGGTGGGGGGCAAACAAACGAGGGAGAAACGGAGGGAGAGGGACCGCGGAGTGTAAAAAGATGTGCACGTTTGAGAAAGTGACGCTGAAAAGAAAAGAAAATCATGATCTGTGCAAAAGTGAAACTGCTGAGATTGACTAGAACCGCAGAGGGCGAAAGGACAGTTGGGGACAGTGGGGACAGCTTTCAGATTTACCCATTTGGTCGCACAATGCAGAAGTCGGCAACAAGGCGCCCACGTTTCCACCCGACGACCACTGCTCAAGATGCCTGTGAGCAAAAGCACATGCCAGTGCTTGTAAACGATGAAGCCCTTGTGTGACAACACAGCTAAAAACAGAGTTTGAATTCTGCCAGCGTGACATTATTGTCGCATGGTAATGCAGTTTGAGTGCAGATCGATCAAGGAAAAAATCTACATCGCTTGACCTACTCAGCTTTGAGAAAAGATGAATGCTGACTGGAGGTTCACTGTGACAAATTGAGCAAGGTTTCAGGTTGGCTGCGTGAATTTTTACACCAGACAGAAATGATGTCCCCCGCCAGTTTTACTCATTAAAGGTGCAACGTGGAAGAATTTTATTTTATAACGCAAGAAAACCTGCTAAAATAGGCTGTAGAACTCCTTACCCTCATACAACGGTTCCTATGATATCCTAGGAAAAGTTACTCCTCATATTTTGTGCGTTTCCCCACGAAAGCATGCATCAATTCTGCTTGTTACATATATACAGCCTTTTCAAAATAAACTTGTGTCTTCACGGGAAAGTTTTAGGCAACAAAAAACAACCGTAGTTGGGTTTAGGGAGCCGTTACTACGGTACGCAAGTTTCAGAAACATCAACATTGACTTCTCGTGTCTCACGGGGGAACGGACTGCGGTCTCCTGGCTGAAAGATGGCTGTTCGTTTCCCAGAACAAACTAAATTTGAAAGTGGGCGAAAATGAGCGCATCCTCCCGGGCATCTTGTTTCCAGCACTGCCGCCCGGAGTTGGTGCCGATAAATTGGTCCCGGGGAGTGAATGTTGACTGTAACCTTTCGCACCAAAGACAAAAGCCAGGTGTTAGTGGGGGTTTGGGTCCGATGGAAAAGGAGCTCCGAGGAAACCAAAACGGTAAAAAAAAAAGAAAAACAATGAGCTGAAAGATGCTAAAACGTCCCGTAGAGCTGAGAGAGCTGCAGTTCGTCACCACCAAAGACTGAGTAACTTTGAGTACTTCGGTTCTCATCAGTAATGATAAGTGCGTTCACAGCAAAATGAAAGTTAACATCGAGGATCAACACAGGGAAGATCCGTCTATGATTGAGAGCCTGTGTACTTTGCTACCGTTGTCCTCAGTATTCTCAGTAGGGACGTGTGTGTACATGTATCACAGCTGGCTGCGACTGGGACAGTAGAGTGTAATAAATCACAGATAAAATTAGCCAGCAGTAGATGTACACTCATCCCTTCCATCTTACTGTCTCTTTGTGCATTATTCAGCCCCTCGACAAACACTCAAACATTGAACTCGCACACACTCGAATACACCGGGGACCCGCGGCATGCATGGGCGCACACAGGAGAACACACGCTGGCGCACGCTCACGCCGATAGGATGCCTGCAAGCTGAGTGACTACCCACTAGTTCGTACACACACACACACACCCTCCCCAGGGGTTTGGAGGCCCAACGTGAAGCAGACATATGGAGATTCTCCACATGATCTTCTTCCTAATCATGTGGAGCAGACGGAGACTGTAGCATCAGCAACAACCAGCAACCTGCTTTACATGATTTATTACACTGACACACGTAGGCTATCAAGCACTGTGTGTGTGTGTGTGTGTGTGTGTGTGTGTGTGTGTGTGTGTGTGTGTGTGCGTGTGTGTGTGTGTGTCTGCGGGGATGAACTTCCCACTGTAAGTCCGTGCTTCTGGCACTGGTGTGAGCAGCACAGTGCACTGTGGGAGGGTGACACGGTGTGTGTTTGCATGTTCACGGTCCACGAAGTCTAGACTTTCCCCAAACTTCTCAAATAGTACACAGACAGCAGTGATACAGTGTAACACATGTACAGTACACATATTATTCTGCACCACGTGACCCCCTAAAATAAGTTCATATGCCAGAAATGTCTCTTTACTTAAAATACGTCTAAAAAGTTTTATTTATAAGCACTCCAAACTATCCGTAATGCTTTATAGCAATAAGCTTAACACATAATAAAGTATTTTAAAATGACTTATGGGTAAAGTATCAAAATACTTTGTAATTGCTCTTTTTTTGTTGCAAGGATCATAGTTTATTATAATTCCTATTGTTGTAAAACAATAAAATATTTATATAGTGAATTACAATACATATGGAAAAAGCAAAACAATTCCAGTTAGTGAATATTATGATACTTGGCCTTAGAAGTCAATATAAATTGCTTTATAAAGTGTTATGTTTATTTTTTTAAAAGCATTATTGGACACTTATGAGGTCTTATAACAATAACTACACAGTGCTATAAGCAGATGATTCTGACGCATTTTAAGTATGTAAAAGCGCAGGACTTCTGGTCTGTTGTCACAGGTGTACTATAAGCTACTACACTATACACCTAGTTAAGGTGAGGGAAAGATCATTTTGATGAATTATTAAAAACATCAATGCTCACTGCATGCTTTCTTGCCAGCGGAGACTATTTTGAACATTTATATAAGACAACGGGCTTTCTCTAACCTTCCGCGAGCCCTTTCAGTTGCCAAACGTAACAACTAAACAAATAAAATGTGTCGGCAGTTAAACCTTTTACAGATATGTTCGAGACAAAGGTCTCCAGGTGATGTTGGGAAAAAAATGCAATCAGGGCAGAAAACGTTTCCCACAAACTGCATTTGCTCACGCTAATCAGTGGCACACACACACTCACATGCACAACGTATGCACCACACTTGCATACTACAGAAAGAGAGAGAGAGAGAGAGAGAGAGAGAGAAACAGAGGAGAGAGAGAGGGAAACAGAGGAGAGAGAGAGAGAAACAGAGGAGAGAGAGAGAGAGAGAAACAGAGGAGAGAGAGAGAGAGAAACAGGAGAGAGAGAGAGAGAAACAGAGGAGAGCCACTGAAACAAAGTGGAAAACAAAAGTGACAGGTGAGGTGAGAATTTACATATTGTTAAGCCTTGGGCAGATTTGTCCAAATATGGCACCGACGTCCACCTTTGGACTCGAGGATGAACTGATCAGAGTTTGGCGGTTCGAAGTTCAGTGTGACCTCACAAAAAACGATTTTATTTTATTTGGCCACACCTCATGAATTAATTAGCTAAATATGACAAGTTCACACAAAATGTCTAATAGGATAAAATGATGACGTCATGCCATTTTGGACAGACATGGATGTAAACTGCAACCAAGGTTGTTAGCTGAGGAAATCAACAGCAGGGCAGCAACTCTGGTTTGATTAGTTGAACGTGTTTTTTTTTTTTTATTTGGAGCAAAAACAAATTGGCACATGCAAAATAGTTAGAACTGAATGGAACTGAACTGAACTGCAATGGGAAACTTGCGCGTGTGTGTGTGTGTGTGTGTGTGTGTGTGTGTGTGTGTGTGTGTGTGTGTGTGCAGTGTATTTTTAACACACACTCAGGTATCCTTCAACATGACTAATTACATGCGGGTGACCTGCACACACATATGCGCACCTCTCGTTTTTTTCTTCCTTTTTATACCTTCTCCCCCTCCTAACCAGCCAGCTGCTCTGTTTTGTTAACATCGGCAAGTTTTCAGTCTGTCAGACGCTCTAACACACACACGCGCACGCGCGCACGCACGCGCGCACACACATGCACGGGCCATATCTATTCATGCAATCCATGGGGACATGCAGTCCATAGAGACGATTCATGTTGCGAGAGAATAAACGAGTGCGGGAGCAGATAACGAATGAACCCGAGCCAGGCTGCTGTGTTACTGTAATGAGGCCAGGGACGGCTTTGTGCTCACCTTGTAGTTTTGTACACCTCCTCCCCTCCCTCTCCTTTCTTTTTTCCTCCCCGTGTCACCTCGCCTCCCTCTCTCTCCCTTTGCCCCCCACCCCCTCCCTCGCAGTGCCCCTCCCCGTCCCTGTGCCTCTTTCGTCCCTCACCGACTCCTTGTTTTAATCTCTTCTTCCTCCCAATGTTCTGCTCTACTCTTTTCCTCTTCCTCTTTCTGTCTCCCCTCTTTTCCTCTCATGGCCTCTCCTCTTAGTTCCCTTCTTCTAATCTCCTCTCCTTCGTTCCCCACAATTCCATTCCTCTCACTTCCCCCTTATCTGCTCTCTAGCTGTCTTCCACTTGCATCCACCCAACTTTTCTCTACCCCATCCGCCCCCTTTTCCCTCCTACCCTGGCCTCTACGTAACTTCCTCCTCTCCTCTCCTCTCCTCTCCTCTCCTCTCTTTTCCCTAGAGGGGGTGGGGGGCTACACTATGAGTTGGCGCAGGTAGATTAATTACATGCAGTGACATGGAGGAGCTGGCCAGAGGCTTCAGTAATGAGTCTGATTACTCATCTCCAGCAGCTCTGGGCGCTCAGGGGAGGGAAGTCAGGACGGCAGGCCAGCAGAGAGGCCGCTCAGCGGGGGGGAGTGGGGGGGAGCAACTATTACCCATAGCCTTCCACCAATACAGAGTTTTTAACAGCAATGGTGCCACTACTTTTAGTTCAAAGCTCTGCCCAAGAGTCTGTGACATGCCGATAGTTAAAAGCTGTTCAATAAATAAGTAAATAAATACCCAAGAGAGAATGTTTACACCAGAAGCTGTGTGCGTCTTAAATACCTTATCACATATATGCTCATAGCTGTATCATCGATTAAGGTGAAGGCTTAAAAATCCAAACATCTTCACCAGCACATCGATAGGAAAAATTGCCAACGGAAGAAATCCACACGGTGGCTAAAGAGATGCCCCAGAGTGGGACGGCTGAGGGACAAAAGGAAACATAATTAGATGCAGGAAATGTGGGAAAACACGGGCATGGATAATAAATCACACAAACAAAAGAGAGCAAAACAGTTTCTCATTAAGCCAAAGAAAGATAAATTCAAGGCGTAAAGTGTCCGGTTGCTTTTCGGCCCGTGAGTCAAAGCAACAGTGAGGTGAAACCAGAAAGGATTTCTAGAATTATTATTATTATTTTTTTAAATTTTGGGTCAGACATTTGACACCGTCTTTGGAAAATAAACACTCATTAGTTGCAGTTTGATAACATGTGTCAACGTATTGGTTGAACACAATGGAGCTCCAGAGATACAGGAAGTACAGCACACCATGATCACACTGCACTTTCACACACACGGCCAGAGAAGTTTATCGAAGTGAAGCGTTAAGGAAGAGCGGTACGCGTGATGAATATACGCCTCGTTTCATGTGGCGGTTTCAAGTTATGAAACGAGCTTCAGTTTGCTGGTTTAACTGCATTGAAACACTTTTTGTTTCAGCATGCCCAACTCTCCATTCAAAGTGTCTCAGCCTGAGTTAGTCCTCACTTGATATTCAAACACAGATCCTTCGAAAAATGTTGCCATTTGGTAAAGACAGCTTCAAGATGAGGTAATGGCTTCGGCACCGTTCCATAATTAGATGTACTTTCGTGCCACACTTCATGTTTTTCCAAAGGTGACTGTCGAACTGAGACAGAAATGCAGAGCTTCTTTTCCAAATTTAGACTCCTCTCAGTCAAAAAAAACTGCACAATGCTTTGTCCGTGTTAACTGAACCCCTTAAAGTCGTGGCAAAGCGACGCCGGGTGCCACCCGTACTTCTAAATCTCATTAGAGAAGAATTTTTATATTTTTTTACATTTCAGAGGTCAGAGTAGAGTAATAACCGGTGACTGACAAGACCGGTGTGATACATTATTAAAGTGTCAGCTTAAAGAGACAACTGAACGCTCCCCTGATGAGGCTTTAATACTTTTTAAAAAGAGATTTGAGCGGCGCCAGCGACCCGTCTGCAGATGAGAAGGGCGGTCGGGCCACATTGAAACAGCCCACTGATTGGTGGAATGCGTCGAAATGCATGGAATTGTCTACGGATATTCCGGACCCCCCTGCCCCCCAAAACGATGAAGCCAATGGACTCTGGTGATCCCTTGACTTTCCCTCTAGCGCCACCCTGAGGTTGACATTTCTGATTTTTAGGGAAAAACGTCTCGACCGCTATCGGAGTGATTGCCCTAAAACTTGGTGCACACTTGGAACAACTCTGTTGATTTTCCAGACTTCACCATCGCCAGGTGGAAATGTCAGTTTTGTCCTGCAAAACGAACGTCGTTCCCATCAGCCTCGGCTGTGCCTCGCCGTTTCCATGCTAATTGGCAAATGTTAGCCTGCTGCCACGCGAGAACGAGGCTGCTAAAGGGCGCAAACGTTGTCATTGTGAGAATGTTGGTTCAACTGGGGGCTCTTTTGGCTCGTTAAGTTACGTCTCCTTTTTTATAACGACAACGAAAACAAAATCCGACTCGGATCTCATTGCCCTCTAGAAGTTCTTTCTCCTTCGGCTGCCTCTCCTCTCCCTGAGTCCCTTTCCTCATGTTCGCCTTGTCTTCAGCAGTCAACCGGCCTCAAAACTTCGTCTTTTTTACTCCAAAGTGTCCCCTGGAGGCGAGTCAGTGGGTCGATGGCCCGGTGTGACCGGGCAGCGGCAGCGATGCCGCAGTGTGGTTTTGGGGTCGGCGCTTCAAGCCATGTGACAGCATGAATAAAGCATGATGTGGCGAGCAGCGGGGTGGGCAGGGGACTGACAAGAGAACAAGCTCACCCAGTGTCTTGGTGACGGCAAACAAGTCCGAACCCTTAAAGTTTAATGGGGGCCACGCCGCAGAGAGGCGAGTGTGTGTGTGTGTGTGTGTGTGTGTGTGTGTGCGCCTGTGGTTTCACTGGGGCTGGTAGCTGCCTCACACAGGCCTTCAAACAGTGGGACGTAATGGTGATGCTAATAAAGTCAGCAGCCCACCTCACGTGTGATGGATCAGGGTCACGCTGAACTAGTGGGTGGGGAATAAGCCCGCTCAGCCTTTCCTTTGTGGTAAAAGAGCGTTTTGGTTGAATCCCCGTGCTGCTGACCTCCCAGAATCCTGTGGTTTTCGATGGTCTGCGCTCCTCTCAGCCTCCGAACAGTCTCAATAGAGATCCAGACTTCCCACATTCCTTCCTCTGTGGCCGCTTACAATGTCTCCTATTTTTCTTCCCCCACGCCCCCGCTTGTGTTTGTGCTCTTCTCCATCTTCTGTGCACCCCTTTATCTCATGGCCTTCTCCTCGAGGCCTGAACTGAAACCATTACCGATCTGAAATAACACTGTGGTTGTTTATTTTTTTTTGCTTTGATAACGGTTAATATCTTTATCAGTAGCTTATCTGCTTTGCGGGTATACAGGTATCCCGTGCGGCTCATTATTTTTAAGACGGCTCCACCTTTTTAGCCTATCAGCAGCAGCTTTACAGAAAACGTGTCTGTAAATCTGTGTTACAGCCTTGCGAAAGAAGCCATAAAGGTTTTGGCGCTTTCACGTTTTTCTTTTTTGTTAACTGAAGGCCACCGTAGTTCTCAATCTGCAACGTCACCGCTATTTGCCACCATTAAGTCCCACACACTGCGTCTTTAACTTGTGTGTGGGACTGTAACAACACACATAATGACATCATCAGGTGTGAATACCATATTCGCTCTCCGTGATATGTTTGGTCATGGTGGTAAATCCGAGAAGAGTTGAGAAAAGTTTTGACCGCATTATAAGTGTGTGTGTGTGTGTGTGTGTGTGTGTGTGTGTGTGTGTCTCAGGCCCCATTGCCCATATGGGATGGTCGAGTCCCGTCTATCAAATCCAGTGTGTCAGGGAGCAAATTGGAAATGCCAATTTCACTTTACACGGCTCCGCATCTTATCTCTCCCTCACCCTCATCCCGCCACTTAGCTCGTGCGTAAATGAATAAGGTCTTCTCACACATCTACCACTGTCTGATTCCCGTCCGCCTTCAACCTCTCTGACCCCTCCTCCTCTTCCTCCTCCTCCTCCTCCTCCTCCTCCTCCTCCTCCTCCTCCTCCTCCTCCTCCTACTATTGCTCCCCTTCTTCTTCCTCCTCCTATCTCATCTCATCTCCTCTCCCTCCCTTCCCCAGCCCTTTCTCCCCTTCGCCCGTGCCCGCTCAGCTGTAACCCATCTGTTATTTCCCTGTGTGTGTATTTATGAAAGAATGCCTGTTGTGGCGAATACGGATTTGTGCATGTATCACTGTCTGCGCGGCGAGCGAGCCGGGGGCCAATCACTTTGCAAATGACAACGATGCCTCACACAATTCCCCGTTTGCATGGGCTCCATTATCAATCAGCGATTCCTCACACGGGGCCCCCGACCCTCTGTTTCTCTTGTCCGTCTCAGTACGACTACGAGGGCGCTGACATCAGTGACCTACCGGTCGACCTCTCCGTGGTGTGGAATGGAAACTTCGTGATCGACAACCCATTCAACATTCAAGGTAGAGCTTTTTTTTTCTTCGTCTCTCTCTCTCTCTCTCTCTCTCTCTCTCTCTCTCTCTCTCTCTCTCTCTCTCTCTCTCTTTTTCTCTTTTACTCTCTCACACTCTCATTTCACTTTCACAACAATAATTTGAATCGACCCCGCTTGTTTATCTGTCTGTAATGATTTTTTTGCGAAGCAACAACAGTTTCCCTCCCCCTCATCAGAAATCTGTAATTTCATTTTTGACAACCATCAGGGAGAAAGGGGAAAGTGTACCATCCGTTTGTTAAAAAAACAAAACACACTGTATCTACTTCTTGTCTCGGGGATAAAAGAGAGGCAGAGGGAGTGATTGATGGACGCCGATGATAACAAACAAACATCCAACGAGGAAATTAATAGGGATGGATGTTAGAGGGGAAGATAAACAAATGGCGAAACCAATTGGCAGAAGAAGAGAAGAACGATGGCTGACAGGTTGATAAATGCAGCATGTAATGAAGGGGGGGGGGTTAGAATAAAGGGATTGATAAAGAAGAACAGAAAGCGACACGGAGGGATGGCATTTATTATTTTTAATCGCTATTTGTGCATGAAGTGGAAAACAATTACCAATTGTGAATTCTTTATCAAGTGTAATGTATTGGGTGGTAGAGGCTAATGATTTTAGACGTCCCATTACACAAGATAATGTGAGTCTTGCTCTCGAGTGTGTCGTACAGTGTTTTTTGTTCGGGATTTGCAAGTCTGGGTTCCGATTAACTAGCCCCCCACCGCCCCCCCACTCCTACTGTATTCTCTTCTGGGTTCTTTTCCTTCTTCCTGTTCACCGTTCGTTTCAGTCTTTCACACGACACGCGTATAATCTCGCGTCCTTTGTGTTCCATGTGACCTCGTTTTGATAAATGTCAGACTCGCGGTTCTTTTTTCTCGCAGATCGCTTTGGAAATTAGTCGCTTATCGGTCACGGCCCAGTTCTCCTCCCTGTGTTATTTTGTTTAAAGTGTGCTCCTTTTAATATTTTCAGTCTGTCTTTCCACGCTGAAAAATTCAGTCTGGGGATTAAAGTTCATATATTTGGCCACGACAAAACAAATAATCCCATTGTTGTGCAATCAAGTAGATAGACTGTTGTTTTGAACTGCAGGGTAGATGACCTTTCCTACTCAGAAAAAGCACTCAACTGATCAATACAGGCCTGTACTTGTTTGTATCAGTACTATATTAGCATTTATTTTGTGAGTCAAGTAAGTCTGTACATTATGTTTTTGTCAGAACCATTCATCAAATAAATATATACTATCTACTACCGTTAAAACTTTGAAAAAGTTGCTTGCTGAGGAAAATGTGATCATGTTCCGCTCAATATTTTGTTGAGTAATTGAGTTTCATTTAGGTAAGTCTGGTAAATTCCTCCAAACTAAGTTGTCCATTACAGGGGCCCTTTCATAATAAAGTGTAACAATTTCACAAGGTTAAATTATCGAGGGTGCATTTCATTCATAATGTTTGGTTCCTTTTACGCCGGTGTAAAAATTGTAACGTCAAAACAACCTGACGAGGATTGTTTGGGCTCCCGGTCTGCTTTCAAGTAAACTGGAGCAACTACTTGTTGCTGTCAACCTGTAGTCTTCCTGCTCGCCATGCGCCGCCGCATGATGACAATCACCCAAACCGTCCGACAAAGAAGTCGTCTGTCCATACGACTTGTCATGATTGCAAAGCTATGGAACTAAAAGGCGATGATGGATCACTTTGCGGCGTGGCTGCATGGGTGACTGTGTCGTCTGGTTGGTCCGACTCTTTAATTAAAACTGAAATATCTCACAGACTACTTGCGGGTCACCATGGAAGTTGGTACAGACATTCATTTTCCCCAGAGGATGAATCCTAATGACTTTGATGAATTTCCCCAGACTTCCCCCCTCGTGTCCCAAATCCTGCATTACCGTCAGCCTCAGCTGTACTCGTTAAGCCTCTGACAACTTTCCGGCAAGGACGGCCGCGCCGACAAGCCGACCATCTCAGAGCTCCTCGGAAAAAAAAATGTCTCACTTTTCTGCGTCGTTAGAAAATGTTGGATATGCACAGAGCATGGAGCTGGTGAGGAATTTAGGAGATTTTGGTGCACTCTTCCTAACTTTGAGGACCTTCTTTTTTTCTCAAACATCATCTTGGCAGTGCAGAGGCTTCTATCTGGATATTTTAGAATTAAACTAAATGAAAGGGCTTTCAAGTTAGCCAGCAAACTCTTGAAACAGAGTGAGCACTTTGCGCGTGACAGCAGTGGTGTTGAGCGTGTGAAATGCAATAATCTTAGAGGCGCCGTGTGTGAACTTGACAAGTATGTTCCTGTTGTTCCGACCATGAGCAAGCAATGCTCGCGATTCGACTTCCTAGGTGGCAGAGAATTTATGCAGGCAGCACCCAAAGCCACAGACGGACGCTATCAAACCCCCACGTTAGATATATGATGAGTTTGGTGCTAAAGCCTCACAGAATACCTATTAGGATTGACTTCAATGCGATGCTTAGTATTTAAAAAAACGTGCATTATGAAACCCTCCTCACTCATACAAATCTCATAAAGACCTTCTCCTCCTTTTTTCCCCTATTAATCCCTCTCGACTCCATCCCCGTCTTTCTCTCCTCGAGTTGGAGCCGCATTATCCGTCTTAGGCAGAGCCGCCCGGCGCTGGCCTGTCTTTGCCCCGGTGTAAAGTGGAGATGTTAATGTTAATTAAATCATTCATTTGGTTCAGATTAATTAGCGCCGCCGATACTTTTAAGCCGAGCCGTGGCTAATCAGATTAGGCCAGAGCGGAGGGCCGAGGCGGGCAGATGGATACGTGAGAAACTGGCTTTGAAGTCCGGCCGCCGTCTGTTTGCCGATGAGGCGGAGGAGAAGGAGGAGGAGAGGGGGGGAGATTCTTCCATGCTTTTTTTTTATTTTTTTCTGTTTGTGTTTCCACCTCAGTTCATTTCAAATCTATTTAACTGGTGTGACAGCAAAAAAACCTGCCTGCAGGTTTTGGCATTATAGTATCAACTGAGATTATAATGAGAGAGATTAACAGATGTACAAATGGTACCAAAACAAAACAGAAGAAGACACCTTTTACCTTTTACCTGTAGTTTTTATTCTTTCTCTCTCTCTTTGCACGTGACTTTCTCTCCTCTATTTGTTTTTACTCGTCAAACGGATTCTTTCGGTCTCGTGCCTCTCCACCTCTCTCACTCTCTCTCTGGCTCTATAATCTGTTTCTCTGATTCTCTCGGCCTCGCGGGGCCTCACCATCTTCAAATTCATAACAATTTGTGTTGCTGTTTTGTTAACAAGCGCAGCTAAAATGTAGCCTCCCCCTCCTCCCCCGCTGCCTTTCATCTCGTCTCTCTTCTCAGGTGTTTGAGTTTTGAATATTTATTTATCTAGTTATGTATTCATTTCTTTTTTCTTTTTTCTTTTTTTTTTTTACTTTTAATGACTTTTTCCACTCCACAGAGTTGAGGGAATATTTTTTTTTTACACAACAAATTATCAATTCCCTATTGGCGTTAGAAGATATTACCTGTTGAATTAATTTCTGTAATATCCCTCTAGGTTGCTTGTTCGTTTTTTTCCCCACTGTTTATCTGTGGAAACAGTTATTTTCTCACCGTCACAGCCTCATAGTGGTAATAATCACCTACTGTAGGTTTTAGGCATTTAACATTCATGTATGCTGTTCCTCCTCTCTCACAAACTCCTGCTTTTTTTTTCCCCCCTTGGCACCTTTGCTTTCTTTCCAATTAACAGTTTACAGAACTTTCTGTTCATTAAACAAATATTTCTGCAAAATAAAGCAATGAGTTCATGCAGTTACATCATACAACTTAATAAACATCGCCTGCAGTCGAAAAATGGAATTAAAATCTGTTTTGAAACACGATACAGGTTTTCTGTCCAGTAAGATTTTCGGCTACTTGCAATTGTTCAACATTTTGGGAAACATTCTTATGGACTCTTTTCTAAGACTCAAATGAGGAGATCGCTGTCTTATCCATGTGCACAATATGATGCTACAACCACTTAGCATACAGATTGAAAATAGGAAAAACAGATGTCCAAAGATAAATACATAAATAAATGTCAACCAGCACCTGTAAAGCTCACAAGCTTCTCATTTTAAACAAGGTAAAAAATATCAAGTACTTTTTGGTTGCTAACAAATTTAGCTAAAATTTCACAAGTTGAGTAGCATATATCAATTTTCCCTGTGAATGTGGGTGGAAAATCCAAATGTTGTGTTTCAGCTTTTCTTACACACCTTTGTGTCCTAATGCAGTCTTGCTGCTAACTGAACACGTTTTGCTAAATTAGCTGGGTTAGCAAGCTAGTTAGCTAGCTTCACTAGCTGTTTTTTGCAAGCTGGTAAGCTAGCATGCACATTTTCTGACATCATAAATGACATGGCCATACAAAAGTGAATATCACGACCGTATGTGTGTATTTATGCATCTATCAGAGTCACCAATGAACATCTTGGTTTGCAAGTTAGATGAAGTGATGAAAATCTGCTGTTCATTGAAATGTTTGTACGAATACAACTCCAGTCACATCAAAGGTGTCTCTCTCACCAGCCCACCTGTACAAGTGCAGAGCGTTGCGGGACAGCTGTGGCATGTGCCTGAAGGCCGACCCCAGGTTCGAATGCGGTTGGTGCGTCCAGGACAGGAAGTGTTCCCTCCGGCAGGAGTGCAACGGTGGAGGAAATTTCCACCTACCGCTGCAGCTGGCGGAGGGCGGAGGATGGATGCACGCCACCTCTGGAAACAGCCGCTGCACCCACCCCAAAATCACTAAGGTAGGTGGTGCGTCTGTGTTTCTTGGTAGGTTCACACAAATCCACCACCTGTTGACCAGGCTGCGAGTGTGTGTATTTGAGAGGATGCTAATGTGCTTTTAGGCTACTTTTAAGTGCTTTTTCTACTGCTTAATGAGGAATGCTTGCCAGGTGGACTAAGAGAGACTGCTGGCTTCTTTTCAGACAGAGAATGTGCTCCAAATCACGGAAGAGTTCAACTTTGAAAACTAGATCACTTAATACAGACAGCTTTTTTTCTTTTTTTTTATGAACCAGTGCTCAAAACATGGAGTTTGATGCTCCATTGGCAGAAACCAGAATGGGCTGTGGCCTGTTTTTTTACTATTTAAAGGCACTTTATAATGGAATCGTGGCCTGTTTTACTACTGTTATACAACACCAACAAATATAATAACTTCTTTTCACTGCTTTAGTTGTTGTCTAGTGTCCACTCTACCAATCAGTTTGGTAGTGATAGCAGGTTTTAGTGGGTCTGTCTTTTGGTTGGAAATTTTTACTGTCATCATGATGTGGAAAACCAATTGATGACGCCAAATTTAGCAAATATCAAAAGCAGAAGAAACTATATTTTCTCACTTTTCATTCTTAGCTCTCGGTGGCTTGGTAATTGTTCATAATTGTAATGACTTGTAATCTTAATTATAATCTTTGAGACATCTTTTAAATTTAACCAAGTTCGTATCGCGTCCATGCACCTTTAACCCAAGACAGTGTTACTCAACACAGTCGCCATTGGTAGGAAAGAAAGAAAAGAACATCCGACAGCCACAGTCGGCAACAAGCAAAATAAACTCCTCTCTCCTCTCACCAAAACTCCCTACAAAAGCAACAGGACTTCTTTGAGCACCAGTCCATAATCTCGTCAACTCGTGAAGGATGCAAAGTCACCTGTCGAGATCCAAAGCTTGTAGACCTTGATAGGCCGTTGCATCAGCTCTCTTTGCCGAAGCCCCCGTGGTCACGAAAGCCCTACGTGTCCTGAACCGAGAATGAAAAGCTCCATTTTAATGTGCCGCTATTAAGACACACACTTGTTGGGACCTTGTGCCTGCCCTTGGCACAGAAATGGTATTATTACTCACTATTACATCACACACTCCACAGAGAGAGAGAGTGAGAGATGCACCTAGAGGTTTGTTTGGTTTGATTCTCTCTTGAGCTGTCTTTTAGGTTGGGTCATTTCTGTATGTCGTTGTCTCTCTGTGCATTGATGTGTTTGTTAGGCTCAAATGGTCAAAATCCAGCATTAGTCAGATGCTTTTTTAGAATCATTCATATCTGTTTTGTTTCTTTCCTTTTTGTTTGTGGATCTTTTTCCTATCCGCCTTTCTTTCTGTCTTGACTTTCAGTGGGTATTAGTCACAGACGTGAGAGAAATGTCCTTTTTCAGAAACTTTATTGTCGAACAAAAGGCAATGGAAACTAATTAATTTCACATCCATAGAAGCTACACAATCATTGAATAGGATGAGATATTTAAGCTTGATTTCAGCTCAAATGAACATTTAATGAACGAGATGATTATCTTGATACCAGTGGTGTAATCTGTGTCACTTAAAGACATTCCCCACTTGGTTTTATCTATTCTCATTTGTTTTAAGAGCAATTAGTCTCATTAAAGACTGTCTGTTGTACACTTATTAGCTGAATATCATGAGAAAGTAGACTTTTTCATGTAAATCTTCCGACCATATCTCAATATATTGATTATTTTCTCCCTGTTGATACAAGTCAAATCATTAATGTAAGATCACATCATTGGTTCAGACCCAACTGTTAGATCACGGTCGTGTTTCTCACTCTTGACCATGCAGGGCTGGTAATGCCATGCACGTTTTGTAATGTTAAAGCCTATACAACTACAAGTGCAGTGCCTGTTCAGAGGGAGCCGATTGCTTGACCCCTATAAGTTCTGCTTGCAGCGTTCTCGAGAACCGCTCACTGCTCGTTCACTCCAAGAATGAAGGAGAGTTCAGTTGTAACGTCATCGTCTAGCATTAAAAGTGAACGACAGTCAATTGGGCTGCACGGTGGTTTAGTGGCTAGCACTGTCACCTCACAGCAAGAGGGGTCTGGGTTCGTCTCCCGGTCTGGGCGGTCCTTCTGTGTGGAGTTTGCATGTTCTCCCCGTGGCAGCGTGGGTTCCCTCCGGGTTCTCTGGCTTCCTCCCACAGTCCAAAGACATGCCACTCAGGTTAATTGGACTCTAAATTCCCCGTAGGTGTGAACGTGGGCGTGAATGGTTGTCTGTCTCTATATGTCTGCCCTGCGATGAACTGGCGACCTGTCCAGGGTGAACCCTGCCTTCGCCCAATGTCAGCTGGGATCGGCTCCAGCGCCCCGCGACCCTAAAAAGGATAAGCGGTTTGGATAATGGATGGATGGATGGACAGTCAATTAGACGCAGCCCGTAAAAAGCCCCGCCGCGGACGGTGGCATGTTCAACTCGATCCGCAGAGCCCTGAAGCCCCGCCCCCACCACTGCACAGAGCGCATTTGCTTGTTCATTCAAAGTTTATCAAATGTGTCCAGTGTTCAAATTGGACCAACCTCTGACACTCAATCATTGGGTCCCCAGCGATACATCCACCAAGTGTGAGATAGATCGAATGAACAGTTCTTGAGACATGCGAAGGACACACCCACACTACTACAGACGGAGATCAAGAGAATAGTTGCTTTATAGTTAGATAACTTGGTCTGGGTTACATAAATGTGTGTGAGGATGAGAAAATTATGTAAATGTAAACGTGATGGTGGAGAACGCACAGGGAAGATGCAGGTTTCTGCAGTTCTTCTGGTTTTATTCCCACACAACTTGTTCTTGTTAGTAAGTGTTGCTGCTTAATACTGTTTGGTGTCTTAACGGTGGTTGCGTACAGCGACAAATTTACCATCTGTGAGAATATGCATGTTTGTGAATGCATCCAATAAACATGCGTTCTCAAATTGAAATAATAAAAAAAAAGAATCTACATTCATGAACAAATGCGTGTGTGTTTTTGTGCACAGACAAGGGAGCGGGAAGGAGAAGGGAGCTTAAGAGTGATGTGGGTTTATATTGTTATAATAGTACAAGCAGAGCGAGACTGGGAGTAATAAATGTCTGAAGAGTTATGGTGGCAAAAAGTGAAAGACACCTTGATATCAACAGCAGATGTCTCTATTCTCTTGATTCATGGATTCATTTTTGCCCTGTTTAGTTTATATTACCTTCCAGGACGGTTTTATTGGTATTTTTCATAGCAGATCCGCCATTATGAGTACGGATACGCACATGAGCTATTCACTTAACAGGCATTCTGTTGACTTGAACGAGCTTATAAAGAAAATGAAAGGAAAAAATGACAGCAATTATTTGAAACCACCCGATGCTAGTTATGTGATAATGTGACGCTTACATTTCTTCATCAGAACTCATTGTGCAAACAGACCATAACTTGGGCGTACAACTGGTTGCTTGTTCATGCGTTCTCTCCCTTTTCAATGTTTGGTTGTCTTGACCTTTGTGCTGATACTCACCACATGTCCATTGACCCTTCAGCATCAAAGTCTTGGACTGTGGATCCCTCAAGTGACAGCAACATCAGCTCGTCCATCATCCCGACCTACAGAGATGACCTCCAGTCTGTCTTGGTTCTGCTTAGACAGCTGAATCCCCTCCAGCTGAAGATACTGGGCGCACGTTTTTCCTGTTTGCTGCCCTATTTTTTAATTGTTAAAAAGTCTTAGAAGGCCAAGAATTGGTTGCCAATTTCTCACAATGGTTGACAACACCAATTTTAGTGTCGATCCTATTGAAGGCAAGAACTTTTTAATAACGTTATATTTTCCAAACACCTAAAATCACATTTTTAGACAATTTAACATTCCCAAGTTTTACAATTTGTTTGAGACAATGTTTTAAGAAAGAAGAAAAGGCCCACTGCAAATTGAATTCCCCGTTTGATAGAACAAGTCCCACAGAATTCCCAAACTGTTTTCTGACCACATGGACAACTTTCCCTGTTTTTAACAGCTGCTGCCCTTCCATGGCCCATGTGCTATTGGTTACTGCTCAGACCACAGAAAGGTTGCCATGTTTCAGCACACACACACACACACACACAAATGCATGTACAGGCTAGAAGAAAGACTACTAGGAAACCACTGCTCTAATGTTGATGATCTGATGTGGCCACCCTGTGGTTAGGACTGCAACATGAGGACCACACCACCACACAGCGACGCCACACTACTTTACCTCCATTGGATTCCTGATCAGTGGTATCCAAAAGAAGTGGCCAAACACAAGAAGAAAAAATATATGTATATATATATATATATAAATATATATATATATATAAGATAAATATAAGATTTCTTTTAAATAATTGGATTTAATGCTACCTCCAAAGCATTTGGCCCCCATAGACTACATTTATATGAAGTCAAACTTCTTCTCCAAGTCTGAGTTGTCTCAAAATTGGAAGCCAGGTGGAGGGGAATCCTTTTTTTCATTCATCCTTTATGCATAGATAACACGCTTTCTCAATTTGGACTGCGGTTCTCTGCAAAATTGCTTAACTTGCGTAAACTGTGCTGGCTAATGTAGCCTTAATACTGAATGAAAATTATCTGCCGGATGTGTACAGTAAGTCAAAGCTTTTTCCCGAACAAAACAGCTAAGCCGGAATGCAACGTGAGGCGGAGTGGTAATAAATTTGCCATTCAGTCTGACTATCAGCCTTTTAGCTGGTCTGCTCCAAGTTGCGGGGGTTAGCGGCGAGTAGCTGGCAGAGCTAGCGAGCATTTGTGGTCCATGTGTCAGTTCAGTCCTTGATCGGTTCGGCTGCTCGCGAGGAACAATTCAATCTGTCATCCTTTTGAATTACATCCTAGGTCTTGTCAGTTAGGGTTTGAACGTGGTTGTGTCGTATGAGATCAATATCCTATCAAAACCGCCTGAGGTCCGTTTCCAGCTTTCAGGGCGTCTGTACTTTACATTCCCCAAAGGGTGGTGGTTATGCGCATGAATGTGGTAGTGCTGTGTCAAATCACTGCAACATGAGTCTAAAGTTGCTTTGAGGTCCTATTTTGACGCTGTGGCGTCTGGCTGCATGCCCACAGGCTCAGTGAGCACTGGTTATCTTGTTATGTGTTGCCATACTTTTATACTTCCAAGAGTTTCAGAGGTTCCAAATGAGACCCACTCTTAGATATCACAGAAATATTGTAATGGCACGCAACCAATAGCTATGAGGTGTAGTGGTCTGGCTCCACGTTTTATACCACAACGATCATGTTTCAGATACATATCCAGAGATCAAAATGTGGCTCATTAGAGGCAATGTTATTGCTTACTTAAGTCTCCTTAGTGAAGTATGTGAGGCCTCTGGTCGACTTACAGTTTGTTAGCCAGGTTGCATCTAGCACCCTTTTTTTTTCTTTCTTCTTGGTGCTTCCCCAATCTCCATCGTGATCTCACCTGCCGGATGCATGTGGAGACAGTTTGCACAAAATATGCCCCCAGCTATCGCAACCTCACCTGTCATTATTTTATTGTCAACTACACAGTTTACAATTCGAGGATAGCTTTCATATCAAACCGGACGAGGAAACTTACCCTGCACGGCAGCTGGATTCTCGCGATATGACGTGATTCACACGAGAATCTAGTTACGCGTTTGTGTCCGCACAACCAGCATCTGGACCAATTAGGGTCCCGTGAAGGGTTACTGGCAGCTACGGGTCTGGCTTAGGTGTGTGTGGCTCGATACGGAGTGGTGACAGTTTGTTCGAAACAACACTGGCGGCTCCTAAAATGGTTCACCTCAATGCAGTATATCTTCATTGAAAAAAGAAGAGCAAAGGCGGTGGACAAGATTCGTTGACTCTTCTCCCAACTGACTTCGGAAAAGACTTTCATTGACAGATGGTTTTTCCAATTACCAACCCTAAGAATTTTTTGAAAGGGCCTTCCCTTTTCCAAACATTTTCCAACGACGTCTTCTCTGTTAGAAACCATCTGTTAGAAATCATCTGCATCAGGCTACCAGGTAACCCTATTACTGGGAAAACGTCACCAGTTAAATGAAATGTGCTCCCGTCAAACATGTTCTTATATAAAGTAGGATAATGAATGTATGCCCCCCCCCCTCTCAGATGGTGGTAGTAATCCTTTCAAACAGATCCTCTTTCTCTGTTGCCTGTCTGTCTGTGGCTCTGCCAGTGTTTATGTCCCACGGCTTTGTGGCGAGCTGATATTGTGTTTTGTGGTATCATAGCTTCATTCTTCCAAAACCATCTGAAGCCCCAATTTCCACACCCTGACATCTGTTGTCCATATCGTACCCTAGAGCTTGATGGCTACTCGCTCTGGTCAGTGTTTACCAGCTATTGTGTTTGTGGAACTGATGGTTGAGGCTCTACTGGTGCCTGAGGTTCCAACGTGAGTCAGCTTCCAAATAGTGGGCAGCATTATCACAGGCCAGACTGTTCTCGCTCTGTCTCCCTCTTGGTTTCTTAGTTCAGTTCACTACAGTTTCGATGTTGTATAGATTATTTGGAAGGTATTAGTTTTCAAACCCCAGCTCTTCATATTGTCAGACATTAGTAGGATTGTTATGTTCCAGTTCAACCCCTTCCTCCTCTACACATTAAGGCTGATATTGCCTGTTGGTCTGTCTTTGTGTATTTAAAGTAATGTCTGTACTTTGCATGATGCTGCCAAAGGTATTATGTTTTTGCCGAGAGCTTCCAAAATGTGCTCTATCTGGTAGCACATTAAAGGTTTAGCTCATTTAAAAGAATCATTTGGTACTCGATCTACTACATTAAAAAAAGATTAAGTATACACGTGTAGTTATTTATGTGATAATGGCAGATTAGATTATTCTGATGGAGAAATACGAGAAGGTTAAAACCTCTTTTGATGCTACCACTGTGGAAGATGATCAAATTCCTCACTTTTTAAAATATTTTATGTCGTTCACTAAGTTTGTTACAACTGGCTTTCAGGCAAAGTTTTTCAATTTTCATCACTTTCCATTTTCGTTACTTATGTTTTCCTTTATCATTTCCCATTGTCATTTTCATGCTAATCGCTCACATTTAAACTTTCAATTTGATCATTTTCATTCCATTTTCCCACCTCAATTCTTTTCAATTTTCACTTATAATTGTATTTCTGTAAAAATGTTTGGCAATGCAGTAGACAAAGGGTTGCATATGCAAACCCCCAGACCATCTGGTTTCCTTTTTTTTCGCAGAGAGAGTCAATGCATATTGTTCTTCCGTTGAACCGGGACCACGGATGAAGGGCCCTTGAGCAAGGCATTTAACCTCCAGCTGCTCCAGTAGTGCTGTTCATTGGGCAACAGTATGGCTGTTGGTTCCCGTAGCAGGTTGCCGAAAAGGGTTTGGATTTCAGCTGACTTTCTCTGCATGAAAGTTTCGAGTTAAATCTCGAAGTGTCTGGCAAGACAAATCTGTCATTCCCAAAACTAGTCCACACTGTAGAAATCACCATTTGTCAAGGTCTGTTGTTTGGTTCTGTCTGTGGTGTAATAATAACTCTAGGCCTCCATGCTGTCGGCGCCTTAGTTTGCATGTCCACCCTGCACTGTCTGCTCAGCCAAGCACTGCAGGAGAAAGGGGCAACGGACAGATTACACATAATTACCTTGTGATGCTTGTTAGGGATTAGGTTTGTGTGTGCACCGCCGTGCCGTAGTGTGTGTGTTCATGACAGCCACCGTCCATCAGTCACCACATTTGTTTTGTCACACCACACCTGTCCACGTTACGCACCATAATCTGGCTAGATAAATCACATTATGGTTCGGCGGCGCAACTGAGCGTTACACCGGCGATGCCCCGCCGATGAAGCCAAGCCGGGGTAATAAGTTTCAATTAAACCCCCAAGATGATGCCTTCGGTTGGTGCCTGTTTGGTTCTGTGTTTTTTGTTTTTTTGCCCTCTCTTTATCTCATTTCAGTGTTTTACTAAGCCGGGAGGGTGATTTCTCTTCATTAAAACTTAAATAACCCGATATGGGCTAATGCTGTATGGCCTGTGTGTGTGTTGGTGGCTCTATGTGTTGAGTGTTTTTCTATCCTTGTGTGTTTATTTGGGGTGTCATGTTCAGGGACCATTTTCAGACTTTAAACTGGTTGAATGGGTCAGCCTACACAACCGTGGATACATTTTGTGCCCTCAATGTGTATGTGTTTATGCATGTGTGAATATTATATATTGTCTCTTTTTCCTTCGTAAATTGGGAACTAAATCTCCTTCTCTCCTCCTCCTCCTCCTCCTCCTCCATCCATTCTGACCTCCGTCCTCTTGTCGGTCCAGTTGTTCCCTGAGACGGGGCCTCGCCAAGGGGGAACCAGGGTGACCATCCTAGGGGAGAACCTGGGTCTGCAGTTCAGAGATATCCAGATGGGGGTCAGGCTGGGCAAGGTACCCTGCGTGCCTATTGAGGAGGAGTACGTGAGCGCAGAGAAGTAAGTTGAGGAGCAGAGGACAAGTCTCGCGAGCATTCAAGCACACACTCACTAATGCTGCGTTAGTACACTTCAATGTGCATTGGAAGTTCACACTATATGCTTCCTTAAATAGTGGGTATTGTCTCTTATGAAACACGACTGTTGTGCACAACTCTGAAATTACGATTGCCACAGTATCGTAATTTCAGATTTACCCATTTGAATTGACCCAATAAACAAGACTGATGGCTTCTATCCGACAACAGTATCCTGGTTCTTCATATTTTTACAGTATAGTTTAGTCTTCACCAGAGCAACAGCAACCGCTGCTGGAATCTCCCATTCCTCTGCTACTTAGCCAATATGGCTGCCGTTGAGGGTCACAAGTGTCCAGCGGTCCACACTCAAACTTTTTGACAGTTATGAGTACACCATCCAGGTAATCATAGCGCACTGCGTTGTGCTATACTTGTCACCGTGAACACACTTATGCACTCAAAATAGCAAGAGTAAGTACAGAAGTACGCAAATTGCGACACAGCACAATACTCAAACATGCACAGAAAGACATTCACAAAATGGGAAAATGACACAGAAACACAGATGAATGCATTGACACACACACACACCCACACAGGTAGCAATTGTCTGCCTCACAAACACGCATGTTCACCTAATCTGAGGACACACACACACACGCACACACACAGCAGCAGCAACCAGCACCTCTCTCATCCTGACCAATCGAGCGACAGAAAAAATGTCGACCAGTGCACATGCAGCCTCACTCAGCAGCTGAAAAGATGTGTGACATTAGGGTATTTTTATGTGCGCATGTGTGTGTCTGTGAATTCCATCTGTTGTTCCCCTCCATTACTCCCTACATATGCTCTTTCCTTTATTTTTCTCATCCTGACATTTACTCCTCTGCAGGGTCCTACATGGCTGAGGAATTGAGTTCACGCGGATCAAACAATCTCTCGGTAGTGCAGTTAGTCGGGAAGCGATGCATGTTGAGATAGAGGGCATCATCTCTAGTCAAATATTACACACACGTCAGTTAATTTACACATCATTCCCGCCATCCATGCACCACTTCAAACATGTCGAGATATATATATTTTATATAACTTCTCCTCCTTCCTAGTCATCATCATCTTCCTGTTTTCTCTTTTCTTTCAGTCACCCCTCCTGAAACCCAGACATTTGTGTCAGATATTGTATTACCGTGTATAATGCATACAAAGCCTAACGTGGTCATGTGATTGACCGCTCATTCCATCTTGCTGAGTCTTAAGCACATAATGACTGCAGGTGAAAACTGCACTTGCCTACAGTTTTTTTTTCTAACCTCCTGGTTAACACATACTGAGCGTGGACTGAAGCAGCATTTGATAAGATGTCAGAGATTTTGTGGTTGGTGTCAAAGGGGCAGTTCACTTCCTCTTACCTGTAGTGCTATTTATCAATCTATAATGTTGTGGTGTGAGTTGGAAAGAAAGAAAAGACTCTAACACTTGTCGACTCACACCAAAATAATCAAGATTGATGAATAGTGTTGTATATTTCAAGCGACAGTGATGTTGGAGTGATGATGAAGGAATCTCCGCGGACACTG
>JACSYO010001999.1:1225000-1307500 GCA_016806645.1 Ophiodon elongatus | reverse complement strand
GTGACCTGAGCCCTTACTTTAGTGGCTTTTCTAAAGCCCCATTCGGCCTGGTTTTTATTTCATTAGTTGTTAAATGTGGGAGATTTTAATCTTGCTTGGATTAGACAACGATTTTAATCCCTCTGGGGCACATATGTGTTTAATTTTCCTCCCACTACCCCCGGTATTTTTACAATCCCTCTGACCTGTTGGTTCTCCTTTAATTTGTGTCCTGTCGATAGACCGTACATAAGAAGTAGAGGTAGTGACTGCGTGTCATCCATTGGTTTGAGGACCAATGGGTGACGTCACAATGAGTTTGACATTTAGGCCGTCGCCATCTTGGTTTTTGGCCGTCACCATCTTGGTTTTTTTTGCAACCAGAAGTGACACAAGAGGGTTAATAACAACTAAACACTGACTAAGATAGTTTTACGCTACAAAAATGTTGCAAATACCTTTCATGAACTGAAAACATGTTAAGGTCCTGTCAATCACAAAATAGCCGCGTCCTAAAGCATGCCCTGCTTTATCTTCTATTTTACTTTCAATGGGACCATCAGTTTCTAAATGAACATCATGCTGTATTGAGACTTGAAATGAGCCATTGAAACCATAAACTCATGTTTACAATGTTTACTGAGGTGATAAATCAAGTGAGAAGTAGAGTCATTTTCTCATAGACTCTATATAATCAGACTTATTTTTGCAACCAGAGGAGTCGCCCCCTGCTGGCCATTAGCAAGAATGCAAGTTTAAGGCTCTTCGGCATTGGCTTCACCATTAAAAAGAGGCTGACACCTGGTCTTGTCTGGATTTTGGATCTTAAAGTGAAGCTCTAAGAGCTGGATGCCTGCTGGTGACTAAGGTCAAGAGTGTCCTGCAGAATGTTTTCGTCCATTAAACCCACCTCCTGTGATTTGGCAGTGCCTAACATGCTGCCCAGATTAATGAGTTCACAGTATTATGTTACCCACCTGTTTGAATAGGCCTATTCCATCTAACATATGTCAGAACACCTGCTGTACGCTTTTCCGTTCCGTATTCTTGCTGATATCCTGCATTTTTTTCATTCCCTATCTTCCTAATGTATTTCAAGATATTAAAACAGGCAGCTATCTTGCTCTGTTTCCTCCTGTTTTTTTTTTTTACTTCCTCCTTTGTAGCTTTCTGTCTGCGTTCTTTCCCATGGTGACTCATCACTAGATGGTGGCAGATAGATGCAGAGCTTGTTAGAGAAGAGGGTTTGATGAATCCAGCTTGGCTCCTTTTGCCCAGTAGGACCAGCCGAGAAGCAGCTGAGGCCCAATCACTGCTCCGCACACCCACTGCGAGGGTTTTTGTGTGTGTGTGTGTGTGTGTGTGTGTGTGTGTGTGTGTGTGTGTGTGTGTGTGTGTGTGTGTGTGTGTGTTTGTTGTGGCACTCAAAACTGGGGTTTTACTTCAGGAAGCTCACTCAGGGGTGATGACCCCACATAAAAGAAACGACACATGCACGCACACACCCCATGGATTCACAGAGTCCCTGATGTTTGGCCCCTGATCCTTGCTCCATCTGGCTGAGAACTCCACAAAACAACACAACACACACACACACAATTCACAAACAGCAACAACCCCGTGTGTGCTGCTTCCAGCCCGCAGAAGCTTTAATTTAGCTGACTCGTTTCAGCCGTTGCCCTCTGTCACAGTGTCACATGTTGGCTCAGTTAGAAAGTAAAACGAACCAGTGAGATGTGGTATCAAATCCATTCATATCTGCCTCATTGTCTGCCTTTGTGCCAATACGTGCACGCCTGCATAGCATTATCATTGTGCTCGGTTGATGATAGCAAGAGTGGATGAAAGACAGTGAGAAGAGAAAACAGCAGGGGAGGGGATGGGGGGGGTGGAGGGGGATAGAGTGCATTATCATTGTGCTTGGCTGATGATATTCCATTTAGGAAGAAGACTGAGCACTTCAAAAATAAATCAATGAGAAGTGCTCATCTGGGACACTGAGGAAAGATATTTGGGCAGCAGCAGAGGTTAGAGAAGCAATTTTGGACCTACATTTTTTAAATCTCCTCCCAAACCGGCCGGATGAATCAAGCAGATAGTATTGGGCTTGCCACTCCTTCATCAACGTTATTTGTTACACATGTACACAGCACACAACACACAATGCAATTTAGCCTCTACATGTAACCCATCCTGGTATTAAGAGCCGTGGGCAGCTACTACACGGTGTGGGTCTGGTGCCTTGCTCAAGGGCACCTTGGCAAAGCACAAGAGGTGAAATGGCACCTCTCCAGATACCAGTACACACTTGACCCACCACTCTCTGGTTCCCAAGCCAAGTCTCCACAGACCGAGCTACTACCGTCCCCGAATAGCCATACCACTCCAGTGCGGTTGCTTAATGATACTCATTCGAAAACTGGTTGCACTGGATAGTCTCAATATAGGTGACGTAGTGGCTATTAGCAGGATAGTTAGTGAACTAATGTAGTTGGAGAGCTTATGACTAATATGCTATCAAGCTGGGAACATGCTAGCACTAGTCAGTCACAGTAGTTCTCCAAATGTCTCTATTTTCTCTGTACCGTGCTGTCTACTGCCTCCTGGTATTTAGTTTCCAGGTCATTCAGTAAAGTGGTATTGAAGTGGTTAAAAAAGCTCTTCATCCTAGCTAGCTGGCAAACTCTTAATTAACTAGCTTCAGGTAGCAAGTTTGTTAGCTTGGTCGCCAACAGGGCGTTTAGTTCACACTGTTTATTCAAAACATGTAGCAGGTGCATTATCGTTGATGATATTCCATTTAGAAAGAAGCCTGAGCACTTAAAACATAAATCAATGAGGAGTGCTCATCTGCGGCACAAAGGAAAGATATTTTGCCAGCAGCAGAGGTTAGAGAAGCAATTTTGGACCTAAATTTTCAAATTTCTGAAAGCGGCTGGATGAATAAAGCAGATAAGTATTGGGTAGTCTCAATATAGGTGTTCGGGCAACGAGCAGCAAACTCTCATAATATTCTGAAAGTGCAGATTTACTTAAACATAGTATTTATTTGATTACAAGCATATAGGTCAAACCAGAAAGTAGCAAAGAATCCTCCACACATCCTTGCAATGTGAAATGGCACAATGTAGTTGGAGAGCTAACTACTGACTAGTGCTAGCAAACCAGGAACATGCTAGCACTAGTCAGTCACAATAGTTCTCTAAACTTTTCTCTGTAATGTGCCATTTACTGCCCCCTGGTATTTTTTCGCAATATTTTACATCATGCCATTCAATAAGAAATAGAATTATTGAAGTGGGGAAATAACTCTTCCTGCTAGCTAGCCTGCTAACTGTTAATTAATTGCCATCAGTTAGCAAGCTTGTTAGCTTAATCACGAAATGGGGTCATTTAGTTCACACTGTTTATTCAAAACATATACAATTTGTTCTCCATTTTGGATCCTCCGACTCACCACCTGCATTATTAGGACGGTTTGCTATTTGCTAACAGTGAAAAAAAATGTCATGTTAATCACTACTATCTTTTTTATTTCTGTTTTAATTTTTTTATTCTGTTGAATGTTCAGCTAATCTTCCTCCTTTTAATGAAATAACAATTGGTGTTTTCAGCGTTATGGTGAACTTGCAGGGAAGTTTAGGATATGACTATGATTATGATACAGTCAGTGGGAGGAGGACAAGACCGAAGAGAGGATGAGAAAAAGGAGAGCACAGAGAGTAGTAAAACAGAAGGAGAGGACAGGGATGGCCAGAGAAGGAAGAGGGGGACAAACTGAGAGAAATACTGACAACACTGGTTGGATTTCCCCAGCTATCCCTGAGCATTCATCCTGATTGTCTTGTTGTCTGTTCCCTGAAGCATGTACCTGAGCTAAAGAGACTCACTTAGACAAAGAGAGGAGCAATGGCGACAGGGGGACTCAGCACAAATATACATCAAGCGGAGGAGGAGAGGGGAGGAGGAGAAAGGAGGCAGAGGACAGGCAGCATTATACTGTAAGTGAGGCTGCCCAGTCCCATGATGCATTTGTGGCACAAACATTATTAAAAATCAGTTCATTTGAATGTGGCCTCAGCTCCATTGCTCCTTTTGTTAATCAGCCGCCTTCATCCCTCTTATAAAGAGCACTGTGATGTAATGCTAGTGTATGAGCAACCACAGTTTACAGTATTACACATACAGCTATTGAAACATTGCTTATGCAACATTATGGGCCTGATTAATACTAAGTGCATGTATATCTATATATATATATATATATAGATATATATATATAGATATACATATATCTATATATATATATATATATATATAGATATATATATATATATATATATATCTATATATATATATATATAGATATATATGAAAGATCCAAGTGTACATTCCCTTGCTTTGCTACATCACACATCTAATTTGCTTTCAAAGTAGGAATGTAAAAAAAGTAATTTTGTTGTTTAGTTGTACAATATTACAACTTATACTTTAATTAGACTAGTAAATAAATTTCTGCACATCATGGCAGTATTGCATGGCACTCAGCCATCATGAATTGAAGTGTCTCATTTCTAGTTGCTTAATCCGAATTTAGCTCCTGGAGATAGCAGCGCTATAGTAGAAGTGACAAGAATACAGTTTCACAAAAGTGAATTTGAATAGTAAGTAGTAAGCAGAGAAATACTGCAACAGCTACGTCAGCTGTCAAAATCACCGTCAAAGACCTGATATGCCCAGTAACAGCTACCATCACATTTTACACATAATGCTGTTATCCAAATAAATCTAAGATGAAAGGCACCCTGTCACATATGCCAGTATTGGGGAACCTGCCAAAAGAAAAAAAGACAAAGTCTCACTGAGAAGAATAGCCAGTCTTGAATCCTTTTGTCTACCAACAATGCCAGAGATGGTACGTCTATCTTTGTTATTTAGCCGCTGTCCCTCCCTATTGTTCCCATTTGCTGTTATTGTAAGTCTTCCTGGATTAGAGTGAGAGATGATTGTCTAGCGTTAGCCAGCCAGACTCTCCATCCAAGATATTAAGAGGCTTTGTCTCTGCTTCGTATCACCATATCACTTACTCTGCCGTTGGTGCTTTTTACACAAAGTCCTTCTGGATAAGTGTCAGATTAATCTCTACGATGAAAAAGACACCTGCATTTTGCAGGAAATCAATGGCAACACATGGTAACTCACTAGAAGGTATGTGCGTTGTTATCCTTCTGCGTTGGGGGTTGGAGAGGGTACTCCCTTATCTGCAAACCGAGCCAGGGACGAAGGCTTGTCCAGTGCCTCAATGAGTGGCATGGAGCTTTAACATAACGTATTTGTCGCTTTGTCTGCATTTGTGACTTTTATAACGGCTTGCAGACATGTCACCTGATCAGTTACCTGATCCTACAAGGGGACCTAGAACTTCCCTTGAATTAGCAATGACTCTGACTACCACGGGGAAGTCCTGCCTTTCTTTTCAGGGAGGTAGGACTCGGCGTATGATGCCCCATCTTAAGCTGGGTGTAGAGAAAGAAATGGTAGCACCCCATGCACAGAGCGGACGTCGCTGAAAACACCCAAGCAACAGAGGAAGTAAATCTTAGAAACACTTGTCTTTAAGATCTCTCAGCAGCGCATTAGATGCGGTACACTCCACATTCAGCCTGCTAGATGCCTACGGAGATATCAAAACCGTGGGTGTCGGCCATGGGTGTTTGAACTTCAAACTTCACCAAGACCCAAAATACCCATTCAGTGCCCACTGTATGCTTTCAGAAATGCTTTAGTGTCCAATGGGACTTCGGGGAGCTGCATATTGTTTATGACTTTTCAAGATGCAAAGTTTTATTTCATCCTTTTATTCAGACAGCAGTGTGAGAGACTACAGTATATCCCCCTTCAGGCAGTGAGAAACCTGCAGAAAGACACACGATAGTTCAGTTCAGTCACTTTATTGTCCCCAGATGGGAAACCTGAGTTGCAGTTGGGTGGACAAGATCAAAAATACTACAAAACAAAGAGATACCACAATTTGTACCTGTACATACACTATACTAGCATACTAATCTCTAAAATCATAGATTGCATGTGCAAATTAAGCAGTTTCTCTTAAAACGGGTTACTATGAAGGAAAAAGGGAATCTTACAAATTACATTTCTCAGAGGGCACAGATAGTCGAGGTAGCAGTGAACGCCTCCTAGCAAAAAACAGAGTAGAGTACTCAGAGGTTGCAGCTGCCACTGTAAAACAATGTAGGCATCAAGAAGGTAAGACATCTTTCATGAAAACCCCATGAATCCAATTTAAGTGTTTTAGTAAAACAAAAGGAAAGACTAACTCCATTGTCTTTACAAGTGGCAAGACTCTACAGTGAAGACTGTATTTTTCTCAGCACTAGTCATCTTGCATTGTGTGGGTGGATGGGGGAGTGGGGGAGTCCACCGATCCAAATGTGTCAGACCAACATCGCATCCCACTAAACTATTCCCAAAACTCTGCAAAAATACTCGCCAATTTGACTGGTGGAATTTGCAAAAAACAATTCAACAAAACAATTTGTTTCAACTCAACAAGCGAAAAATGTTCCTCAAAGAATCGATCCAACCATATAGACATTCTTACACCAAGAGCACACGAGTCCGCCTTCACACACTGCTCACCAACAAAATCAAACCTCGGGGGTGGGGGGCTTCAGCCAAGTTCTAGCATTGTTATTTACTGGATTCAGTCCACTGACCTTCACCGGCTCACGGCAAGCACATATTTACTGTGGACGGAGTTGTGATTAAAGCATGTAGAGCGTCTCTGCGGATCTTTCACTCAGTTTCTCACTCCTCACTCACCGCCTCTTTTTCTTTCTCCTTCACTCACACCGTCGCTCCCCCCGCCGTGTCCTCATTCTCTCCTTGTTTTCTCTGTAAACTCCATTATATAGTGTTAATCCCTGAGCCCCACCTGATGCCCAGAGCTCTCCGCTATACACTTGGAGTCAAACTTTCTTTTTAAAGATTTAGTAAACTTTTTATTACTAGCCGCACACATGGAGTTCTGAACTACACAGTTTCATACAACAGGCAAATGCCAGCGTTAGCTCTTCTTCTTGTCGTCATTTCTCACAAGTTCGCAAATGCAAATGAGTTTTGGGTGAAATGAAATACCGCCTGGGTTAATTTTTTCTTTTAACATAATGAGTAAATCTGGTAATTAATTTACCTATTAATACTATTCGCTGCCAATGTGTTGCATTTTATTTATTTTTTGCTAAAATATGCAATCTTGCAATACGTTCTGCTTGTAGCACCTACAGCAATATGCAACTTTTTTTATATTGTGGTTAAATGTAGACATTCACAACACATTGGTCTTGGTTTACTGTAATACAGAAAAAGTCAGCAGTGACTTGAAGCGCGACACATTACGTGTTCACATTGAACCAAAGCGCTGCTGTTGCCTAAAAACCTAACCACAGGAGGCACTCCCACGGCTCCTGTGCGTCACATAAATCTAGCGTTTCATTAACTCGGAAAAAAACGTTGCCTGTTAAACATAATCCGGACGGCTATTGTGTCTGACCCCACTACCTAATTGACCCTTTGTTAGCTCATATTGTATGCAGCCTAATGGTCTCTTAACAGCGCTGCTTTGACGAAGCAACAAGAATAAAGTACTTCAGGGGCTGCTCTTTGGGAACATTTGTCACATCACGTCCTGCAGATGTACACCAGCAGTACTGTCCGTTCCACGGGTACATTTTGGTTGCGACCATTTTTACAGATATGCTTCTTCTTCTCTCGCCCTCTCTTTGTCCCCGCAGCGGTGGGACTCTGCTGACGGTGAGCGGGACCAACCTCGCAACCATCCGAGAGCCGAAGATCAGGGCCAAGTATGGGCAGGCGGAATCCTTTCATGTAAGTATTGATGTGAATGACACACACACGTACACACACACACACACACACACACACACACACACACACACACACACACACACACACACACACAGAGAGCCTAAACAACAAAGTTATGTTCAATGGCAGCAAAGGCAGGGACACAGGCAGCTACGAATTCACAAACACACCCTGGCAGTATACATTATTCATCTTTACACATACAGTACATACATTACCTCACCAATATATGGAGACATACCACATACTACTACAGCCGCAGAGCCTGTGAAGGGGGCAGACAGTTTGTCTCTGTGTGTTGCTCACGTCTGCGCTGTCTGCAGCGACTGCTTCAGACATCTAACGCTACCTCGGGCCACGCGGCTTTTCAAATGTCACCGCACCGCGTGAGTGTTTGTGTCACAAAAAGAAAACACATGAGAGACAGTGTGTGTGTGTGTGTGGGTAAAAGAATAGAGAGAGAGAGAGAGAGCGAGAGAGAGAGAGATACAGGAGAGCGAGAGAGAGAGAGATACGAGAGAGAGAGAGAGAGAGAGAGAGAGAGAGAGAGAGATACAGGAGAGTGTTTAGGGGAATGACGATGAGAGGGAAAAAGCAAAACCTGAGGTCCCATTTCGTAAAAGTTGAAGAGTGTCATCGGTTCTATAGATTCACAAAGCACTTTGGTGACTGTCACTGTGAGTTGAAGCCCGTCAGTTGTCAAGGTTAAGAACTGAACTTCAAACAACACCGGGGCAATTCAACTTGCAGATAAAGCCGTCGCCTATTGAGCCGACGTGATGCGTCCCACGCAGCCCTGACTCAAAGTGCTGCTTTGCACTTAAAGGACCACGCTGAGGGTTTTTTCCGGCCCCTCCAGCGAGCCTTTCTTATTCATTTCATGACTGCGTGATACTTGCTTTTTTTTTGTTTTGTCAAAGTGGCATCATTATTGTGTTGCAGTGCAGTTGAACGCTTGGCTTGATTGGAAATCTTTGCGATGAGTTCAGAGCAAAAGGGAATGGTGCTGCATTCACAAGTTACGTTGTCAGAAAAATAACACATCAAACAATAAGCATCTTTGTTAATATTTACATCTACCTTCAGGTTGACATAGACGTACAAACAGGGTGTGTCTGGCCTCAGGTTTGCGTTAAGAGAGACGAGGTAATATCTTTTCATTCACTGAGCTTATTTAGGATTACAACACGCGCACACACACACGCATGCATGCACGCACGCGCGCGCGCACACACACACACACACACACACACGCACACATGGGGAGAGCTACTTTCTCTGCTCAGGTAGACGTCACTCCACTATGTCTTTACTTAGGAAATGGTTGTTTGCTGCTATATTAATGCAACGCATCCCATATCGATAAAGCAGTTAGTCACAAGCTTATCTTCTATATACAAAATTAGATGGTGGCAACTACGTAAAATACATTTGTGGTAAATGGTCTATAACATGCACAAAGAAAAATCCTATAAATTGTAGCAAACATGGCCATGACATCATGTACATGTATATACTGTAAATTCTCCAAAGTACTGGTGTAAAACAGTCTCGGCTACAAGCAGAGGCACAGAGCACATTGCCCATTAATAGCAGTTGATCATAAATTTGCAACCAATTTACATTTTCAATAGGTATAACAGCATCACTGTTTCACAGGGAGTTGACTTAAATAAAGGATGGGTTATTATACCCGACAGATCTGTTTTAAAATGGAATTATAGCCTGCAGGAGGTTATTCTCGGTGTTCAAAAGGTGGCCGTGCTGCCTGTTTTATGCAAGGCATTCTCTTGTAAATTAGAAATAAACTCAATTATAATGAAAAGAAATGCGTCGCGTTTCAGTGTACATTTAGTTTCATACAAAGGCGAATAAAGGAATTGCCTCTCCCCCTACTCATCCATAGATTTGACCCCAAAAATAACGTCCTTTTCTCTCGCTTTCAGAACTGCACGGTGTACAACAACTCCGTCATGGTGTGCCTGGCTCCGTCGGTGGCCGACTCGGAGCTGGGGTTTTCAGAGGCCGGCACGGGCCCGGATGAAATCGGGTTCTACATGGACAACGTGAACGCTCTGGTGGTGGTCAACGAGACCTTCAGCTACTATCCCGACCCCGTGTTCGAACCGCTCAGTCCCTCCGGGATACTGGAGCTCAAGCCCACGTCGCCGCTCATTCTCAAGGTCAGAAGGGCAGAAGTGTTTGTTTTTGCTGTTTAATTGCTTGCTTGTACATTTTGTAATCTCTTTCCATCAGCTGAAAGCTTATACACTAATAAAATTTTAGTTTTTTATAATTACCAATTTTTTATCTGTATGTTCAGAGGGAGACAGTTCCTTGTGCTGCCCATAACTCATCTCAAAATGTCAAGAAAGAAATTCAACTTTTGAACTAGAATTGTATCCCTGTGTTTTGTTTCTGCTTTCTGATATGTACTGTAATAATGGTTAATTCTTTACAGCATTCCAACAACAACAACAACAACAACAACAAGTGTGTTTACACGCAGGACGTGTGCACACATTCTTAATATTTTATTCAAACCCAGGTCTCAGGTAGTGGTGGTAGATGTTTTTTTTTCTTCTCCCAAGGTCTTTCTACTCGCGGCTCAAAGATATTGAACTTATCTTGTATTAATAACGGCAAAGCATACATACACCGATACACACAAACACGCGCTCACTCGCATTTTGATCCTCACATGAAGGAAGAAATTCTCAAATGTGTTGACTCTTGGAGGGAGGTGGTGGGGGGGATCTCACAAATATATAATTGAAAGCAAACGTCCACACACCTTCTCAAGGACGATTTCTTTCCTTCAGTAACTAACAGCAACTTCTCTGACTGACGTCCTCCCCTGAGGCCTCGAGCCCTCCTAAATAACAATTTCAAATTTGTGTAATTAATTTCCAGTTGGCCCGCGGTCCACCATATTTGGATCATATTGGTTTTTCATTGTCATTAACGGTCATCGGACACAAGTGCGTGGAATTAACCGGCGATCCCCGGAGTCGTGCGCGTGTGTGTTGTGTTTTCTCTCGGAGCTCAACCCCCCCCCCCGAAATATGCAGTCGGACAGTTCTCTGGCAGGAGTCAGAGCGGCTGTTTGTTTTATACACGTGATCTCACTGAGGCGATAAATAACTGAAATAACCGGCGGGTCGGCGTCTGAAACTAACTTAAGTGTGTGAAAACACAGACTCTTAACCGCTGACTGTGTGTGAAACGCATTCACCTGATCTTTTTTCACGAGGCTACACTTTGCACAATAAAGGGACAACATAACAATCCATTTCCTTCAGATCAGTGTCACATCGACGCGTTGCATTTGCATTGAACTCCAGCGCTCAGTGTTTTTTCTTCTACTTTTTTCATCTCCTGCTAGAATTCGCCTTGACTATCTCTCATGTTATCACGGGGAGAGTGTGTGTGTGTGTGTGTCGGCGCCGTTCATTTGCGCGAAGAGATTGAAAGCAGCATAACCGTCGTAATTTATTCCTTAAATGATAATTTATTAGCAAAGAGCCTCTCAGTAATTGCCAAATCTCCTGCTTGGCTTGTTGGTGGAACTGCCTACCCATTGGAAGCGCTGATGAGATGAACTAAAATGCAATTTGGCGGGGGGGGGGGTGCGTTATTCGGAGATGCGTGCGCTGAGCTCGACACGCAATTAATTTCTCATCTGAAGTGTCGGGTGTGTTTCTCCCGAGGTGTGTTAGAGAGAGAGAGAGAGAGAGAGAGAGAGAGGGAGAGAGGGAGAGGGGAAAAGAAAAATAAAAAACATTTATCTGGTCTTGGTGTTTGGTGAGTGCCTTCCTGTGTGTGTTTGTGTGTTTTTGAGAACCTGTCCCCCACATGATGCTTCTTGCCTGTAGTGTGTGGGGGTGTGTGTGTGGGGGGAGGGGTGTGTGGGGGGGGCAACAGCTCCGTGTGTGGCTTCAACTTGAGTGCCTGTGTTGCTTGAAATCTATGTGTGTGTGTGTTAGTGGCTAGGATGCTGTTTGTGTGTGTGTGTGTGTGTGTGTGTTAGTGGCTAGGATGCTGTGTGTGTGTGTGTGTGTGTGTGTGTGTGTGTGTGTGTGTGTGTGTGTGTGTGTGTGTGTGTGTGTGTGTGTGTGTGTGAGAGAGAGATGGAATGGGATGCATGTTTACAGGGTTGCAGAGCGGGGCCGGGTGGCGGCCTGCAGAGACGATGGGATTGGAAAACGGAGTCTGTCTCTGCGTCCCACTGCTAAGCCAGCGGGAGACGCGGCAGCTATCTCCTCTCGCTCGCGCTCTCTCTCTCCTCCTCTTTCTCCCGTCTATCTCGCCCGCTCCTCCAGCTCCGTGCGCCGCTCAATCCCATTTTCTCTCTCACTCCAGAAGCGCGTTCCTTTCATCGTTTTCTAACCTCTCCCATAATCTCCTCTCTGCTCCCTCCACCCCTCCCGCCTCTGCGTCTCCTGATGTTTTTGAGCCACGCTTTCCTATCTGTCTTGTTTTCTTTGTATTCATCTTTCCCCCTGTTGCTTTTTTGCTTTTTGTTTTTCTCGCTGTTGCTCGAGTCCCCTCTTATTTCCCTCACCACTAACTGCCTCCCCTCCATCACGGACAAAGTGTGTGTCAAATTGGAAATAGCGGACTTGATATTGAAATGAAAAACAGAGACAGAAATTGACAAATGTTAGAATTTACACACCTCTGGGGTTCAGACTTTATGCGTGGAACTCAGTTTAGTGGACAGAAGACAAAGCCCTCAGGCAGTTTGTGTTCCTCCTATCCGCCTCTATAGAATATACACAATATGCATTTAGTTCATTTACTTCATCTTCCTGTCGTACTTTTCTTCAGTTTTCTTCAGTTTTTGGCTCCAGACTTATCTGAAGTGCTTTAAACTGGAATACAAAACGGGATTGTCGGATCCTAAAACACCAAAACTCACTCATTAAGCAACAATCAGATGCAATCATTGGTCCTGTAAACAAGTAACGTGTGTGTGTGTGTGTGTGTGTGTGTGTGTGTGTGTGTGTGTGTGTGTGTGTGTGTCCAAAGCCTGATATTCCTCTGTACCATCAGCTCCATTGTTTTGCACCCACACTGCAGGTTTGCATGAAAACTCATGCGTAAATGTGCCGAGTGGCTCCCGTCCTCACCACGCCTCTCTCCCTCTGTCTGTGTTTAGGGCCGCAACCTGATCCCAGCGGCTCCGGGTAACAGTCGCCTCAACTACACGGTGCTGATTGGCGAGACTCCCTGCGTCCTCACCCTGTCTGAGAGCCAGCTGCTGTGTGAATGGCCCAACCTCACCGGACAACACAAAGTCACGGTCAGATCACGACTCTGCGTCCCCCTTGTCTCTACTTCCCTCTCTTTCTCTCTCTCTCTCTCTCTCTCTCTCTCTCTTTGGCTTTTCTAAAAAAATCTTTCTTATCTTATCTTTCTTTGTCATTATATAAATGGGTCAGGATTCATTTAGCCCGATTCCTTAATAAAAAAGCAGTTTAAAAAGGACCAAAAAAAGACCACCTGTTCTACTCGGCCTATCCACACTGACCCATATGAATATGAAAACACTCTCGCCTGACAGTCGAAGCCCGTCGCGCCCCTCTAACCTTGTTGCTGAGTTATGTGAATAACCTCCCGACAGATCCAGGATGCGCTCCATTGGGCACGCCCACCAAGGCCGCTGTTAAATATTTAACACGTAATTAACATGTTGATCCTCATCGGCCTTCAGTCGGCCCGCTACCGAAAATAAGGCCGTGGAAGTTCTCCAGGAGGCGGGGCCTCCAGTCGTATATTTGACCATACGTCCACAGTACAAAACACAGATCTGCAGACTTTGCCCCAAACAGACCGTCTCCATTTTTTTATTTTTTTTTTTTGATTAGCTTCACTTTACTTTGATGGCGTAGATGTTTAAAAGTGCATAAAATACAAAAGCACATGACCCCTCGTTAAATCCACCACCCACACTTAACTCCAGTGGAATAATTAATGTTGATTTGCCCATTCTATGAAATAACGGTTAAAAGCGGGAGATGCTCTCCACAGTTTCCCAGAGCACCACAATGACTTCCATTAACGGCCTCCAAAATCCAAAGACATTTAGTTTGTGATGAATTGGTGATCAGTCTATTGACCGGTCGCTTAAAATGCCTCAGCACTAAAAATTATGCACTTTAACATGATGCTGTTGACACTGAATTCAATAGTCTATTTGTGTGCCGTGGGTTGGCAGGGATTGTGGCAATTGTCTAGATTATTCTTTATTGAAACCCCTTTCCAAGATACCCACAGCAGAAAACATATTCATTTTTCATCTCAGAGAGCACCACCAAGCCCTCTCCTACATCTTTAAATTGCCCTCTAGCATCCCCCGTTTTCCTCCAGCGGCTGACTCAGGAGTGGTGATAGCTGCACACTGTCAATTAAAGGCAAATATAGTACCTACAGTACGTTACATAGATACCTCTTCCTCAAGACTCATCAACAGGCCAACAAAACCTGATCCACGAAAAAGAATGACGTTCGTAAGACGACAGCAGGATGCGGGCAAAAGGGAGAGTTAAATTATGATAAGAAGTTTCCACTTTGTCTGCGGTTTGTTGTCCACGACTCTGTCCTCGACTGATGCGGAAACATAAAAGGTGGTATTAAGAATAGAATTGTTTCTCCAGGATGCCACTGATATGCAGACGCTAAGCTTGTCTCTAAGCTCTAATCCAGGAACCTCGTTCACTGCATAAACCTTTGTGATGTGCAAATTTTGTCCAACTCTCAGCAAATCCGAGCGGGAGTTGCATCCTCTGAAAGCCGTCGCCACATCACCATCGCCGAGTTCTACTTCCTGGTTTTCTACGTGAAGTGTCACAAGTTGCATTTTTTTTTTCATCGGTGTGTTTTTTTCATCACCTACCGACAGCGGGAATGCTGTTGATGTCGCTTTCATTTTCCAGAGTTTCGTACGGTCTGAAATTACGACGCGGCACCAACTAGTGCCGGGGAAAAAAAGTCAAGGAACAAGCTTACGAACGGTGTCCCGGGGCAACCATTCAGCTTCGCTTGTCCACAGCTGTCAGCAGACTGCCGACTGACATCCCTGATTCACTCCGACTGGAGCAGACTTTCAAAATCACCGCGCGGCTCCTGGAGCATCTGTATTGAGGAAGGTCAAACATCAGCCCGGCGACGCAGCGCTCACTCTGAATATATGTGTCTGAATAACCCGCTAGTATCCCCTCCCACCCCCACACACACACACCCCACCTCCTGCCCCTTTTAAACTTATCACCAATGTCCTTTCACAGTCATTTCACTATATCTTTATGACATTTACTCCCCGCTAGCTACAGCCAATATACCTCGAAAGCCACTGACAGCGCATCCATGTAATTCAATATGATAGCTCTCAATGCAACCAGCCAGTTCCAAGGAGGAATATATATATATATTTATTTATTTATTTTTACGCCCCTTTTCTTTTCTTTTTTTTTTTTTCTTTTTAACAAAATGTCATGTTGAATATTGGAGCGATGTGTTGGCGGGGGCGGTAGAGTTAGTCCTTCGTCTGACAATAGCCACAGAAAAAAATGAAGCTGTCTGTTCAGATCTCTTCTGCTGTGTGTGTGTGTGTGTGTGTGTGTGTGTGTGTGTGTGTGTGTGTGTGTGTGTGTGTGTGTGTGTGTGTGTGTGTGTGTGTGTGTGTGTGTGTGTGCGCGTGCGTGCGTGCGTGTTATTACATTTGCAAGTGTTTCTGGCTTCCTTGTTGTGTGTGTCAGTGTGAGTTTTCGTATGTTCGTGTTTAACGCGCACATCTTTGTCTGTCGCAGAATGCTGCAGAGAAGGGCACAGCTGTAGCACAACAATATTCCCCGTGTAGAATGACCTACATACAGGGGACCCCAATGGGTGTCCAGACATACCGGGCTTGTGTGTGTTTTTGTGAGTGGGTGTGCGGAGAGAACCGCTGTGTGTGTGTGTGTGTGTGTGCGTGCGTGCGTGCGTGCGTGCGTGCGTTTGTCAGCGTGCCTTCGCGTGTCCCCTCAGATGCTCAGCTGTGTGTTGGCAGCTGTGCGCCTCCCTTGAGTTCTTCGAAGAAACTTGTTTGTTGTTTTGGCCTTCAGCTTTTTAAGTTCCCTCCGTCAGTCCTTCAGTCTGTCAGGAGAATAAAAATAGACAAATATGCCCAGAAAATGTGTCACCAACTTAATATCGCTCATCCTCGCGCTGCATTCAAGTCATCCGAGGATACGTATCCCCCCGGATATTGGTACCAGATATAGCAGTGACCTCTTATCAGATGATACACACTAAGTAGCATTTGTTTTCTTGGTACATTTTACATTCAAGTCCTGCTGTATATCCAGTATAGATGTTCAGGTGACCCAGGTAACTAGCCTGTCATAAAAGTCCTTAATCTAGCTAGTGTGCTTGGAGTGGCACCATACAGAAGGCTGTGCTTTTCCAGTTACCTTAAATAGACGTTTGAAATGCTGTTCATATTTACATAAAGTGCCTTTCAGTGTTTGTTTGTTTTTCATTTACAATGAAAAGGCCATTTTTTGGGGAAGTGGAAATGTACATTTTCTTCACTCTCTGAACCCTAACACCTGAAACTGAAGATTCAGCAAGCGTTCATCAGAGTATTTACACCGGTGCTTTTCCCTGTTTGTCCTCAGAATCCCCAAATGTCCTCTCCCCTGTTTTGGTATCCGTATCGCCACAAATTCCTATCCAATACAGACACATGCAATGTTTCAGGGAAGAACCGCCGGCTGCTGTTTCAGTTTGGATTTCTAGTCGCCGCCTCTGGGTAACCAAGGAGGCGTGCTCTAATGCCGCTCAAAAGCTGAACGTCTTTGTTCCCTTCGTTTGTATTACAAATGTGCCACGTTTCCAACAATGAAAATGGCGTCCCAAAATGCAAAGGATGTAATAGACGAGGATCCACTTGACAGGGCTCCAGCTGACTCGGATACTAGATTAGATTAGATTAGAAAACTTTAGAACTCATTTGCCACCAAAAACTCAAACATACAACAATAGACACCATCCACAGTGCACAAAAGAAAAAAAAACACATTACAAAGAATAAATAACACTAGAAAGAAAATGCCGCATCAGCCGCAGCTATACACGTCTGCATCAGCCGCGCAGGAGGATATAGCCGACGGGGACCCTCGACGCAATGCATCCTGGTACGTGCTGGCACTGTCAACACGTCTCCGTTGGAAGGAGAGCTCAGCTTTCCCCGTCATCAGCAACACAATCTGGGGGAATCCATCGCTTCAGTTGACTACGTTTACATCAACACTGATTCGACATACACAGTAAAGGTTTCTCCCGTTTGTGAAAACATGAACGCGCCTGTACCAACCATTAATTGCACGTTGAGGACAAACAACAACATGTCTAGATGGATCTTAAATCCGTCAACCTGTTCTTATCGTCTCCTGAGAGAAATGTCTGGCTCTTTAGCTGCTTAATTCTCCATTTAATGAGCCGAAAGACGCTCGAAGGCTCAGTTGAGCCGAGGGGAGCTACAGAGAGGGTTCCTCCCTACGAGCGACTCGGAAAGGATTGGAGCAGCTTTAAGAAAGGTTCAAATGTTATATCCACTATACAGCTACACCACTATAATTTGAATGGACTACATTGTAACTACACAGAGCTCCATCTGGCGGTGCAGACTTCAGTCATGTCTTCAGATAGTCGCTGTGCAGCCTACCTAATCCAAACCCAACCTGCAGTCGGCTAACGTTTTGCGCGCGAGTAGATTCCGTTTAACCTACGTCTTTGCGGGCCCGACCGAGTCCACGCAGCTAATTGGCTGCCTAATCCAATACAAGCCAAGCTAAGTGTCTCTACTGCTGCAGATTCAATTTGTAGGCACTGCCTACATTGATATTGATGTAACAGTGTCTCTATTTTATTTCTTTAAATCAAACTTTGATAGTGTTAACGTGCAAGTGCACTTAGGAGAGCTTCAAAGTGCATAATCACACCTCATTTTAATCGGTTATCAACCCCCCTTGTTGATCGCTTGATTTGATGGATTCCAGCGCTGTGAGTCTTTTTCCTTTTCTCTCTCTCTTTCTCTCTTTCTCTCTTTCTCTCTGCGACGCAAAGCTCTTATGTAAATGTAGTTAGTCAGAAAAAGAAAAGAAAAACATTACATGTGTTTGACTTCCCATAATTACCAGGACTCCTTGGGGAGAGATTTAAATGCCGCTGATTACTTTGTTTGATTACTTATACATGTGTGTGAGTATGTGTACGGTGTATATATGTGTGTGTGTGTGTGTGTGTGTGTGTGTGTGTGTGTTCTGGGTGTCTGCCGCGTGTTGTGTGCATACTTTGTCTACGTCCACCTCCACTTGCACAGCTTTAACCTTGGCCGGCGTTCCCTTCTCTGACCTAAATCAGTTTGTTAAAAGTTGACAGTGACAAACGAGGACATTAGCGGCAAACCGTCCATCTGAAAACCCCAAATACATATCTGCGTAGAATGCAGAGGGAGCGGAGCAGAGACTGGGCAAGTTAACTTGTGAGGTCCTCACTACCAAAACCGTCTGAAGCTGCCTTTCCTACAAGCAACGTTCACAGCAGTCGAGGGGCGGGGAGCCTCCGCGGCGTAGAGCCTGTCAAAGATCGGGCCTGTATAGTGTGAGGACCGACCAGATGAAAATTGAAGGATGCTTGGGGTAGAACTCGGGTCAACATCTCTTTCGACCCCCTCATCTGTTCTCAAACCACCTGCTGCTGGAGAAGTGACCGCTGCCTGTTTTTTTTTATTTTTTATGTCTCTCTGAGAGGCGTTGAAATCCTCAGACTGGCGAAGGAGAATCTGGTAGGGGGTTGTAAATAAGCGATAATTTCCTCTCCGTCATCGACTGCGGTGGAGCCTTCTCTGTGGCGATGTGCTGAACCTCCAGACTTTCTAACCCCGTGAACACCAAGCAGGTTTTTTTTTTTGCTCCTGTCACATTTTGCTCTCTGTGGCCTTGATTTTTTTCACTGCAATATATAAGTCTTACACCTTAATGGAAACAGCACTATAACACCGTTATGATGCAAAGAAATCATGAAGAATCATTAAAAGAATCAGTGGAAATCCATAGAAGTGCCCAGAAGTGTTACCAATATATATTTTCTTAAATGAGGCTCCACATGCTATATATATTGAACTATTTAACTTTTACAGCCTGTTATTACAACCTCTCCTGTCCTCTCCTCTCTAGTCTCAGCCGCTTGCAGTTCAGTCAAAGTTTCATGGAGCTTTTGTTGGTCTCAGGCGAGTCAATCATGGCTTCCCAGTTGCACTGAAGAGTGCAGAATTAAATGTTTTTTATATATAGAGACATCTAGAATAAAGTGTTTTCGATGAAATAGTACAATTTTATTAAGAATCGATTTGCTAAACGGTGTATTTTTGGCTTTTCTTTTTTAAAGAAAACGGGATTTTCAAACCCGCTGGTGACTTTCCTGGAGTAACAAATGTGCGTTTTTTCTCCCTCGATCACTGAAAACCAGCTGTGTGTTTCCAGATCCGTGCTGGCGGGTTCGAGTACTCCCCCGGGACTCTTCACATCTACTCGGACAGCCTGCTGACGCTTCCTGCCATTATCGGCATCGGCGGGGGTGGCGGCCTGCTTCTGTTGGTCATCATCGCCGTGCTGATCGCCTACAAGAGGAAGTCAAGGGACGCTGACCGCACTCTGAAACGTCTGCAGCTCCAGATGGACAACCTGGAGTCCAGAGTGGCCCTGGAGTGTAAAGAAGGTAGGAAACAGTGTATATGAACTTTTAACGCGCGAGCAAACGAGGACGAGAAAGTCGTATGGTATGAATGGGCCGGCTGAAAAAATGTTGCAGGACACTTCTGTAGACTCGACTGCCACACTGGAACGTCAAAGCCAAAGAAAACACGTGGAGAGAGAAATAGAGAACGAGAGAATCGATCAATCAAGCAGTCGGATGCTGCCGTCGTCACTGACAACAGGGTTTCTGCAGGGTACGTTTACTGAGGCAGATGCATAACTGTATCATGACTGAGTCATAGCAAGTACAAAAGTGTATTATTTACGAAAATACCAGGCTGATATAAAAATCCCGCTGTTAGTTATATTGCCTTCATCGTGGAAATATACAGACTAGAGGCAAAGGAAATGATGTATATTCAGTGTGATGTTTCTACCCCTAGCGACTCTGACACATGCAACGGTGTGTTAGAACCATTGTATGATTACAGAGGGGAGGCGGTCATTAATTCAATTTTATTCTTTTTTTAATTAAATAACAATAAAAAAGTGTTAATATTCTCTGAGATTAATATCGGAAATTTATGAGAAAGGGGCTCACAAATTTACACGGAAAAAAGCCTTGAATGTTATCTGAGGGTAGAAAGTCATAAATTGGAGAGAAAACACCAAAATAGTGCAAAACCATGGCCGCTGATGGACGGCGAAGGCGGAGAAAGACGAAGGTCCTGTCAGATAATAATATTTCAATCATGTTCTTTATGTGTTCTTTTTATAAACATAATGCTGACATCAGCGTGCATGGACTTTATCCAAATGTTAGACCTGTTTAGCTTTGCCAATGGGTTTTATGAAATCCTAAAGATTGTGTAACGGTTACTAGTACCGGAGCACAGGAACCCAAAAGCACGACATATTTACCCCCTTTCACTGGCTCCATAATTTTCCTTATTTATTTATTTATTTATTTATTTTTTACCACACAGTGGCTTTCATAGCCATGGCACACAGATGGGTGACAAATTAAAGGGAAGCAAAATTTAAATCGCAAAACACTTAAAACATCATAAATTCACGTAGTTCACTTTAAAGCTTCCAAGCTCCTTTTCGTAATTTTTCTTTTTTTTTTTTAAGTGTGTGGAACTCCACTGGATGGATACAAACCATCCAGTAGATATTTTCCCCTCGTTTACTGTTTAGATGACGGTGACAGAGAACACTGTCCAACCAGTCAGGTCATCTGTCCGTCCATCAAAGTGAAAACACGCCACGGCAGCAGAAGAGCGTCAGAAAGAGACACGCTAAGCGCTGGAAGGGGGATAGAGAGAGAGGGGTAGAGAGAGAGAGAGAGAGAGAGAGAGAGAGAGAGAGGCGATGACAGGTCAAAGTAACGAGGGGATTGTTTGCAGAGACATTAAAGGTATAATGAGCGAGAGGTAGAAGGGAGAAACATGGGTAATAGACAGACCGGGCTGACAGGGAGCTGATGAGGTCGACGTTTTATCAGCTGAGTGTAGATGACTGATGTCAGGACAGCCCAGGTGTTTACACTCCATATAATGACACATGCACAGACAGCCACGGTACGAGGTTATAATATGGTTACAGCACAGCCACGGCACACAGAGTCAGAGCCCTTTCAGCCGCAGAGGATCAGTTGTTCAACAGTTGTTGAATTAAAGTGCTACAGTTTCAGGTGTGATCAGTGCATGATTTCTGACCTTTTCAGAAGAAATAAATAAATAAATGTGTTTTTACCTTGTATCCTTTTTAACGTGTGTGCTTTTCAAGAAAGAACACAACTAGAAAACCCCTGTTCCGTCCTCAAAGAAACTCTCAGACGGTATCGGAGTCGAATAAAAGCACTCCGTTTTCCAGGAAATGAAGCATGGCCGTGTTCCCACCCCGCCCCGCCTGCTGTACTCCCAGCTGGCCTATAGAGACGAGACAGTGTGTGTGGGCGGAGGAACAGATGAAGTGGGCGGTCCGCCTTGTGTGTGTGTGTGTGTGTGTGTGTGTGTGTGTGAGAGAGTGTGTGTGTGTGAGTGTGAGTTTGTGAGGGTTCGGCTTCGCTCTGAGAGTCCTGGGGGGAAAGAGACTGGGGACGTTTGGTTCAGTCGTCCGTGAGGAGCAGACGTCGCACTGTCCACGAGGATCCAAACTAGCATATTAGCAGCCATGGATGATTAGTTTCGCATCAGAAATGACAACAGATGACTGGCAAGTGTCACTTTTTGGTTCAGGGGAGGTAACACAGTTGTTGTTTTTTTAGACGCTTTATCAGAGCAAACAAAGTGCTGAGGGGTTTCTAAACACATTCATGGGCGGAGCACTGATTCCATGCTCAATGTAAGCACACTCAGAGCTGTGGCATTTTTTACACTTCACTTGCCAGACTTTGTGTAATCTGAGGTCTGTTCTTTGTGTACTCGAATCAGAAACACATGAGGAAAGACATACCACGCACAGTTGTTACAACAGCCAAAAAATAATAATAAATATCAACTGGATATAAATGTATTAGTTTATATGACATTAACTTGAGTATTCCTGCTTTTACCAACAGTCAGTGGATTTAAATATTGGGGGAACACTCCACTTGGGGCAGCTGTCATTTCCAAGCCAACGTTGTGCAAGTTTCACTTGCACAACGTTGGTGTGGTCAGGCCCATTGTTGATGCATCAACTTCTTGCGGCAGCAGAAAGGGATTGCGCCATTGACCAACAAAAACCCAGACTAAAGGCAATGGCGCACTATATTCCATTTAAGTATGTTCGGTTATAATTATTGTCTGTAGCTAAATACACCATATGCACTGATTTCAAATAGTGGCGAAGTCTTGACTTAAAGAGGGACAATGTGACACTTTAGAGAAGAAATAACGCAATCATCTTCTTACAAATGAAAAGTTGAAGTCGTAAGAGGTAACAGGCACCTTCGCTCAATGGTCTGGTTTGAGCGGGAGCTTATGACGGCTAATGCTAGCTTATTTCTTTAGCAAACTTTAGATTGATATATCGCTGTAACCGACAAGTCTTGTTTTTTTTCTTCTTTTGGTTGCAAGTTTTGCGGTCATGTTTTGCAGCTCACTCAAAAGAATCTTGAGAAAATGTAGGGAATTCAATTCAATATCTTTAAACTGCTTGTGGCCACAGTGAAACACTCTGTTCAGTGAAAGTCATGGATTCGCTATGTTGAGCTATAAATGAGAAACTGATTAATGATAGAGGAGGAGTTTTGATGATGATGAAGTGGAAGGAGTGGGGTGCCTTTATCTCTTATTCTGCTTCTTCTGCTCTGCCTATTTCGTTTTTTTTGTCCTCGTGTTCACCTCCCTGTTCTACTCGCTACTTCTATCCAGGTCTTACTTTTACACGATGATCTTTCTTTCTTCTGTCTTTTTGTCCTAATCACTTATGTCCTCTGAATTTCCTTTCCCCTACTACCCTCACTTTGTTACTTTCTGATCTTTCTTTTTTCTCCCCACCCATCTCCTTTTTTTTTCTTCTTTTTTTCTTTATCTTCAGTGCTTCCTCTCGTCTCCATCTCTCTAGTGGACCAAACAGTCCAATAACAGCTGGGAGAAATTATGCATGAAAACTCATCCGTCGCTCTCTTAATAATTATCCACTCATGCAATTAATTGACTTTCCCTTCCAGGAACTTTGTTTTCTGTCTCCTGGTTCTCTCTCTCTCTCTCTCTCTCTCTCTCTCTCTCTCTCTCTCTCTCTCTCAATCCCCGAGCTAGCTTTCCCTTTTTATTTCATTAAGTTTGGGTCTTTTTTTTTCCTTCGGACAAGCAAAGATTGAATTTGTCGGGGCTCAGACACCAAGGAACAAATTCAGTTCACAACATTTTTTCGCCCAGTCATTTTTCTTAAGTGTTATCAAAACAAATCTTACTTTGAAAGGAAATTGAAGAGAAATTACATTGCCTCCTTTTACGTTACATATCCTTCACTGAAATTAACTGAATTAACTTGGGATCTGTTATTTTTTTAAATATCTACTTGTCCTTGTATTCCCTCTTGCTTCTTATTTGTTGCCTTTGTGGGCTTCTTGCCTCATCAGAGCTAAGCATCTTATGATTGCTAAATTTCTCTCCAATCTCTGCTTTTCATCAAATAATGAAATTGAGATTCCCATGTTACAGATTGATAGCATCAAGCTGGAAGAACAGGGCTCTTTGTAATTCAATAAAGGAAGTCATTGCCGGCAAGGCAGTGCTTTGTATGTCGCAGGGAGTATCCTGCAGTGCTGAGGGAACTAGTCATTCCAAATTTGGGCTTGTAAGGACAACCCCACTTGCAAGGCAGGTTACTGAAGTCCTGTAGCTGACAAGCTAACGATCAACATGCTAGCAAGCTGGAATGCTACCAAGCGCTAGACACAATTAGCTCTCCATGCAAGCGTCTTTCTAATGTCTCTGTTATAGGGGGGTTCAGCTCTCTGAACTAGCTAACTCGCTAACTGACACTTAATGAGCATATAAGCTCAGTTTCTAACAGGACAATAAGCCAACATTGTCTATGCAATAGACGTATTGTACCATCTACTCCTAGCTGTCAAAAAAGCATGCCTCTTTTGTGGAGCAGTTTATACTCTGGCAAAGGAAAGCTACATAAAACTAGATGGTGCAACATAGTTAATAAGGTACGTTAGCTTCATTGATTTGGGACTCTCCAGCTCGCCGTTCTCTCAAAGGTCAGCCCACGCAAGATAATTGTCAAAGTACAATTTTCAAAGGTGTGTCCAAGCTTTTATAGCTAAACACGATTGGTTTATTGGACCATGTGGTCAAAAACAAATCACAACATAAACCTGGTTGCAGGTTTTTTGATAAAATGATGGAATCGATGAATTCTCACATGATTCAAATCACAAGGCAATACGCCGTGATTGTTGTCATTTCACAAGCCGATATGATGTTCTACAGCAGTGCTGTTCGTCCGTACAAAACTGTACGTGTTCACCATCCCTCATCCTGTCACCTTCTCTATTTGTTTCTTTTCCAAACAGCTTTTGCTGAGCTTCAGACGGACATCCACGAGCTGACCCAGGAGCTGGACGGAGCTGGGATTCCCTTCCTGGACTATCGGACGTATGCAATGAGGGTCCTGTTCCCGGGAATTGAGGACCATCCTGTGCTAAAGGAGATGGAGGTACGGGTCAGTACACCACCAACCAAGCTTAAAACTGAAACAAACTCACCATAATAGGTCAGTTCTAGTCAAACCAAGAACCAAGCCTTTGCACCAATGAACTAACATCAGTAGATTGAAGTTCTTGCAGGTGCTAAAACCCCAACTTTTATCACTTCATATTGATCTCCTCCCTTCCCCAGTTTCATGCATCCGTGAACACAATCATTCAATCTTTTAATGCTCTATGGGGTAGAAAGAAATTAGAAACTCTTGACATTATGTATCGCAAATGATTTATTTAATAACCACAAACATTTGTTTTGTTTTAAATTAGCAGAAAATTACAACTTAATTCATCGACAACAGTTGAACAGTTCACTCGCGCTGCGTGTTTAGGAATTAACCAAAATGTTGTGACGACGTATTTCAGCTTGTCTCAATGAATGCAAATGGCTTCACAGAAGTCTCATCATCATTAGTTTGAACTCCTGGGACAGACGCTCACCATATTCTTTAGATGGAAGGGAGTAAAGTTTTAAAGTGAGGAATGCTTGAAATTGACTGAAATGAAATGTTATGTAAAGAAGTACAAGAAGATAAAGAGATGGAAAAAAAGAGTGCATAGAAAAAATGAAGCAAAATATGTCGGGAAAAAGTATTAGAGCAGAGAGAGAGAAATGAGATTCAGGGTTACCAGGATTCTTACTTGCATTATACATCACTGTTAAGTTATTAATTAAGCCAGCACATGCAACCACCTTGCCAGCACAGCCGAATGGAGAGAGTGCACACAATTTATTTAAGGATATTCTACCGCTGAGACCAAGGGAAGTACAATTAATAGTGTGTCAACATAAACTACTCCCCTCCAAAGCTAGAAACCAGAGAGCCAAGTTTGTAATCAGCAGTATCATTAAGATGTAGAATCTGGTGCTGCTCCATTGACTTTGATTGGAGCGCTGACTTTTTGGAGTCAAGGAATAATTTGTTTGACCTTTTACAGCTTCATTTAATCGCTTTAATCCAGAAAGTGGATTTATATTCTTAGAAGAAGAAGAAGGAGAAGAAGAAGAAGAAGAAGAAGAAGAAGAGAAAAAAAAGCCCTCTCTGCGGTCTCATAGCTGCCATGTCTTCTTATTTTTGGCTCAACGAAACAGTAATGATTACTTAAATACAGTCGAATCATTGTTTGATATAGAAACTAGCCCATAGCGGCTTCCAGCAGAGACCATAAAGCTATGGCTAGCATAGAGAAAACTACTGACAGTCAGTCTACAGAGTAGTTAGAAAGTTTTGAACAACAGGAATTTAGGATATAATCCACTTAGGCTCCATATTTCCCCTCCTTTGTGTTTTGTTTGACCACTTTTGCAGACTTGCATAAAGTTGTGTGACATAATTAAATCTTGTGTCAAATCTGTTTATCAAATCTAAATCCTTCGGAGGCCCTTATTGAATCTAATTAGCTTTCAGCTTTCAACATTCATAAAGTTATGAATAACAAAAACTCAACATTTAATTAAGTTTTGCAGTGACATTTTATTGTGCGAGACACAAGAAACACTTCACCTAATGGATGTTCACAACCAGCAAATACAACCTGCAAATTCGATAATAAGCAGCATAGAATATGAAATGTAGATTAATTGTGTGAAGCAGGTGCACCTCCTTTTTACATCTTGTTTTTCTGCTGCTTGTTCCGCATACTAAACGTGATGTAAACATTGATATCATGGGGAAGTTTGACTGGGCGACTCCTGCATTTGTTTTTTCTGTAGGGACCTATGAGCAATATTGAACATAAATGTTAACATTTGTTAGAGAGAGTAAGCTTTAAGCACATTTTTATCGACAATGAAACCACACAAAGTCACAAAACACCTCTACAACAAACATGAAAAAGAAGATGGAACCTATGATACGAAATGACTCACAGCAGTACACCATGTCAGTAAACAGTGCATTTTTGACAAATTAATGGTGTAATGAATCAAACAAACTCAGGACTTTCACTCTGGAGACCGTTGTTCGTGTCCCACATGAAACCAACACTAAACGTTGAACATTACACAACGTGACCTAAGAAAGGGTGGTTGTTATTTATTTCCGCTAGTTACAGTGTTTATTACCCTTTTATATGAACCCAAACCATGATCTTTTTTTCTGACGCTAACCAAGTAGTTTTGTTGGTGATAAAATAAAGCAAAAATGTGCCGACTGTGTTGAGAATATTGTTTCTTTTCACAAAGAAAAACTAGCTTTGGGCTTGGACAGATACCAGCTAGCAGGGAGCACATTAACCAGACATCAGCCAGAAGTTTCCTTGCAGCTGTTAAGGAAATACCGTTAATTAGCTTTGGGCAAAAAAAATCTCCCGCTGGCGACATTGGTTATTTTAGTTGGCAAAAGAGGCCGTCAATGCAGGATGACCCCAAACCGCTATTATGTAAAGTTTTACATCTTTGCAAATCAGCTCAAGTTTTTGCTCACTTCTTTGGGATAGCAAGTCATGCTTAGTGTCTCGCATGAATATGCACAGCTGGTTTTTATCGGCCTATGAGGTCCTGAAATATCTAGTTTCTCCCTTTTGGGATTTGTTTTTGGGGATGGGGGGGGGCAAATCAAAATACACACTAGAAATATGACAGTGTGGGTATGATGTCCCCTGATACAAATACAGTCCACCTTTAATTTAAAGTGTCAGGCAGGCAGAGAGGTAGAGGGATCTTACCTATTTTATAGTTATGTCTAGACTTCCTTTCCCTCTGTATTTCCCCCAGGGGTTGCCGGTGTAATCCAATGGCCTGTGTAAACTAACACTCCTAGCTTTATTGCTCTGTGTGACTGCTCTCTTCCCTAAGCTAGACAGCCACACTACTCACCGGTTATGCTCTTACACACACACACACACACACACACACACACACCACGCAGTACATGTATACACATACACCGCCGTGCAGATAGCCGGACCCCTTCCTAACGCTCTCTTTCAAATTCGGTAAAAACTGTCCGTGTAGTACATACATGCATCGCCATCTGTCTCTCTTTCTTGCTTTCACTCTCTCTTTTCAAACACACACACACACACACATCACACTCCCTTTCCACCCTGGAGGCCCGAGAATCTCATTTAGCACTTTAAAGAGAGGCACAGGCACTTTATTATGGTGCATCAGAGGAAGAAGTATGGATGTTGCAGGAGAGAGAGAGAGAGAGAGAGAGAGAGAGAGAGAGAGAGAGAGAGAGAGGGGGGGGGGCAGGAGAAATTAATATGGGAAGAAGGCCAATGATGCGAAACAGTCGACGGCGAGCGCGCGGGAGAGAATCAGAGCGGTGAGGAGGATGGAGCGAGTGAGCGACAGAGAGGCGTCTTCAGGGGGTTTAGTGTGTTGTTGATGAGAAGTGACAGGTGCCAGCCAGTGGAACAAGCAGGGCGCACCTCTGTCACCAAGCCTGACACACACACACACACACACACACACACACAATCCTGCCACGCGTCCTTCCATCTCTTTCTCCCTCCTCCGTTTGACATAGGAATCTCTCTCATGCCGGGCTGGTCCGGGCCAGTCAGAAGCGCTATTAAAAGATTCAGTTTGAGGGCTTTCAAGTTATATAACCCGACTCAGCAAAGTGGCAAGTGTGACAGGAAATGTCAAAACTTTCTTTAAGGCCTGAGCGATCAATACAGGACATGCATACATTATTGCAAGCGTCCAATGACAAATAACTCAAAGATAAAATCCTTGAGTCAAAGACAGTGTGTGAGCACGCGGGGAGCTCCGACTGCTTATTACGAATACGATTCTTGTCTTATCGATATTCAACTGGAGGATGCAAAAATCGTTCAGAGAGCGACAATTGGGGAAACACTTGGAACGCGGCACACAGTAGTGGGGCGTGAGAGAGAGAGAGGAGCCAATCAGTCTTACCGTAGTGTTTGCAAGCCAATCTCAGCCCATCACACGGTGAAAAAAAAACAACAACCAAGAGTCGGCTCGCGGATGTGTTCAGAATCTCTCTTCGCTCAGAGGGAATCCTAGTTTTATTTTAGCTTTTATATCCCATATGCTATTTATCGCAGTCGATTGTGCACACACAAGTTTCTCACAGATGTCCTTGACCGTTCAAACTGAAAGACGATTTTAATTTTTTAAATCACAGTTGACTACCATTAACAAATGTAGTTTACAGTGCATTGGCAGTATTCATCTGCAGCTACATTATTATGGAAGGTCACTGTGACGGGTTAAAGATTGAAGGAAAACAAGCCTCAAGGATTCCCTCCAGACAAATTTTAAAGGGATATACAACCTCTTCTTATTTGAAGTGGGGTTGTATGAGGTACTTAAAACATGGTCATTTTCCTGCAGCAGATGAAGGTGAGCACGCTTGTTTTTGTCAAAGGAGTCTCGTTGGTTTGAAGAGAGCAGAGTTAACGGTTTCAGTCACCTGTCACGAAAGGGCAAGGTTAACAGGTGAAAATATTCTTAATATAGTGTACACTTAAAATATATGGATTTTTAGTCTGGCTTTTCTTTTCGGTGGCTTCAAGTTTCCACATCACACTTGAGTATGTTGCATACTGCAAACTGTGATTGGCTTCCAAACTATTGTGATATCACAAATCCATGCTTTAAAATACACATCTTAAACTCAGATTTACCGTGAGTTCTTTGGGAAAACTGAGAACTGTAAAATGCAGAGTACTTTTTTCCCCCACAATACAAAGAAAACATGCTCATTAATTAAGAGACATAAAGCTTGACACTGCTCTTCGCCGCTGATGTAACTCATCTGTCTCCGTGTCTTTCTTCAGGTCCAGGCGAACGTTGAGAAGGCTCTGACGCTGTTTGGCCAGCTGCTGACGAAGAAGCACTTCCTGTTGACGTTCATACGAACCCTGGAGGCACAGAGGTGTCTGCCTTTCTTCATGTCTTCATTTATTGTTAAGATACAGGCTACATTGTTTGTTTTTAGTATAAAAAAATAAATAAAAAAATTCCAAAAGGGATTTCTACTATTTAATAAACTATGTCTACCGGTTTTGGAAAATAACTTAAGGCTAAATTCAAGCTTATTTCCTCATATTTCCAACCTTGGGAGTAAGATCATGTAAATACAGTATACTGTGTGCTTTATGCATAATTTCAATTAAATTAAACATGTATCTGTTTTTTTTTCTTCTTAGAAATAAGCATTATAGTACATTTTGAAAGTCTGAGTGATAGATTTCAGACAAAAACTGTTCAAATGGGGAATAAAGGAATATTTATCACCGGTTAAATTTGACTAATTTGACATGAAATGCTGTGCTGTCTGTCCTTTTGATTAGGACAGGGAAGAAAAATTGATAAACAGAGTAAAAACATTTTAGCAGCTAAAATTTCCCTAAAGCATTTCACCAAATGGTCTTTGGCAAAACAGATTACAAACCTTTTGATTAAGATGAGACATGCACTAATATTTAAATGAACTGCTATAATGTCACGCATGTATTTTGAGGCACAGCTTTGGATTTTTCTTGAAAAAAATTTGGGGGAAACATTTGTGAAACATTGAGTTTCGTGATAGCGTTGCTGTGTATTTCCAGGTCCTTTTCCATGCGGGACCGAGGCAATGTGGCATCTCTCATCATGACAGCCCTGCAGGGGGAGATGGAGTACGCCACCGGAGTCCTGAAACAGCTGCTGTCTGACCTGATAGACAGGAACCTGGAGAGCAAAAACCATCCCAAGCTGCTGCTCCGGAGGTGAGGGCGATGTGGAGAGACATGGGACAAATATAGACGACGCTGTAAAACACCATGCATTGATTTAGTGGCACCAACTTTTTTTTATCTCTAACTTGATGTAAATACATAATTGAGTCATAATTTTGTTGAACTCAAGTTAATTTATCTTAAGACCTCATAAACATGAGTTGGTCTATCTGGAGCTCTTTTGACTTGAAACCGATAGAATGAACAAGTACTGGTTCAACGAACTCATCAAATTAAGTTTCCAAAGAAAGAGGGTGAGCATAACAGCACACTTCCCAGCATGCATTGTTCGAGGGTGAAGACCCTTCTGCTTTGTGGTTTGAAGAAAAACGCACATGCTTCTTTAATAAGTCTTTAATAAGTGTTAAAGTTGCTAGATTTGACAGTTGACAGCGCTAATAGTGCAAACAACAGCAACAATGCTGACAGAGCTGACAATGTTCACCTGAGGGGAAGTTTTTCAAAAAACTTTGACGCATTGAGCAACACAAGCCTAATGCCATCATTATATTAGAGATAAGGCAGATATCTTCTGTGGCCGATCTCCAAAACCAGGCTACTCACACCAAAACATTCTAGGTTGATAGATAGCACGGCAGGTAAGAGGGAAGAAACACATGTATTTTTGATTTTGGCATGAACTGTCTCTTTAAGTTATAGTTGTTTCCTCAGATGATAATAAGAACAGTGTGAGTGTTCACAGCAAGTCCACATAAATGTTCCAATGATAAATGAATTATGAATGAAAAATCAAATCTGGAGTTGAGAAGATACATCTGAGGGCTCTTGAAAAGTATTTAAGGTGACCAAAAAAATATGTACGCTCTGTGTATGCTTTGATAGTTTGTTTATTGGGTAAAATCCAAAGTGGTGACAATGAGATATCGTATTTTTGGCTTTTTAAATCATGTCTGGATCTTACACGTTGCCTACTTTTAAGGACATTCTTCTGGAAACCAACAACTGCTTCTCAACTCAACGCAGCAAACTTCAAATCGATTTCCTCCCGTAAATAGTACCAAACCACGTGGCTGTTCCCCCCCCCCCAAAAAAACGTTCCTCGTGGCCTCTCGACGCCTGTTTGTTTTCATAATCATGTCGCTCTGCAATTTGTTCCGACCTTCCTCCTCTCACTGTCGCCTTCCTCCTCTGTGTGTCAGAACGGAGTCTGTCGCTGAGAAGATGCTGACCAACTGGTTCACGTTCCTCCTGTACAAGTTCCTCAAGGTAAGCCCAACAACAAGGCATGATCCAATAGCATCCTTATTACATCTGTTTCCTTTAAACACGGATGAATACTCATCATCCTAAGTGGATTTATATCGTGCTATGTTTCTAAATACATTTACACTGCCAGTGTCTTCGAGGGTTTTATTAAAACCTTGTTTTTTCTCCCTGTTGCCGTTATTAAAAGGTTTTTTGTTCTTCCTCAGCCGTATATATATTCTTCCCCTACCAGTGCAGTATACAAACATTAGCTTATCAAAGCCTCCCAGCAGCATGCGTCTCTTCTCTTCTCCACTGTTTTAATGTCCCTTTTTTATTTTTAAGTCAACAGATCCTCTCCGCTCTCCTAATTTCACTCTTGTAGCCGACCTGTGCCTCCTCACTGATCTCTGTGTCCTTCTTTTAGCTCACATCTTCTCCCTCTGATCTCTCTTTCATCTGCGTGGTTTCTGTTGTCATTATTCTGCTGTCGGTCTCCCCTCGGCCTTAAGGTCATCTGCCTCACCAGGGGGGCGCGATGTCACTCACGCTGTCCTCGCACGCCCCTGCTCCTCTCCCTCACCCTCGTTGTCCTCTTCTTCTCTCTCTCTCTCTCTCGCTTTTACACAGCCTGCCTAAAGGGAGAGCTGGTGTGTTCTCTCTCTCTCTCTCTCTCTCTCTCTCTCTCTCTCTCTCTCTCTCTCTCTCTCTCTCTCTTGGTGGTTTGCTTCTGATTACAAATTGTGAAGTGGTCATTATATGCCAGTACAATTCTAAACGCATTACGAGTGCATATTCTGTACATCGCATGATTATAGTGTTATAGTGCACGCATGTATTACATTTTCTGTCTCACATTTCTTGAGTTAGAAAATAATTAATACACAATGTCCCCTGTGCAGATTTCCAATTGATTGTAAGCGATGCAGGAATCTGAGCCCATTCCTCCTTCAGAACAGCGAGAGACAGCGTTATGTCCCCGAAGTGTAAATGTCAGCACGCAATTAGGGAGCCTTAACGAAGCCGCGATGCGGAGCAAAGGCAAATTTTTCGAAGACGAGCACGGAAGGCGAAAGCATAGCAGCCGTGATGTATGCTCGCGCTGTCTCGTTAGCAGCTGCCCACCTAATTGGCCCAGATGCTAACGGTGCTCTCGATGGGCGGCGGGATGAGGAAGGCAAGAGGAGGAGGGGTTAGAGGTGGGTGTCAGAGGTGATGGGGAGAGAGAAGAAGAATAGAGGAGGGCATGGAAATTAAGAGGAGGAGAAGAAGGGGAGAAGAGGCAGGAAAGGGATGAGGAAGAAGGAAGGAGGAGATAGGCGGGGAAAGGAGAGAGAAAGAAGGAAGGATGAACTGAATAAAGAACGATAGATTAAAATGTGTGATAGAAAGTAGAGAAAGTAAAAAATACAGATACAATCCTGGCATCAGTTTCTTCTCACAACTTCTAACAGACTTTTAGAGTTGAACAATAATTTATTACAATTACATAACATTTGAATAGTGCAAAGTCTTTGGCGATTGGACTCCGTCCTGAATTAGGATAAGCAAGGGGTAGTGATGCTGATATCTGCTCAGGCAGAATCCCCCCTGGAGTCCAGACACTGGTGGTGGTGGTGGTGGTGAAGAAGGAAGTTGCTGTAACCCGATGAAGATTGATGGAGGGAATCTGTTTTGAGCTGAAATGACAACTGACAGAAGCAGAGAGGAGAACCTATTTAAAAGTTTGACAACAACGATGTGATTGGCTTAAGGAAACTGCGCAGAATCTGATTGGTTAATTTAAAGTGCACGCCCTCCAATCAGCTGATGGAGTAATCACAGGGAGATTTAGAGACTGAGATTTATGAATGACAAAGAGTGTGGCATGTGTCTTCCTGACGGAACTTCTGCTTGAGCTTCATTAGATGTTGTTTTTTGTCATCATGTCCAGAACATTTGGAACATTAGTTTTTAAGTAGCCGGACATGTTGTTGCTCAGTGCTGCTCATGGTGAGATGAAAGAGGAGGCGGGTGGAGGGGGTGGGGGGGCAGAGTGGATGGATAGGACAAAAAGACAAATAGTAGCGAGTTATAACAGCCTTCTTCAATTAGCGTTATTTTGAATTCTAGAGACTGAGAACCCAAAGTTTGCAATCATTTTAGGAGATTTAGGATGTTAAAAAAAAAAGATGCTTTCCTTGCTTTATTTAAACACACATGATTTCTTGAACATATATTTAGCATCAAACTTAGAGATAAACAAACAATTAACACAGGCACACGGGATTAAAACTGGGAACATGTGTTTTAAAGCTACATAAGAGGAAGTAGAAGGACAAGAAAATGCTGACAGCAACAACCGTCTGGCATTACGACATCATGTCAATATCATAAACTGTCTTTCTTCCAAATTACGGACCAAGATCATTAGGTATTGTGATGGTGAGCATTTTCAAGCACTGGCGTACAGAATATATTGTATGTGTGAAAGTAAAAGAGAAAAAAAGATGGAAAATTAAAAAAAATAATAAAGGAGGAAGATGAAATAGCAGTAATGCGGCGAGGATTGGTGTATTATAGGGAGAGGAAGAGCGTTGGAAAAAGAGTGTGTGTGCGTGTTTGCGTGTGTGTGTGTGTGTGTGTGTGTTAGAAAGAAGAAGCGATTTGTAGAGTGTGCTTGAAGGTGAGACAGATGAATTAGTACTTTCCCCTGTTCTCCTCTGGACCTCATGCATCTCCAACACACACAGACACACACAGACACACACACACACACACACACACAGTCTGAAGTATCTCCCTGAGCACTGCACGGTCGATCATTAAGCTCTCGTCAGGATGAGTATTGGCCGCGATGTGTCCTCTCTCTCCCCTCTAAACTGCCTCTACTTCAGTCGGGAGTGTTTTTCTTGGGCCCAAGTGATGACTACCGACACTATTGATTGGCAAGTGTCTTTGATGGAGCGGAGAGCGGGGAAACATATTTATAACATCTGTGTACGGTCGAATGAGCGCCCAGACGTAGACGACGGGCGAGAGCTGAAAGGGGTTTACATAAAGCTGCTTTGAGACGGACGGAGAGAGGTCTCTTGGGGTCGATTGGCCCGATGCTTACACTAAAACTCAATTGCTGTGAGAAATGCTGTATGTATTGAAATCTGTCCATACTCAATACCACTCTGAATCTTCACCGGCTGGATTCTGACATATATGTCTTTTCACGTCTGATAATAACATCAGCAAGTTCCGAGTTGCTTGTCCGGCCGCTTCACAACCTGATAACAGCTAAACAGTTTGGTGCTAATGCCGCTGCACCAGACAATGTGAAGGAGGACGACGTCACAGTACTTTAATCGGTACGTTTGAAATGACTTCGGTAATCCAGCCAATCGCTTCACCAATTAATTTCACTCATTGGTCTCCCTTTTGAGTGGATCCAGTAGAAACCTGCTCCCCTTCAACAAACAAATGATGACAGTAATTAAATGGCATGAAAGTTAGTTTACAAAATATAAATAAAGAAAGACAGAGAAAAAAACGAAAATCAATATAAATATATGTTGTATACACAAGCCTAACTATATGAATACAAAATAAATGGTGGCTAAAGTTGTCGACAATGAAGACTCATGATAACAAGTATGTGAGTTCAACTCAGTCAGGATTCTTACATGACACAGTAGGGGGTCGAAAGAGCAGAAACACAGAAAGGATCCCTGCATGTTGGATTAATGCTCGCTCGCAAAAACTTTATTTTCTTCAATCAATATTCCATGTTCGGCAGCAGAAAACCCATCTTCCTCTCTGCCCTGCGTGACTTCAACACGCGTCAAAGCAGCCCGTCGTTGGACCTTTTCCAACAAACACACTCTTTGCAGCTCAGATGAACTGCGGTGGTATTTACAGATGTAGTCTCAGTAGAATCCCGCTCTGTCGCTAATTTGCAGCAGCCTGTGATGGCTGTCAGAATATCCAATATATATGCTTTCATGAACTGGCTCCGAGTTGAATCACTGTGCTATGAAGTGGGCAGACACGCTGTAGTTTAACCCCTCTTTGGGTATGTGTGATGATTCATGGGATGGCACAGAAGATGGGAAATCACAGCACAAAATTGCCTATCCTCCCCAGATCTTTTGCTTTTTGCAGAGAAATTTCTGGAGCACTTCTCCCTCCTCGGGCCATAAAAAAATTATTGAAATGAAAAGAAACCCGAGCCAAGTGAATCCCTCGTTGGTCGAACTGCCGGCAACTCTGACATCTCTGTCTGTCTGCTCCCTCACCAGGAATGTGCCGGGGAGCCTCTGTTCATGCTCTACTGTGCCATCAAGCAGCAGATGGAGAAGGGGCCCATCGACGCCATCACGGGAGAAGCCCGCTACTCCCTCAGCGAGGACAAGCTCATCCGGCAACAGATAGACTACAAAACCTTGGTCAGTGGACTCTCTGTGTCTCCAGGCTTGTCGGCTTCCGTCTGAAATCACTGGGCGGGTTGCAAAGTTTGATTATGACAATCTTTTTAAAGCAAGCCCTAACTAATCAGCAGGCTGAAATGTGGCGGCCACCACTGACTTAATTGGTCTGCTGAAGGGGGAAAAGGCTTCCTCCCAGCGTAAACACACCGCCGCAGCATCAGCTGTGTTTTGGAAAGGGAGAGAACGCGATCTGGCCGTGAACCTGCCCGATTGCTGCCCGTTGATCACGCTCTCCCTTACAAACAAAGCACTCCAGTTTTTGGATTGGAAAGACAAACCTACTTGTCGGCAGGATCTGCTTCAGTGGTTTTGGTTTGGGGAGTTATTGTATCCAAACAAACAAACTGAGCGGACTAGAAAAATGTCCATGCGTGTCATGTGAATTGAAATGCACCGTAGCAATCATCCCAACTAGTGGCCGGTGTTCTCACAGTGTCTCTGCTTAACCTTAAGAATATTGTGTCTGTTTCCATTTTCCTTTGTTTCCACCTTTTTATTTTATTTATTTATTTATTTTTTTCCCCGCCAGACGTTGCACTGCGTGAACCCCGAGAACGAGAACGCCCAGGAGGTGACGGTCAAGTGTCTGAACTGTGACACCATCACTCAGGTCAAAGAGAAGCTGCTCGATGCGGTATACAAGGGCAGCCCCTACTCACAACGGCCCAAGGCTTCTGACATGGACCTGGGTAAGGCACACAATGCTGCATATTGCATATTCACAGAACTGTATGAGACATGCATGGACAAAATGGTGGCCCAGGGGCGTATTTATGTGACCTGCTACATACTGCAGATTTCTCTTAAATCACTAACTATTCTCGGAGGCGAATTTACAAAAGGATTGCGCGTCTTTCGCGACCGCTAAACCTCCTTAAATAAGACAAAAAGAAACTAATTCTAACTAAAGTAATTCTCAAAACTCTACACCGCAAAGGGTTAAAATGCAGCCGAGCAAATTGTGTGTCGGTGCCCCCGTGCTATTTGCACGTGTTTAATTTAGTTAATATGCAAACATTTGGCGCAACAGTGGCATCTTTCCATGCAATTGAGCCTCATTGCAAAAATAGTACAATTCACATAAATCGGCGCAAATAAGTCAGCGCTAACAGCCCCCACCGAGAGTTGGTGGTGAGTGAAGCACATTAATAAAGGGTGTGGCACCCAGACCTCCCAGTGGGGATCTTATCCAGGCGACGGCATCGTCATACTCCACTCAAACTAATTTATTTTTGGGATGCGGCTAAAGGATGCAACAGCAGTTGTGTGATGTAAAATAAATGAACAAAGCTCCCCTACATGTCATTTTGAAACACACAAAAAGGGAAAATTTCCCTGGTTGGTCGTGTTTATGCTGCAATATCATTAGCGACGGGCCAGATAGCGGTTGCAAGTAATACGCAATTCATGCGCTGCATTCCATTCTTTTTTAATTCGACCGCCAATGTCAAATAACAACTCAAAACTCTCCACACCACCAAGAGTTGATTTCTGTCCGTGTGGTGTTTTGAGGGCCATTACCTATTGAAGTGAATGTGACATTGTCTTCTAATTCCAGGGCAATTTTCAGTTTGTTTGTTTTGTGCTAGAGGACTTGTTTTATTTGGAAAAGGACAAACAACTGAAGCTGCAATAAACACTACAGACCTGGACCAGAATCAATTAATAGTTTAAATAAACCTGTGATGATATATTTTGAGGGGAGGAGGGGGAGGGGGCTGCTTGGAGGCAGCACAGCAACCTGTAAACATAACACATGACATAATACCACCCTTTACTCATTTACATATCCTGCAGACATGATGCAATATAAGAGTTTGAACCACCTGTTGGCTGTACATCCAATATTTACTCTCCTTTTTGCTCTTGTTTTTTAAAATAAAAAATACATTAAATATATATTATATATAAAATATTTTATTTGCTAAATTCTACACGTTATCCACCTAGTCGCTAACTTACTTATTGGGACGTGAACCTAAACAATGAACTAAAAGATTTTATTTTAGAAGCGTCTGAATCTGACCAAACTGCAAGGCCAAATGATACACACACGCACACACACACATACACACGCACACACACACATACACACGCACACACACATAAACGCACGCACATGTTGTGTTCTTTGCTCTGAACGTCTGCTCCCTCTTCCCTGAAGAATGGCGTCAAGGTCGCATGGCCAGAATCATTCTGCAAGATGAAGACGTCACAACTAAGATCGACAACGACTGGAAGCGACTCAACACGCTGGCTCACTACCAGGTAAAACAATTGTCAAAAACAGGCACAGACGCGGGCCGGCGGCGCGGTTGGATTCATGCGGTGAATGTTTGGGTGTTTGTTTGTTTGCCTTGGCTTGCAGGTGACAGACGGCTCGGTGATCGCCCTGGTGCCGAAGCAGAACTCCGCCTACAACATCTCCAACTCCTCCACCTTCACCAAGAGCCTCAGCAGATACGGTAGGACTCCCTTTTCTCCTCTTGACTTCACCCTATTTAAAATCGTCCCGTCAGTGACTCCCATCCCTCCGCCCGCCTACCTCCGCCCAATTCCTTGATACGCTCTTTGTCTTTGCTTATCGCGGCCATGATTGAGCTCCATTGTTTGTGAATGGCAATCCTTTTTATCCATCGCTATCAGCCCAGGCCAAGGCTATTCCACGGCTATTTCCAAGCAGCCCGTAAATGACAGGCATTAAAGTAGACACCTCCATTCCCAGCTGAGCGAAGGAGAGAGAGTTAGAGAGACAGAGAGCACCTGGCAGTCAGCGACAGACAGATGCCTGGCATCAATATGGTATACTTCACTGGAAAATTAAACAATTTGGAAGATAAATTACTCTGTAGTAAAAAAAGAATGGAGCCTTGTCTGATAGAAAATAGGCAGTGCCCCATAGGCATGCACAGCTGTTATCATCGCTACTGATCTAAACTCACAACCAAGCTGGATTTTCTCTAAAAGTACCCATTAAACGGTGAGCTTAGAATGTTAATAATCTTTTTTTGCATGCGTAATAGACATGGCAGTTTTTGGGGAGGGCATTTCTGCCTCTATTCGACACTGAAGACATCTACAGGAATCGTACGTGTAGAGAGAGGAGGATATGACATGCAACCAAAGGTCCTTGACGGGATGCAATTCATTGGAAATCATGTCGCACTTATGCATTATGCACATTAACCATTAGGCTGCCGGGCTCCCCCCGAAATAGACGTGCCTCTATCAGAGCTGTTATCTATTGAGGGCAGATTCTGACGACAACTGTGGTACCTGAAAATAGCAAGAGTGAGACCTCTGCTTTTTGCTCTAACCCAGTCATCAAATAGAGAAGTGGTGGTCTTCAGCTAAGTGGGTAATATTCTATTTGAATAGTCTCTACCATCAGAAATCTGCAAATTAGTGCAGAATCTTCAGGCAATGGGAATAGATTTTGCCATCAGATGTGTTCTGGTTTCCATTTGTAGCCCGAGCAGTATTGACCAATCACGTTTGAGCGGGCCACAAGTCGTCATGTGATTCAGTGTCAGTACATAAATATATAAGTCCTAAAAACAAATACCTCAGATTCTGCGGTATGAAGTTGAGCCCTATCTATGTGGAGGCGCCTTGACTTGAACCAAAATGGAAACACGAAAAGCAATCACACAACACCTACACTGTTTGAGTACTGGATTAGTGGAGAGCAACGTCATTGGAGAAAATTACACTTCCTCAATCAAAGGTTTGTTTTTCTTATGAATCATCTCAACCTGCAAAAACTGCACAGCTGCTGCTATTTTGCTTCAGAGCGAATAAATTAAAAAAAAGTGTTTAATAGCGATCATGTGGATGTGTGTGTGGGTGTGTGTGTGTGTGTGTGTTTTGTGTGTGTGTGTGTGTGTGTGTGTGTGTGTGTGTGTGTGGGAATGTGTGCGTGCGCTTGTACGCGCGTGCACGTGAGTAGGAGGGTGTGTTTATGAGCTCGGGTGAATGTTGTCCACCAGTGGCCGTGATGGGTTTGGAATCAAAGCCACTCAGCACCCCGCCGGCAAGAGCAACAACAGCACGAGGACACTCAGCCACTTTCATTTTTCTATCTCCCATTACTCTCCATTTCACCCCTCTCTCTCTCTCTCTCTCTCTCTCTCTCTCTCTCTCTCTCTCTCTCTCTCCTCTCTCTCCCCCTCTCTCTCTCTCTCTCTCTCTCTCTCTCTCCACACATTATTTGTGTCTCTGTCCATTTAGCCCACCCACCCGCTTTTCCTGTCATCTCCTCTCCCTCCTTTCACCGGACATAAAGGGATTGCAACATGCATCAGCAGCTCTCTCTTCTATCTCTCCACCTCTTCTATCCGTCCCATACGTCTCCCTCTTCCCAAGGAGCAACACCTAGTCCGGAGAAAAGTCCTCTCCCCTGACCTCCCTGGTTGCCCGTCCCCTCTCCATCCCTAAATGGAACAGTCGTAGATATGCACCTCCTTGCTCCACTCTAATCGACTTTGACACTCGCGTCATGAATAATGAAACAGACACAGATGATGGAGACGAGGGTAGGGGTGGTGTGAGTCACAGTCTGTAAGCGAGAGAGAAAAAATGAAAGAAAGACAGCAGAGTTTTGGGGTGATTATTGGTTTATTTGTTTATGTACCTGTCAGGTAATGAGAATCTATATGTTTTATAGTTCGACTTTATGGGCCATTCCACCGAATCTGTGTTTTCTCCCTCCCCAGGACATTACATGCATAAATATGCATGAAAAGTATCCAGCAAACTGTCCAGTACATTGTCCTGAATGCAATTTGAAGATACATCATGTAAAACCTTTCTAAAAACTACCTAGATCACTGAAAAATAAGGATTTCCGCCTGTCCCCACTCTATAACACTACATGTCACTATGAAATGTAATGATGAGAATCCTTCACAAATGTTTATTTTTTGTGTTATGATGTTGTTATCGCTGTTTTTTTTAAATGGTATTTTGCCAAACTACTCTGAAGGTGTTTTCATGCTATTAGCAATCATGTCATGTGGCCACATTTCATGTATTTGCAAATGCTGTGTTACTCATATGAGATATTTAAAAAACCTTGTGAAAAAATACATATATTTGCCGGAGATTGACCATTACCATTTGTAATGGTTCATCATGTGTGTTTCTAGATACAGTGCCAAAGAAAGATTGAAAAGAATTTACAAAAGTTACAAAATACAAATGGACCGGATTTGTCAGACTGGTCCTTATTATAATAATAATAATAATAATAATAATAATTTGCAATATTTGCTTTAAAAAGGGAAATCTGCCTCTTATTTTGTTATCACGGACTCACAAGGTTTCTAAAGCTGACATAGTTCCAAACAATTCTGTTTTGTGCTTCCGGCTTTAGAGAGTATGCTGAGGACGGCCAGTAGTCCAGACAGCCTACGATCACGAACACCCATGATAACCCCTGACCTGGAGAGTGGAACTAAATTGTGGCATCTGGTGAAGAACCACGACCATTCGGACCAGAGGGAGGGCGACCGAGGCAGCAAGATGGTCTCTGAGATCTACCTGACACGGCTGCTCGCTACAAAAGTAAGACAGAGTTACACAACAGTGTTTTAAAAAGTAAATTTCAAGTTAGGGTAAAACAAAACTCTCAAACTGCAGTTAGAACCATTGGGGAACAGTAAAACGTACCACTGAAACTCAGACTAATGGGATATTTTTTTGCATTATCAGCTCTTTAAAGCAAAGGGATCCGCCTCACTTATTTGATGGTCGAGGAAACTACTAGTACGGAGAGTCTGCGGGTCATTGAGGAGTCTTAAAATATATCAAAACACGAAATCAAAACTCAAGCCATTCCTCTATCAGATAGAGGTATATGCATTTTTTTTACATTTGCATGTATTTGGTTGGCAGACGTTTTGGTCCAATAGCGACATACAAATGCAGTACCGTCCCAGGCATAGTAGTTCGAGGAGAAGCCAAGTGTCACAACGCTCAGTTCCAAGTGCTACAAGATTGCAGGTGCATGAAGTTACACATTAGTGTATAGCAGAAATGAGAGTTGTTTCTCTAGAGAGAGATAAAGAAAGAGGGGAGGGAGAAAGAGAGAGAGAGACGGAGAGAGATGGAGAGAGAGAGAGCATGTTAAGTGAGTGGGTACACTCTGAAGACTACCCTTGGATTGAGTCAAATAACTCGTTCCATCACCAAGGGAGCACACAAGAGAAGAGGATTGGCATTTAATACATTGAAATGAGGGTTGATTTGAACTTTGGAGTGAATCAGAGAGTTGAGGTAGGTGGGTGTCGAGCCAGTGGCCACTCTGTAGGCGCGCATTGATGACTTGAACTTAAAGGATTTTCAACCTGTACCCTATTCTCCCATGTTTTCTTGTGTCTAAATATCTAATGGGGACAACAGTTTTTGACATTTCTTCCAGTATCGATGGGGGTACGCTGCAGACAGCAGCCGGCTTCTGGAGGTCAATGTGCGTCCACTAAAAGTGCTTGTTTTGGCTCAGATTGTTATTATGTGTCATTATAGAAAGGAATACAGAGGAATAAAAGGTTTTTGCGTACTTTGTCTTTCTGTCTGTTGTTGTGTCGTCTTGTTGCCAGGAGACAACCGTGGAAACGTGAGGGTGAATTGGGGGAGAGGAGGGCCGGTGTTGTCAGAGCTTGTTGTGTTGGAATACATGAAAAAAACGTAGCTTAGTGTTCTCTAAAAGTATTTCCAATCTCATGGGTGAATATATATATATATATATATATGTGTGTATAAATGACTGATACCTGTGGTACCCCATACTCCTATCAATCGGTATATTTCGGATGGGTTGAGGGTCAGCTGTTTCAGCAGTGGGGTAACTTTTGTCGGTGAAATAGTATATTGTATTTTAATATATATACTTGATTTGTATTGATTTGATTTCAGATAATTTTTAAGATTTCCCAAACTAAATTGTACCAATGTTACCAATGTAAGAAAGGACCCATCGTAAACACACACACACACACACACACACACACACACACACACACACACAGGGATAAACAAGCCCATAACAGTTCCTTCCATCTTGCATCCTTGCAGCATCTGGCTGTCTTTCTTTTCCTCCCTCGGTGTCTCTCAGTTCATTCTCTCTTTCCTAATTGTAGCAGGGGGAAGGGAAATATAGCAATGGGCAGCGGTTACAGGAGAGACGGCATTTCAATTTCCACTGGTAATAAGAGAAAAAAACAGATTAATAAAAGGTGGGCTTGTGGTGCAGAGTGCAGGGAGGCAGATACAGGAGGTGTCAGGAGACAGGTAATTTGTCGAGGGATTGAAGATTTGGCCATGCATGATAACAAAACAGAGAGGCAAATGCAATTGAGAAACTCATCTTGTCCTTGTCTCTCAATAGCTGTCTTTTTGCGTCCTGTCTATGCAGATCTCAGTACTTTGATCCGCAGCCGGGGCAGGAAATTCATTCCTGCTCCATTTCGCAATGGCTGACTAAATACGTTCCCCAAACATCTCCTCGGTAATAGATTCTGCCAGATGGAGGAATCTAGGAAACAAATGTGTTGTTAGGGAAATTCATTTAGCTACATTTGATGCAATTATGTTGAGGCACTGTCATTGGAGGAACGCGCCATTCCGAATCCGAGAGCTGGGGTTCCTGTTTGTGATTCTGCAGAGCTCAGTGGGCAGAGCGAGGCAGTCACGGAGCCCGAGTTATCACTGTGATTCCCACTGGGGCCATTCACACTAGAAATGCACACACTTATGGCCCATTCAGGTGCTGCGGCTACAAGTGGCTGGAAACGGTGCAGTACATTCTGTCACGACACGGTGATATTATGTTTATTTTCGTTCTCCGCCTTCTCTCTGAGCTTTCATATGGTGGTCGTCTTCTCTTCTGATTAACAGGTGGAATTTAACCTTAGGTATATGTGTTTTTTAGGAGGTGTTTGTGAGGGTGTATGGATTAATTCATGAACACCAGCACAAAAGTGCTCAACACACGAATGACCAAAATCAATACAAGTAATAAAACAAAACAGTAAAACCTCTGAAAACAAAGGTCAGAGTGAGTTCCCATAATAAGGCGATATAAGCTGTATTGAAACGTCGAAAGGAATCAGAGACAAACTACCGACTTGCAAAGACATGAGATCCCGGCTCCTACTACGATACTACAATTTTAAAACTTTAATGTCTAAGAACACCGAGCAACTCTTAAGCGCCAATATGTGCATGAAGAATTCATACTTCGTTGAAATTTACAGTTGAAATTCCTCTTGTTTTCGTCCTGTCCTCGTCCTTCAAATCAGGGTACGCTGCAGAAGTTTGTGGACGACCTGTTCGAGACCATCTTCAGCACGGCCCACAGAGGCAGCGCCCTGCCGCTGGCCATCAAGTACATGTTCGACTTCCTGGACGAGCAGGCCGACAAGCACTCCATCACAGACTACGACGTACGGCACACCTGGAAGAGCAACTGGTAAGCGGGAGAGTTATTTAGTTACTTTGTGATGGGAATTGCTTCCCATTCCGAGATGGTACCACATACGGTCTGGACAAAGAGATCTTCACCTTTTCGTGACATTTCCATGAGAGTCCCTCCCTGGCTTAGCCGTCCGACTGCCCAAGTCAGGCCAAGTATATTTACGTTATTTTTCAAGCAAAAACGTCAAACATTGCCTGGTTCAAGCTCTTTCAAATGTGAGAAACTGTTGTTTTCTTTGTCTTATGTGATAGTTAAATGAATACCTCTGAGTGGTGCAGCTTTGGTCGTCCAAAACAAGCAATTTAATGACATCACCTTGGACTTTTTGATGGCCATTTTCCATTTCTTACATTTTATGATAGTTCAAAATGTGATCATTCAAAGAGTACTTTTTGAATGTTTCTGATAGTTTTACATTTGTTTCTTTTGTAATGCATGCATTTGGCAGCATGTTTTTCTGAGCCAGATGGACATCATGTGACCTGCAGTTCCAACTGTTACTACCCCAAAATCGCTGTGCTCCCCGGTGCACTGTAATGTTCTATCTGCAAATGTCTGGAAAGTAAATGTCTTTGTGAACACCACCGTGTACCAAAGTATTATATTAAATCAATAAATCCAGGTCTGCAAAATGCAAAACAAATTAAAATAGTTGCTGTGTCGGATGCTTGCTCATAATTTACTGAACGATTTAATAACATCTTCAGACCGGCATTGCAGTATTTGTTTGCGTTTATTTCATTAACAGGTTTTGCTATATTCGCAAAGAATTTAGGTCACTCTTTTTTTTAAGTTATGACCAATTAGATTGTTCTACCAGTTAGCTGCTACACTGCCTGAGGGCCATGGCACCCACTGTGCAAGATTATTACAAACACAATACAAACCACTTGAAAAACAATCTTTTAATGCACACAAGTTGTGCGATGTGGAAAATAATAAAATAAGCAGCCGAAGCAAAGCACTTCGTCACTTCAAATTTCCCCGGTTGCATTTAATTATGTGTTGTTAAATGTTTTCTATTCTATTCTTTTATTGCCTCTCCAGTCTTCCTCTGCGGTTCTGGGTGAACGTCATCAAGAACCCCCAGTTTGTGTTTGACATCCACAAGAACAGTATCACGGACGCCTGTCTGTCGGTGGTGGCCCAGACCTTCATGGACTCCTGTTCAACGTCAGAACACAAACTGGGAAAAGACTCGCCTTCGAATAAGCTTCTCTACGCTAAAGACATCCCCAACTACAAGAACTGGGTCGAGAGGTAAGTCAAAGTGGAACCCAGACGAGCTGACATTCACATCCATATTAAAGGATTACTTCAGCCACAAAATGACCATTTGTATACCAATTACTCACAAATTCAAGGTAACACAGGGTGAATAATTGACATACAGGTGGTCATTTTCTGGTAGAGCTATTCCTTTAAACAAGCAAAACAAAAAAACAGCATATCCACAAAATCCATATGAATTGTTGAAGCTGGGAAGGTTGACTAATCTGTAAACTTGTCTTCAAAGAAAAGTGAGGTGGAGCGCTGAGATAAATTACTCATTTAAACAGCTGTAAGATTAGGAGAACATAAAAGGTTGAACTTTGTCCGTCACTAGTATTTGAAGCATTTTCCTGGTCTCAGAGTACACGGTTCTATTAAATTAGCGCAAAAAAAAAGAAGTCATGTACTTTAATTACAGCTCGCTCCGGGCCCGTGAATATGAAATACAGTGCGCACAGAGTGTAGGAAATATCCATAATACCAGTTCCGTCTGTGACATTTTAAATTGCCATTTGAATTATGGTCCAAGACTAAAAAAATATAAAAAATCACTTTGAGTGTCAAATTCACATCACCTGTGCAAGCGATGTCAAAACACACAAATGAGAGACGGATTTGTTGCAGCTGTTTGCCCTCTTTCAATGAAAAATACTCACAGTCCTTGTTTCTTTTTTTGGGGGGGAAGAGTCCAACAGTCTCTGATTAGCTTTAGCAATACGAATGGCAGCTCCTCCCACAGCATGCAGTCATGTTGTAAGAGATGATGAGAGAGAGACGGGATTTTGCTGATATACAGATTGGCAAGAATAGAGAATATCAACTGCTCAGGATAGATCTAAATAATATTTTTTTAAAAATTGCTTTTCAAGGTCAAGGAGGCGAGCTGATGATGTGTATCATATCACTTTGTGACTCTAAATAATAAAGGTGATCAAACCGGTCTCAATTTATATATACTGGATTTTTTTCCTTAAAGACAATCCGTCTTTTAAACATATGGACCTGGTAAATGGATGGACCTGTACTTGTACAGCGCTTTTCTAGTATTCCGACCACTCAAAGCTCTTTTAACATGATATCATTCACCCATTCATACACTGATGTGAGGGGCCAAGGTGCCACCTGCCATCAGGAGTAGCTACCATTCATACACCGTAGACACAGCTACGGGAGCAGTTTGGGGTTAAGTGTCTTGCCCAAGGACACATCGACATGGACTAGCGGAGTCGGGGATCGAACTGGGATCACCACTGAGCCACATATCCACATATCTTAAAAGAAGAAAAAAAAATCAGTGTGAAATTAGGTTTCTACTATAGAAACAAATGCTTAAGAATAATTGCAGCAACACTTTTATTAGTAGTTAATTATGATGATATGTTATACTTTGTTTTATACTTTTTATACTTTATATATTGTTTAATCACTGAATGAAAATGATCTAGTTAATGTAATTTACTGGTTTATTTTAAGTCTCTCTTTTTATGTTTATGTTTATGATCGTTTTCTTTATTATTTTTTTAATCTTTTGCTGTTTTCTTGTTTAAGTGTTTTATTTTTAATTCATCTGTGTTTTATGCGTAGCGATGTGTGAAACTACGCCGCCATCTTGGTCATTGTACCCCTTGTAAAAGGGATTAAAAATCTCAATGGCATTAACCACGATAAACAAAGGTTAAATAAATAAAATAAATGACATGCATTGTGCATGGTCCCATTCCCCTCGGCTGCAACAGAGGAGCAGACAATTATCCCGGTACCGGGCCCATTTCTTTGTTTGCAGCGACACACTTGAACGTGCTACAGCGAGTCCTGAGGCTCTCGCGGGGTATTTGAAGGTAGTACGAGATAAGGATTTATAGGTGATGGTTAATTGGGTGCAGTTAAACCTTGTTTCTATTATGTCTCCGAAATCCACGCTCAACCCCAGCCTGCTCCGCTGCAGTAAACCTTGAGATGGTTGATGGTGGATTCTGCTAACAGGTCTGGGAACAGCTCAATATTGGGATATATTCTAATTGTACTACTGCTTCACTTTCTATGGACTTTTGGCTCCCCGGATGCAGCCAACAGCACCGAGTCGATACCGGTTAATGCTCAGTGATCATAATAAGGGACTGGATGAAAATGATTGGGATGGGAAAGGGCGGAATAAGTGGACTATTAACGCCACCCTAAATTCCAAATAGTAAAATCACGTATATGACGTATAGTAGGTGATGTAGCCCACTATGTATCAGATCAGCCGGGCGGCTGTCGCCCGGGGGGGAAAGAGCACGTCCTCCTTTAATCACAAAGTTGGTGGAGCGATCCCCGGTTCCTCCCGTCCGCACGTCAAAGTGTCTTTGTGCGAGACTCTGAACTCCAAGTGGCTTCACAGCTTTCACAGCTCATAAGGGAATATTCAAATGCAATATAAATCTGGAGTGAAACAAAGTAAAAGGACTCTTTCCCTGCTCTCACTAAAAGTCCCCTCCTCTTCCCCTCCAATCATTTTCCCACAGTCCCTTAAAAAGAACTTCAACATTGATATGCTCCTGAAGTCCACTCTTCCTCAGCTGTTATATCCCTCCCAGCGTCCATCGGTCCTGTCAAAGTGTCCTCGAGCAAGATACTGAAACGTCAGCTAAATATTGAACATGGAACGGTGAACTGCATCAATCCCCCCCAGTGAGAAGCCCGGCAGTCAGCTGCCACCGTTTGCATTCGGAATATTTAATCACGACCCGTGAGCCGAGTTTTGAACGGAATAGGAATGGTGCGGTGCATAAAACTCTTGTGTCTCCCCTAGGTATTACTCCGACATCTCCCGAATGCCAGCCATCAGTGATCAGGACATGAGTGCCTACCTTGCAGAGCAGTCCCGCCTGCACCTCAGCCAGTTCAACAGTATGTCGGCGCTGCACGAGATCTACTCCTACATTATCAAATACAAAGATGAGGTGAGCGCCCCCCCCCTGGAAATGGAGTGGAATGGAGTAGAAGGGGAAACGGAGCGTTGAAAGTACTTGGTAGCGGGGGTATGCCTGTGTCACTTGACTTGTTTTGACTAATACCAAGAGGTCATTTGAATTCAATTACACTGATACCCAGTCCACATTGGTGAGGGCTGGAAGGTATTATCGCCATTAGGATGCACAATTAAGGCGTGAGCTTAACACATTATGGAGCTAATGGCGCTTCATTAGGAGAGACCTGCGTGCACAGTATCCTACAGCTGCTGCTGGTTGATTAAAACTCAACATTTCTGTACAAAACCAGGAAAGTGTGTGTGTGTGTGTGTGTGTGTGTGTGTGTGTGTGTGTGTGTGTGTGTGTGTGCGTATAGGTTTCATCTTTTTGTAGGAATAGTTCGACATTAAAAAAAAAGGCGCTTATTTGCTTTTTTTGCTGAAAATTAGATGAGAAGATCAATACCACTCCCATTTCTGAAGGCTACAGCCAGCAGAGACTCAGTGTGGTTGCCAGGCAACCAGCGTAGGCTCTAGAAAGTAAATAAGAGCATAACGGAGATAAGTCTATGTATTATAAAGGATATTTCCGATGTCACACACTTTCAAAACTTGCTGTTCAAATGATTTGAGCCATCGCATCCCATAAACATTTCAAACATATTGCCCTCGAGTCATTCACGTGTGCGGGGCATCCGCTTTCTTGCTGAAGTCCCTTTCACACTTGCAGTCCATCCTTGTAATGTCCAGGAACATTCCCTGCATGGGTTCATGTGTGATCGGGAGCAGAATGAAAGCAGTACCAGTGCAGGGACGAGCGCGTAGAGGGAGCGAACCAATCACAAGTCGCCGCTCATGACAGATTTAAATCTGCGACTTGTTCAGCATTTGCAGCATTTTTTTTTTTAGGTGATTTTAATTGTCTTGCAAACTCGGCAAACATTAAATACATACATACGTGAAAGAGGCTCAAGAGGTTACATGAGAAGATTGATACCACATCCATATCTGTCCTCTTAAAACCAAATTGAAAAACATAACTTTGTGGTTTTAATTTTCTTGGCCGGGCGCATTGACTTCAATGGAGACTTAGCTGGTTGCCCGGCAACCTCACGGTGACGACAAGCCTTGGGAAAAGTCACTGCACTGGCCAAGAAACAGGCTGGCAGATAAGTTCATATATATGATCAGAATATCTTTTTTTGTAAGTATTAAACAGGCAAAATATTAGATGATAATTGGTGAATCTAGAAGTGCTGGTTGTTCTCCATCTCCCCGTCCATCCCTTCATATCCCGCCCTCGACTTTGACCTCCCTCTCACTCTGGTTCCTCATAGACATGACTCCGTCAACCTCTGCTTTCCCCCAACTTTATCGAGCTTTTATGCAGTGAAAGATAAAGATAAGCCGCCTCAGCCCCCCCCCCCCCCTCCTTCCCCATCAATAGCGACAGTATTACAGTAGTTATGCTGGCTGGTTGCAGCTGGCTCCATTCAAACCAACTGCTCCCCTTCATTACTGCCTATTATCCAGATGTAGGCAGCTGCAAGGTCCTCTAACACATGCCCTGACCTTACACGCACAAAAACACACGGGTTTAAATACATACGGACACACACACACACACACACACACACACACACACACACACACACACACGCTAATGCACATATGCACAGTAAACAGAATGACGCACCACAAAGACATGCACACATAAATACAGTCTTTCCCCCCCCCCTCCCTTGTTCAGACCCCAGCACACGCACTCCTGGACACACTCCGTGCAGCCGTCAGTGTGCCTCACTCCCCCACCCTCCCCCTCACCAACCCCGTCCATGTTGTCAGCATCAGTTTGAAATGTAATCGCTAACAGGGGAGCTGAAATTAGCTGAAGTGAATGGTTTTTTTTATGTTTCGTTTTTTGCCAAAGAGCTGGTGTATCTGAGCACCAACACATTAAGGGTTAAAAAGTGTAACAAAATGCACCTATAGGGTTGAAATAAGCGATTCAGGCGTGACGATGTAGTTTAATCTGCCTCTACACCCGTTTTCCAGATCCTGTCGGCGTTGCAGAAGGACGAGCAGTCGCGCAGACAGCGGCTACGCGGCAAGCTGGAGCAGGTCATCGACACCATGGCGCTGGCCAGCTGAGGACCGGCCAATCGCGCTCCTCGGCTCGGGGAGAGCTGGCCAACCGACACGCCTTCCCACGACAACTTTCGACATTTTTGACCCTTCGACGTTTGAAGTCTGTCCGTCATCACCCTCACAAACGGCAACGAACAGGCGGCGGAAAAGACTGCAAGGACACACGCGCCCAGCAGCAGCACACAGGAGAGACAGCAGAGTTTGGAACTAAGGCCACGCCGGGCCGGGCTGGCTTTTTGTTTGTTCTTTTTTTTTTTTTTTTTCTGAGCCACCAACCCAGCCCCCCAACAACCAAATCAAGCGCACCCTCAGCCTCAGCCGATATGGACCTCAGCTCAGGAGAGTGTTTATCTTCATCAAGGCCCTCATCACATCTCGACTCCTACGGGTGCAGCAGTTGGGTACTTTGGCCACGATCAGGACCGGCACACGCACACTGGTGACCAAAAACGCTCATCTAGCTGGATGCAGAGCTGAAATGCTACCGGAAAGGTGTTCGCCGCCGGCTAGTAGCTCTCCACAGTTCAAACTGTGAGCCAATAAGAATCCGGGATCTTTTATCGCGATACTCGATCCCTGAAAGGAATTTTCTGTTGCCGTCCTCCACGGGGAGGTCAGAGGTCGGGGTCAGCTACAGCGCAGCAGCCTTGGAGCTGATAAGGATTCAGTGCGTTGCTCAAAGACACTACAGCAGGGTGGATGCTTGGCAACACGTAGGCTGCCGCCACTGCAGGGACGACCAGGAGGAAGGACTTTGCAGGGAAACTCTTCCTCCAGAACCGACTCTGCAACAACATTTTCAGTTTCATAACTCCGCTTATGATTTTCAAACGCTTTTTTTTTTTTTTTCTCCCTTAACTGCCTACTCTCCCCCCGTGCTGTGCCACTTGTGTTCCTGCTGAATTTGCACAACAAAGCTAAATCAAAAGAGAGAAGAGGATATATGAATATATATATATATATAGATCTATAAATACAAACCTTTTGTTTTTAAAAACAAATTTAAAGTTGAAAAAAAAAGATGTTTTCCATAGTAATGTACAAAAAAAAGTTTGAGAAGAGGATTTGATATTTCCAAGATGACAAATTATGAAAACACAAGGAAAAAGTCGTCCTGTGCCATGTTTTACTTTGAATGTTGTTTAGTGCAAAGAGACTTCTTTTTGTTAGATGAGATGTGCTATGATGAAAATGTTGCTTAGTGACTCAAAGTGAGAGTTTAATTATATACATTTGTATGTATACATATATATATATATGTATATATACATATATATATGTATATTACACCGACCTACAGTGCTTTTGTGTTTGTTTTAGAGAAACCAAATACATCGAGGCCTGGTCAGCTGGTTTAGACGACACAAAAGACATTCCCGTGGAAGCCGGCCTCGCGCTCTGGTAGCAGACAGCTAAAGAGGCACGAGCCGGTCATATGGACATTTGGCACACCGTGCTCTACGACTTCTTGATCTAGTTTTCTAGACTCCTCTCTGGAAAAAAAAAAAAGCGCTCCAAAATGACAGCCAGCTTTGGTGTGCAGAAGCAAGGTGAAACCGCATCGTCTCATCCCTCAGCTTGTTCTCTCGTCTGCAGTGAAAGACGCTCGAGCTAAAGGTTCCCACTTTTGAAATGTGAATGTGGTTTATGAAAAGAAGATGAAATGTAGCCTGATTTATGTTCAGTGATTTCGTACTAGTCGAAGGCCTTTCTCTTTTTTTCGTTTTGTGGTTTTATAGGGTTAAAAAAAACGAAAAAAACAACAACACATTAAATGTTTCCTTTACGGTACGTGCTGATCCGCATTAACTTGCAGTGCTTCGAAAAAAAACATGCATTCATAAACGTCACATTCCTTTCTCCTATGAGTGTAAAAAAAAAGGTACAAGGTTAATAACAAAACAAAGATTGAAAGACGTGAAACAAAACCAGAGTAATATGTACTGTGTGTGGTCATCCATCCTGTAAGAGCTTGTTGTGAAATGTAGAGCACTAAACCGGGCATATCAACAACCGGATCAGATGGATGGGGTTAAGATCAACTCCCTATTTGTTTGGTTTGAAAGCAAAAAATAAAAAATACTTTAAAAAAGTAGGTTAAAATGCATCAAATGCAGCTTTTAGAAATACACGTCTTCAAAGGAAAATCGTTACAGATGCCTCGAAACCATTTTCTTTTTCTTCCTCTTCAGCAGTGCTTCCCTCTATTTCTCCCCCCCCCTCTGCCACAGAGAGGAAAGGCCTTTAATCGGCTGACAATAATCGTCTATAGTCCTCTGTTTTAATCCAGATCAAACAGCACAGAACTTTGCAGATGCATCCGGAACCTCGCGGGCCAAGGCCAGCTGTGAAAGGCCCGGTCGGTTTCTCTCTCAAAATAAAAGTTACTCAGGAAGCTCTATCTTGGTGACAGATAGTCTTCAGTACAACCAAGTGGATCTCCAGGAAACTCCCAAAACACTGTCAAGCACATGAAGAAGCCACCTGCGATACGACCCGCCCACATCCCGCTTTTTGTCACTCTACCCATGGACCTCAAAACGTGCCTATACTGGAGTAGATGCTTATTTAAAGATAGCTGGCACAGCGAAGTGTTCAGATTCTCTGACGCCACATTCACACGCTAGAGGAGTTCTTATAACCCGGAAACAAATAAAACATACTTATACGAACATTTCTTAATTGTAATTATAAATACGATTAGCCGCATTTTTATACATAACATGCCTTATGTTACGGTTGCAAAATTGTTAACCTGTCGCTAGTAAGTGCGTGAGCAAAGCACCAGATGGTATTTGTTCAGCCACAGCTGTGACTTTATTCATTTCTCGGATTGGTGAGTTTTAGTCACTTAAGAGTGTGGTACATTCAGGCATTAGCCACTTTTCTTTGTGTCTTTGAGCAGCCATGCCCCTCCAGTTTAAGCTTTACAGAATTGGCAAATAATAACCAAGTTCTGAGAAGAATGAGATTGAAATAACCCAGAATTATCATTTTTATTAGACAGTGTAACTATGAGGCACCGCTAGGTACGAGCCACATGTTAGCTGATGTCGGCTACTGCAATTGAGGCGGCTACCTAGCTAACGTGCTAGTCTAACAATAAATCTGAGTGCACATTTCCATGGTTTATCGCCATGGAAGTGTACAATATATATATTCCTGACTGTTACTGGACATCATCTCTCTCCATGGTTGCCCAAGAGTTGAAACATGGCCGACAATGGGCGTGCCACTTCAAATTTAGACCTGCGTAACACAGTTCTTTTGCAAATCTCCTTTTTTTTAAAGATACTTACCAGACCTGGACCGACCTTTAATGCATCCTAACCAAACACACACTGCTGCTGTCAAGTGAAAACTCTTTGCATTTAAAAGACGTGCATTACCCTCGATAGATTTAGGATGATTATGAAACCCTTTGAAACATCCACATCTGTAGACATTAGCCAGTAGTTATCGGTAAGATGCCAGTTTTTTATCTGCCAGCAGATGTGTGTCTGGACGGAGTGAAACGTACTGTACGTGCTTCAATACTTGAACCACGGATCTACACAGGGTAAAACAACACACAGGGCGGCTGACCAAAGCTTATTTTCATCCACAGCAGGTGAAAAAGCTCTGTGACAAGAGATTATCTCTGATCCATCTACTTTTCAGTTCTTCCACACAAGGAGTCAGCACTTAGTCACAGTCATTCAAATACTCTCTCATTGAAGGTATTCAGTGTTTGTATTTACGCTTGATAAATGGTGAGTTTGAGGTAATGTTACTTCCACAGGCAGGCGCTCAGTCACGCATTCTGTTCAATTTGATTGAATGACTGACCCAGCCTGATGTATTTATGTCTGACCGCTATTCACCGGCTCAATTGTTCTGTTGATGGAGATTTGTTAAGATAATTTTAGTGATGTGGAAATAGTAATGAGGCTTAGCTAAGGAAGGAAAAAATAAGAAGGAAAAAAAAAAAATCAGCAAGATGGCAGGAGAAGGCCCACTTGGTCTCCGGTGCTTTTGTTTTTTAGTTTTTCGCTTCTTGTTTTCTGCTTCACCACTTGTTGGGGTAAAAGATGAAACGACTTGGGCAAGGCAGAGGAAGCGCTTTGAAGACCTTGGTACCGCTTCATTCTTCATTCCGTTGCATCTGTGGCGCTCGACTTCCACATTGTGATCCACAGTGATGAAGGAGGCAGGAGAGGGGTGGAGAGAGAGAAGGGGGGAGATTCTCTCGACAATTGACCGACGCAGAACTGTTCACCGTGCCTTGTCTGGCTCGGCCCATACTGAAAATGTTTTTCTCATGTACTTAAAGGGTCTGGTACATGTCTAAAAATCTAAATATGCATTTTTACAACATCATTCAGGATGTATTTTGAAATGCAATAGTTCTGCTTTCTTTCGGTGACTGAGGTGAGAAGTTTGATGGCCAACCAATCAAATATCAGCATATGATTAGCCTAGCTTAGCATAGAAAATGAAAGAGCTAGCCTGCCTCTGTCCATAATGAAAAAAATATGCCTACAGACACCTCTAAAGCTGGCTAAGAGAACAAATTGTATCTCATTAATTTGATCTTCACATAATGTAAAACATTTTGTGGTTTTAGGGAAGCTCAAACTCAGTTTTAGGGAAGCTCAAACCACTACGCTGAGCTAAGATAAAATACTTCCTGACTCCAGCTCTGCACTTAACATCTACACATAAGACTGATATTAGAAACAAAAGTGAAATATCCTATTTCTCAAAAAAAAGAATCAGGCTGTTTTGCTTTCTTGGAGAAGAGTAAGAGAGAAGATCAATACCACTCTCATATCTGTCTGCTAAGTGTGAAGCTGGGGAGAGAATACGGTTAGCTTAGCTTAGCATTAAGACAGGAAGCAGGGAAAACGGCTTGCTTAGCTCTGCCCAGAGAAGTGTACCTACAAGCGCTGCTAAGCTAGCTAATTAACTCTTTTGAACAGAGCCAGGCTAGCCATTTCCATTTATCTGCTAAGCTGAGCTAACCGTATCCTAGCTCTAGCTTGATATTTAGCATAAGGCTTCAGATATGAAATCGGTATCAGTTTTTTTTCATGTAACTTAAGGGCATTTACCGAAATGTCTAACTATTGCTATTTTTCAACAACAATAAAAAACCATAATAATTCAGGAACCCACACCATTTTCTTCAGAAAGCTATCTCTAAATCTATTCTGAGGTGTTCGTGAAATGTACTCATTTTCAGTATGGGCTGCACCCTCCAGCATGGCTGCTACTGCAACGCACAACCTTAATACTTAATGTGCCATTTTTTTTTTTGTCCCATCCCTCTCCCCAACAGCGACACTCAAAGTTTCGGCAAGTTTCTCATCCTTCCAGTTCTCTCCAGCTTCCACACCTGCTGAGTTCACTTCGATTAAAGTACATTTCAGAGAAGGAGCATAGGATGTAAAAAAAAAAAAAGCCTTCACACACAGATTAAAGAAGAGAGTGGTAGAAAGAAGAAAAGATATCTTAAGAGTTTTAATACTTTATGAATTCTGATACCTTTTTAAGAGTTTCAGACTTGAAGCTGCTGTGACAGGTTTTGGCTGTTTCACGCCCGTGTAAATATCCTGCTCTTTCCTATTTTGCAGATTTATTACGTGTAAATAGACACGCATCAAGGAGAGATTAAACATGTTTTTTGCTAAATCTGTCTCGTCTGATGTTTTCATTTCCCTTCCCCATCCCTATATAGCCTCCCCTCTAAGTTGTGGATTTGAAAGTTGTGAGAAGTTTTAGGTTTATCTCAAGTGCACGTCACCACAAAAGGACTAGAAAGATCAAAAGCAGCACATATGAGACTAAAATATTATTGTACTCCATGCATTCTGGCAGAGCAGAATCTACTGCTTCTGTTTGATTTCCCTACTTTCACCACGGTGATGGTGATGAGGACATTGACAAAGATATAAAAAATGATAATGAGCCCTTTGCAGACTTAACTGTCAGAAATCCCTTCCTGAAGCGAGCCAGGAAGATGCAGAGCACGGTTTTCAAGAGAACAATCACCCATCCATATCCACTCACTTTCCCACCCTTGTCAAGCGACTGAAATTGTCCCAGTGAGTGCGAGGCCAGTGAATCCTTAAATGACACTGTCAGAGATGTCGCAGTTATGATGTGATAGATGGGTTTCAGGTGCTTAGTGTTCCATTTATCTTTCATATACTGTAAATCTTTCAAAACAGATCATAAATAATGTAAATCTCAACAATACAATATGTTTAACATTGGAATTCACTAGGTTGAGAAAAAAAGGGTATATATATATATATAAATTCATATACATATATATATATATATACACACACATTTCCTTTCTTCAGTCCACCACGTTGGTCCAGACTAAAATATCTGCTGCACAACTGCTGGATGGATTGCCATTAAATATTTTGCAAACATTCAATGTTCCCAGAGGATAGATCCCTAGCACTTGGATGATTCCCTGACATTTTATCTAGTGCCACCATAAGGTTGACATTTTATGAGTTTTTTTTCATGAATTTCTTATTGAATGGATTGGCGTGAACTTTGGTACAGATATCCGTAGTCCCCAAAGGATGAATTCCATTAAAAAAACGTTATTTACCATTTATCTAGCATCACCAGCAGTTCAAAGTTTTCAATTTTAATGGAGTGAAATATCTCAACATTTACTAGACGGATTGGCACAACATTTCGCGCTGACCTTCATGGTGCCCACAGGATGAATCCTAATCACGTTGGTGGTATTTTAGTATAATTTCTTACTACTGAATGGATTGCCATGGAATTTGGTACAGACATTTATGTTCCCCTCAGGATGAGTTGTAAAAGTGAGCACCTGACTTTTCATCCAACAGGAGACATTTTTAAATGTGTACTGTTCATCAACCACATACTTGAAAAACTGATTTTCCCATCAGCCGCAGCTGTACTGAATTTAATGATTATTAGCAAATGTTAGCATGCTAGCTTCCCAAACATAAGATGGTGGAAATAATACCTGCTAAACATCAACATGCTGACATACTGATGTTAGCAGTTAGGATGTAGCTCAAAATCAAGCTGTGCTTGAGTACAGCCGTACACAGCTGCTTGTGTGTCCGTAGATTCTTGAGCCACGTTCACGTAAAATTTTGATTTATCGTACTTCCGAGTTACAAACTTGTAAATGGCTCGTACTTCAACATTAAATTCGCAACTATGGCTGGGAACCAATATAACCAACTTGGGGCTCAATGATTTCGAAAGTGCCTGAACAGAGAGCAAAAGGGGGAGGTCTCAGGCAAAGTCTTTTCATTCAATGGGATTACAGCCTGTTTAAATCCAACATTTTGAGAGTGCAATTCTTGCGCTGTATAGTGCCCTCAAAGGGTCCAACAATGGGACAGAAACATTATCTCCAGGGCACGTACACCGCTTCAGGGCGCGTACACTGCTTTGTGATGACAATCAGACAAGATTAATCAATCAATCAAACACTGTCACATTTCATAGATGCAAAAAATGACTGTTGCGTGACTCTACATCCGTCAGCAATGACACAAAATGACAATGATTGTCCACGCTATGGAGCCAACGGCAGTGTCCATTTTGATTTCAGATAGCTGCTTTGGTGCGTTATTTATGTCTGCTGCTGCTCTCTCTCTCTCTCTCTCTCTCTCTCTCCCCCTTCATCCGTCCTTCCCGGAGCAAATGGTACCCAAACAGATCAAGTCCTGTTTCTCTCCTCACGTCCCTCCGACTGTCCATTACCAGTTGGAAAATGTAACATTTAAAATGTGTCGAGCCCGCCCCCTCGGGGGCCGGGGGGTTTGACAGGCAACCCGTCAATCAAATTAAAAAGCCCATTACGAAAACATAAAGAGGAGAGATTCAGACCTCCGGAGAGAATCTGACCTGGATATCACAGACACCTCGTCTTTGCTCTCAATGGGATTGACCTCTCTTTATTACCCAAAGTGATTTTTTTTTTGTCTTCCCTCCACCTGTGGGGCCATCTCAGACTCTTATTTCTTCCTCTGCATGGGGAGGTTTCAAGCTGAGCGTGGACTGAATACAGATCGTAGCATTGTAATTATTTCTATTCTCTTTCTTTTTTCCCCTCTGTATCCGTCTTGCCTGTCTCTGATCTATTTTATTTAATTTTTTCCCATTTCCCCTCTTTCTACCTACTGTGGTCCTTCAGAGAGGCAGAGTTTCCACAGGAGTTTTCCCTCCCACTCCTCTCCGTCCACTCCTTTTTTATTTGCCTCTTGCATGTTACTTTGGATTGCCTGCTGTAGCACTTGTCACAGTGGGTAGAGCACAGCAGTGTGTAGATAAAGCCACGGGTTGCACACACTCTCACAGACAAGCAGACACCCCCTCCCATCGCCCCTAGCCCAAATGTCTTGCGATGTCTTCAAGTATCTCCGGGCATCAGATTCCCATGTTTGAATATTGCTTGTTGCGATAATCTCTCTCTCTCTCTCTCTCTCTCTCTCTCTCTCTCTCTCTCTCTCTCTCTCTCTCTCTCTCTCTCTCTCTCTTGTTTTATTTGGGCTCAGAGGCTTCCCTGGCAATTCAATCACCCCGACCACTCTCAACACGAACACTCGGCCTTCCTCCGAGATGCCCCAACACATTATAAACTGACATTGGCTTGGGCCACACATCGCCGACTCTCAGCTGGAGATCACACTGGAATAGGACCCCTCTGTTTCTCTAGAGTGGAGAAGAGCATAACAAGAGAGAGTGAGAAAAAATAAGATAGGCAACAAGAGGTAAGAGGGACAGAGAGGGGACAAGTGTAGACTTCGGAGAGAGAGAGAGAGAGTTGACTTTGGTTGCCTCGGAGGACGCGGGAGGTTAATACTGCCTCTCTCGTTCCGTCTTCACATGAAGCCGCAATAAATGACGACCAGCAGGGGAAATAAGACCGTGGTGCAGAATCAGGGCGGCAGGCTGAGTCACGTCCGCCCCTCGCTGCTTCCTCTCCGTCAAAGCCGAATTAAGTGCGCTGCTAAGTTGTGACTGTGTGGGCGCATGTCTGGATGCGCCAACAGAAAGTACGTGAGCTTGCATGATTTAAACTAATCACTGATCCCAATGGCAAAAAAAAGCAGTTATTCAACCTACAGACTGTTCATGTGACATTTGCCGTACTGAGCTCTTGACGTCCGACAGGTCTGTCAGGTGGAAAGGGAACAAATGGGTTTTGTTGATTCCTGATGTGCTTTGGGAGAAAGGGACCTCAGACTTTAACGTAAAATTGTGAAATGTTTTGCTTGATTGACAGGTCTGTCAACATTTGTACTTTTCATGCCAGAATAGAAATTTCTGTAAGTGCCAATAGAAGTATTTGTACAAATAAAACTGAAAGAAGTCAAGATAAATTGTCGGCCTGTCAAGGGATCTTGAACTCTGCACCACCTCCTCATTTTTACTCTCTGCCTCCTTCGACAAAGGGACACATCACTCTGTGCCTTGGGGTTCATTGGAATTGGATGTAAATCACAAAAATTGCAGGCTTGTCCACTCACACAGAATTCCGTAATACTGGGCTGGTTTGGACCCACTTTTCAAATATCCCCAATTTCACACTCGTCTATTAAATCAGCCGTGAATTACTAGGAAAAAAACGAGTGGTGGAGACGTCCCATTAGAAACAGCAAGAAAAAGGTGTGTTAGTACTTTTTTTTAGCCATGCTAGTGCCGTGACTCCAGGGATTGCAATGTGGGCCAGTCAGTCTGTCAGTGGTGGGTTTTTTTTTTGGGTCCACAGACTTTGGTCCGCACAGAAATATTTCAACACCTTGGATGGATTGCCATGAAATTTTGTACAGATGTCCGTGCTTCCCAGAGGACAAGTTCTAATGACTTTGGTGATCTAATGACTCTTCAAGAAGCACCACTATAAGGTTAACCCAACTCGAGTGACATCGAGGGAAATGTCTCAAAAACCTCTTGGATTGCCATGAAATTTGGTACAGACATTTATAGTCCCCTCAGGAGGAATTTGTAATAACTTTGGTGATCCCCCAGACCTTCTCATCAGGTCGAAATGTTCAACTTGTCCAATACTTTGTGAGGTTCCCCTCAGCCTCAGCTGTACTTTGTGTTTGCTGCTAATTACTGCCAAATGTGAGCGCGCTAAATGTTAAACATTAAACCTGCAAAATATCGGCATGTTAGCGTTGTTATTGTGAGCAGGGCATACCGCTGGAGACAATGAAGAAGCAAATGTGGCATTAGGAATTCAGCTTGTAGTTCAGCTCAGGCTATTTTCACCAACTGCAACCTCCCCCCCCCCGCCTGCTTCACTCCTCGCCGTCCCCGCAGGAGCTCACTTCACCTTTCCTCTCACTAGCCGCCGAAGCTATCCTCACACTTTCATCTCTCTCTGTCTCAGCAGGCAGGGACGGATGCTCAAACAAACTAGTCATCTTAGACCCCCACCCCCCTGTGCTCTCTCTCTCGCCTTTCCATCCTCCTCTGTCACTCTTCCACTTCCCCTGTCTTCCTTTTATCTCTTCCGACCTCTCATCTACCCCCTCCCTCTCACGCCGCCTCTGCTCTCCCTGCGCCCCCTGCTTTTCTCTCTCTCTCTCTCTCTCTCTCTGTATCACTTGGCTTGGCTGCAGGCAATGCTGCGGTATTGGAAGCAGCATGGGTCTTGAGGAGTCATCTGGTACTAAGCAGAGCTAAGCCCGGCTTCCGAAAAGCATCTTAGCACTTTGGTTTGGAGAGGTTCACAAAGACGATCAGACGACAGAGGGGTAAAGCTGAGCACTTGGCCTCGGACACCTCGAGATCGGGATGAGATGAATTGAGCTAACAAATATTTGGTCTAATTGGGAAAATTTGGCATCAGATCTGCCACTATGCAGCTCTCTAACGTGACTCCACCCACAGCTTGGGAACTATACCTTTGCAAAAGTGCTCCGTATTTTTCTCGCAAGCCAATCAGAGCAGAGATGGGTGCTAAAACGGAATGTTTTAAGGCAGAAGGTGATGACAGGTATATTCAGACAGACATAAACATGTTCTAGTGGCAACCCAAAATACAAGCATGGATCTGAAAATTAGCATGATATGTCCCCTTCAACCACGTGTTTATTATTGTAACCTTGACAACAAAGGTCTCCTAACCTTAAGGAACTAATTTTAATCCAAACCACAATGTTTACCTAAATCCTTGCCTCAACCTAACCAAACATTTAGCATCACAAAACAATCCTGATCTGATACCCCAATTGGGGTGCAGTCGTTTTAGTACAATTAGCTAATTTTGTCCTTTGACTTGGAGGATTTTTTCTCATTTTCAATAACTCTTCTGACTTTTTAATATTTAAAAAACTGTAAAACAAATAAAAAAACGAAACATTCAACGTTTTGTTCTACAGGGCAATGACACGCAACTCATTTTAGTCATTTAATTCGGAGGACTCTGAAGGTGATCCTCCCACTAATGAGTAAAGTGCCAACTTCAATTGTTTCATTTTTTTAGTTGACAAGAGACTCGAGCACAGATAATGTTAGAAGTTAAGCTACATGTGATAGCCAATGCAGGCTTGTTATGTCTGCGTATTCTGTGTCTTTTGACCTCTTTTGCCTTCTTGTGTTTCAATTTCTGCTCAGTGCACTTGGTTGCCAGTTTATTAGGGACACCTAGCTAAAACTAAAGCGGTCTAATACACAGCCTACGATAAATCCTACTTTAATGACTAATATAATGTGCCGTTTTTATTAAAACTATTTTGTGTTGATTAAACTTTATGACCATTTTGGAGGCTGGGCCCTGTTAGATTGCATCGCATTATACTGAAAGACCTTTCTATTATTTTGTGTATATTCATTGATATAAATGGGCTGGAAAACATTTTAAATTTATTGCAGGGCTGTTGTATTAGACTGCATTAGTTTAGCCAGGCTGACATAATAAAGTGGCAAGCGTTTATTAATTGGACCTGTGGTTTGACTGCAGAGCAGTTAGCTCTATCAATACCCTTTCTATCAAACGTTCACGGTACACGCTTTGCAATGGAGTTTTGACTTGGGATTGAAGGAAAAATGTGGGGAGCAAAACAAGCAGAAAGATCAAGTACAGTGCTTCCCCACATTGTCTTGCGCTGTAATCCCAAATGCTCGCATTAGTATGAAACACTGGAGCTTTCATACTGTTTCTGATCTCCTATGGTAAAGAAGTTCTTTTGAATCTCGCTGTTTTCTTTCCAATCTAGTCCTAATAAGTTCCCTATGTGCACCCCACCCTTACAAGTTTCTGCCAACCTCCTCTTGCCTGAGGATGGTACCTTCCCTGATACATAAGGTCACACCAGCATCGTCTTTCACTTTACAGGCATTTTACCAAGAAGGTGTAGCGTGTGCTGCAGGTTTGCATCATCTCTGCCCACATCACAGGCTGCTTGGAGTCAAGGTCACGGAAATGCAGGGCATTATGTGTCATTATAATTACCATAATTAGATTTTTAGGTGAGGGACCCCCGAAACGCTCCAATATCATCAAGACTACTTCAACTGTTCTCTAATATTAGGAAGGACATTTTTATACTGTAGTTAATACAGTTTCAAGAGCCACTTAAGTGGAGCTGAGGGGCAGCAGATGGCTAGTGAGAGAAACTTTCTCTGCATACGGAACATATTTGGTTGCCTGAGATAACGTCAAACCACTCAGAATGTTTGTGTCACTGTGATCACACAATGCAAACGTTTCAACTCCCCAGGTTCAGAGAGACAAGACGGTTAATCATTGTAAAGACTGAAGAGGTCAGTTCCTAGATATCATATATTAACTCTGAACATAAATGGAATTCTTATACTATCTTCGTGTGAGTTGGCTTACTGAGAAAGTATCAGGTGGTAACCGTAAACAGGTCACGCCAGGGGTTGGCACGCGGTACTGTCGCCAAACTTCCATTCATCGAAATGAAAGTGGTATTCACAAGAGTGTGACGGCTAAGAGCAGAAGCCATTTATATGGCAGAGCTCAATTGAAATAAAATTGTACTGGCAGATAAAAAAATAAAGATCACAGTATGTTTTTTACTCCTTGTTGAGCACTGCGATAATTCTATTGTTCAGTTGAGCGACTGAAAATTTGTCAACAACTATAAACAAAAAAGTAAATTATCATCAACATGTATTGGCGCTGCCGTACACGCAGAGTAACATTTATGATGGAAAACGGTGGAAAACGGGTCTCGCATTTTTGTGGTAAAGAAGAAGAAACAGACGGCTGCTACAACAACACCGAGGAGGGCAATGAAGGCACAAACTTCAAAGACAAGTCCTGGGATGAAGTCCTGGGATGAAAACAGGAAATTGGTGGGAGTAAAAGTTACAATGACCGTGGTTCTGGGCTAATATTGATGCTAGCTAGCACCGCTGCCGACAGGTTTAGTGTTAATTGACATGCGCCACCAGCTAGCTTAACTGTTGCTCCTTCTTTCCGCTTGTATTCATGAGTCTGGGGCGTAACGTAACTTGAAGCAATACCTAATGCGATGAAGACCCAGGTCTTTATCATATGGTGGATATATCGGATTATAGTTGGATTTTAGTCTGCCGGTGGATGCTTCCACACAGAGGACCATACACCTGGTTAAAGCTAAGACGGCCCGCTGTGTTAAAGCCTTTTTATCGCTGGTTTAATGAGCACTGCTGCGGTGCTTTTATGCTTTGCTAATTGGTAAGCTAAAGCTGGAGGCGCTGTGCACAGTGTGTGACTCGCGTGGGCCACAGCTAACATAAGTGTACATCTTAACTAATTAGTTTGAGGATTTTGTGATGATGAGAAAGTGACCAACAGGTGTATGGTGTGTGAGTTGTTGCTGTGAGTCTTTTGCAGCTGTTTTACTGTTGTTGATGTTACAATGTATTGACACATACATGTTGGAAGATTTCCCTTTTCAGCAATGCAACCATCTAATGTTTTTTTTTGCACTGAGCATATAGTTATGTGTCTCGGTTTTATATACTAGCCAAGCCTAGACCGTCAAAATGCCTGCTGTGAGAAAGGCCCACACAAGTTTATGTTTCATGGGACCAGTCAAATATATATCTTATTTTATTTTCTGTTGAAAGCTTTGTGATTAAGTAGGCTGACATCTTTTAAGAGATGTAGTATTTGTCAGATTTTATACATCCAGAAGACTTCAGACAGATTATCAAATATAATTTGACAACTACTGAAAAGTGCCGTCAACAGCTGCATGCTCTGTGAAAGATTGTGGCTTGGTTTCTCATTTTAATTACTGTGATTTATTGATTATTAGTTGCGCCTGTATATTTGCTCAGTGTCTCAATGAATACGTTCAATGTTATTTCTGTGTTATTCTCTTAAATCTAACGTTAAATTGTGCTGCTGATACTGTGCAAGTTTCTTTTTGTTTAGCCGGCACTCTGAATTACTAGGCCACGGTCGACGCAGTCAAAAAAAAATAACTTGGTGCTGCCACCGTAGTCTCGTCTCGTCTCTTCCTTTTCATCCTTCATTGCAGAGGTAGCTGCCGTTTCATTAGCTTTTTGATGTTATGAATATTAACACCATTCCTGGGAAATTTTTGCAAGGGACCCAAAACACTTCTTTTAAGTCACTTATAGCATTGATTACTGCAGATTTAAATACATGTTAAAAAAAGGGTTTCCGTTCATATCTCAGCAGGTGTCCTTTTTTTGGTGAAACATGGAACTCATCTCTAATTATATTATACAGTATATTGCCACAAAGTTAGATTCTTGGTCCCTTACTCTTCTCTTACTCACCAGGTCTAACTCGGTGTGTCAAACTCTGGTTCTGAAAAGTGAAGCCAATGGAGAAGTTCCTTTAACCTGCATTCTTTCAAAAGCCAGCAGGGGGCGACTCATCTGGTTGCAAAAACTGATTGTATTGAAGTCTATGAGAAAATTACCCTAATTCTCACTTAATTTATGACTGAAGTAAGCATGAGTTTATGGTCTCAATCTTTAATTTCAGGTCTTCTTCAATACGGCATGATGTTCATTTAGTTAATTATAGTCCCATTTAGAGTCAAAAAGGAAATAGGGTATGCTTTAGGGTGTGGCTAAATTGCGATTGACAGGTCAATACCACGGCGTTGTCCGGTCTGAGAGTTGTCCATGTTTATGTGTGACAACTTTAACCTTTTCACTGTGTGTTTTCAGTTGATGAAAGTTAATTGTAAGATTCTGATCACCTAAAAATTTGTTATTCAGAGTTCGATTGTACTTAGCTACACCCTCTTGTGTCACTTCTGGTTCCAGAAAAACAAGATGGTGATGGACAAAATGTCGAATTCGAGGATTCAAAACTGTAGTAAATAAACCAATCGGTGACATCATCACTTCTTAAATACAGTCTATGGTCTTCCAACCTTGGTTTAGTATATCATATGACTTAATGCTGGGCTCTGTGTTTCCATATAAGGTCACTTGCTCTAATGAAAGACCTCTGTGCCTTACGGACATAAATTGACAATAAATGAAATGCTACTGGGACACCAAATAAATTGATTACTCATTCAGCCTTATGTTGGTGGCTCAAGTGTTAAGCCTGCTCCTAGAAATCTGGGTGATATTAGATCACATCTGGTTGTGAACTCATTCTTCGAAACATGTCCTTGTTTGCTCTCTTTTAGCCCGTCTGCTTTTAGAAGTAATTTAGCAGAATAGCTTTGAGGCATGTGTTGGACTAGCACCAAATTACATCTGCGAGCTCTCACTTCCTTATGAGCCCGACGGCAGACAGGAATCCTTGGGTAGCGTTCTGTTTAGAGCGAGAAAAATCCCGGCTAGAGGCAGGGTCGATGAAACCTTCACAGTGCGGGGCCATCAGCAATGTTTAAAAGGCCGCCTGAGGAGTGTCGGAGTAGCCGTCACAGCTTTTTCTTTCTTGAAGTCGGTCGGACAGAAATTAATCTTGTTGTCTTTTCCTACAACTTGCCACCATTGCCTCGCTGCAGTAATTGCAGCTCCTGACATCTGAAAAAGATAAGTGAATACTTCGTAGTCCACAGAAATACACTCAGTGGTGTACTTTATTTCCTCTTACACACAAAATAACTTTGGACGTGGCAAAGAGCGCGATATAACGCGTTAACTTTGTTGCTTTCAAATGGATCCTGGTCAGCTGTTTCCCCTTGAACCTAGTCTTCAAGCTAAGCAAAGCTAACCGGCTGCTGGCTGTAACTTGATCAAGTCTGTGGGATTGAACAAGACGTGTATTTTGAGGCTCCCTGATTGAATTAAACAAGTCCATATGTGCTTCGGAAAGCTTGAATCTTTCTCCAAGCTCCCTTATCTACAGAGACAAATGCGCCTATAGGAGAGCAGTACAGGACGAGGCAGGGCCGAAGAGAATCTTGCTGAAGATGACTTCACTGCACCAGACAAGGTCGAGGCACCGAGGGTCCGCATGTGTCGCATTGATTATCAAGACACGCGGCACAAGCGGCTCAGCCGACCAGCTTTACAGACTCGGAGACTGCAAACTACACAAATGGAGATGGACAGGAGAAACACTGCTTAGTACTTAGCAGACAGGTGTGGCTGTCAACTAACATGACAGTGATGTACTAAGACAGTGAGTCTGGCAGACACAATGCAAGCCAGGCAAACTAAACATAGGACAGGTAGACAATTCTTCCTCGCAATAGGCTCAAGAAAGTGCAGACAGAGAGGTAGGTACACAGGCGGGGAGAAAAGATGGAGACAAAAAAAAAACGACTGACAGTCAGGCTGACAGGTAGGTAGAGTACTCATATATAGAGAAGGAATAATGAAACATTGTTTGGAAATTGCCTTGGAGGGTTGAAGATAATAAGATGGGCTAGCCAAGCATAGAGAGATATGTGGTAAAGAGAGATGTGGATTGAAGCACTTTTGCACACAGACGCTATCACTGTCCTTTCAAATCGAATAAAAAAAAAATATTTAGACTATTGGGAATACGTTGCGACATCCAGTCTCCTTTCCACTGCCCTCCTCAGTGGTCAGAGGTCATAGGTCGAGCACAGGTAGCCGTAGCCCTTCATCTGATAGTGATTAAGCTTGTGTCCCGATTCCACCTCTCGAGAGATTAAAGTCACTTTTAAAAACGAATTAGTTTGGTCTGTTTTTATCATAGCAGATATGTAATTTTAGCGTTATAAAAAAAAAGCTAAACTACAGATTTATCCATGTACTGATTGTTCATTCTTTTCAGGAAGCGATCTTGTGATGGACTTATGCAACTCCACACCTATTCACCTCATATAATTGATAGGTTAAAAGCTGTTAAAACTGCTGTGCTTGTATCCGACTCCGTGCACTTTGTCAGTGCATTGAGTCCATTAAAAGGTATGTGACAGCCACCCCATAGTAATGCACCGTGAATCATACCGTACAAGATGCCTCATGCACGTGTCCGTGCGCTCCTCGACATCCAGTCAACTGAGAGTGCACAAAGTGCCTTTTATACAGTCCTGTCTCTAACTGTTAGTCCTTGTTCTTCATATAATACTTTTTTTTCTCACATATTTACTGTTATTATATTATTTGAATTATTATTTTTCAACCACGGCCAAAATAGGCATTACATTACACCTGAAATAATTTGCATCTTTGAAGAAACCAAAAGTTGACATAACCTTTTACATCTTAACTCGCATGCAGAAACCGGTATAACGCCCCCACTTTCATTTATTCTTTTTAATCTTTCGAAATTAAACAATGTGTGAGATTTAGTGGCATCTAGTTGTGTGTTGCAGATTGCAACAAACTAAATACCCCTCTGCTCACCCCTCCCTTTCCAACCGTGTTGGAGAACTACGGTGGCCTTCAGGTCAAGAACAGTTATCTTTAGCATTTCAGTACAACTAAGACTTACTCTTATCAATACTACATGACTAAATCATTGCTTTTAAAAACATACATATATTATTTTAAAAACAAATAAATTAACAGGGTTAGAATGTATTTATAATCTAGATATATCTAAATATTGTTTATAAAGCAGCAACAGTAATGTTTCCAAAAGCAAATTCACAATATAAAGTAGTTAATACTTCACTGGAAACAAATGTACAATGTTGATAAAGTAAATAACATTTCACAAGCTGTGGGTACAGTCTGAAAATTTGATAACATGGAACCTAATTCATCCTCAAAGATATTTGTGGGCCAAAGATGCTCAGTATAGATATTAAAATAGATATGTATAGCAGCAGGATATCTCAAATGTAATTACACATTGAAATAACAGTGGCCTTACGACGTTGGCACAATTTGTTATTCAAAAACCTACAAGCTCCACATTCTGAAGGTCATTATTCAGAGTTAAAAGATGATCCGCTTAATTTATTGATATGATTTTCACTGTGAGTGATATGCTCGTTCTGTATAGCCCTGTAGTGGCTTTGCCATTGGTCTAGTTCATGTGATATACCAGTTAGCTGTCATCGCATGAACCCAACTACCTGATAAAAATAGATAAAATGATAAGGACCACCTGAATGCACCATTAAACAACTGATCAGGATGTAATGAATTATGTGAACTGGAAGACCCCAAGAGCGTTTGCAGGTCCAGGTTGTAAAGTATACTGTTTTTAGACGTCTTGGTCTGGCTGTGAGATGTAGAACCATCCTTATAAATAAATATATATATATATATATATTTATCGACCTACTTTGTATATACATAGTATCATATCTCAATTTAAGTTGATTCACTTTCTGTTGAATTCAAAGATTAAGATCAAGATTACCATGGATTTTTTTGATAGAAAAGTGTTTTTATAAATTAGACAATTTTTGATTCAGGGGTATTTCAGTGGCATTTCAGGTGTTTGAGAATGCTTGACCTCTGTGTGCTTTATAATACTGTGAGGCTTCAGGTAATAAGATGGGTTTGTGCTATTTACCATTTATGTTGGCACAACTGTTATGCAGAGTTAACAACACGTTGCATCACCGGTCCGTTTTATGTTGGACTTTAAGTAACGCAGCGGCGTTTGAGACTGTCTCATCCACCGTGTAATTGCCCAAACTGTTCTATAAGTAGCCACAGTATTAACACTCTTTGCGTTTAATGTTGCTCTCTGTGCTGACACCAAATATTCAGCTAACTCAACCAACCCTGCCGTTGGCTAAGGAAGTGGCCAGTCTTCATGATTGATTAAAAATTGCTTTCTGTGACGTGATTGGCAGTTAGAACGTTAAATCAGAATTTCACATTTTATTATCAAGAAAAATCTTCATGATGAAATGTTTCATCTGCCAGTGTTGGTATCGTTTCTATCAACCAATCCATCGAGGGCAAACATAACTGACACACCCAACCAACAGCACTGTAATCACGCTATGTCCACTCACACGGAATAACTAAAACATTTTGTAGAAGTAGGGCAGGAACTACACAGTCAACTCGCCTCTGTTATGTATTCATTAGTCTCTTGCGCACATACATAGGAAAAGCAAAACCCACGCCACAGTTTTGAAGTAACATCTAAAAATAAAGATGTTTGGGCAGCAAACACACAGGATATGCATATGTATCAAGCATAAAGCTTTCCCTGTGACATGTGCAGAGCGTGTGGAGAGGCACTGACTCAGAGCTAAAACGCCTCTCTCTCGCCCGGAGACAAATATTGTACGCTGGCAACGCACAGTAGACGAACAGAGCAGAACGGGAATCAAACAGCACTGCGGCGTCTGCCCCACTCGTCTGCTGCTAAAGGTCAGGCAGATGAGGCTGACCTGAAAGGCGCTTCAACCACGGGTGGGAGGCGAAAACACTAGCATTGGCGGTTAATGGTTCTGGTTTGACGCAAAGTATAGCCCGCTTGCAATCTCGCCAGATCTCCATGGAAAGACTGTGATTTCGGCTCTGGCTTTCAAGACCCACGGACTGCATCATATGTGAAAGTGGCTGAGTGAATGAAAGCTTGCAGCATCTTCAACAGCCACGCAGTTAATTATTCATAGTGCCGCACCATTCATTGATGATGTTTTACACACAAAGTCCATTAAGCTCGGATGTCTCAACAAGCGTGTCAAAGCCATCTTAATGTATACCGAGTCGAGGAATACAGAAACTGCTTGTTTTCTGTCTTTCTCTCCCGCTCATTCTCCAGAGCCCTTGAAGCAGGAGGCGAATGCAACCTTGGTTGACGGCATGTTTCAGCGTTTTTGGATTTTGAAAATGAATACGATTGTGGGAGCGAGGTAAACTCCCGGAGAGTGTGATTTGCAGCAAAACAAGGTTTGGTTTTTAGTGACATGGCAAATGAGGAGAAAGCATTTTCATTTCACTTTTGTTTTCATTGTGTTACCGTTATCAGCAGGGTCATCAGGGACGACTATATATTTGAGTGGCCTCAGGGACTGAGATCTGACAAAGGTATTTCTGGGACCTCTAGGGTTGGGGATCAAGAACCGGTTTTGAGTTCCCGAATTGTAGGAGGCAAACGTTTGTTAAAGTCGTCGAGAATGACAAAGCCAGACATTTCTCCGTTGGACGGACACGTCTCCAGTGGTTTAATTAAAGGTAACCATTTTTATGTTATTCTACTGTTAGTTGTTGGTATTGTTATTTGTTGTTGGATGAAAAGCTATTTACTAGGAGTGGTGTGTTTTATGCATCCAGGTAAGTGTTGTGGTGAACGAGGTCCTATTTATTCCTCCGCGCCAGCTACAGTCGTGGCATCATGTGTTTGGGTTGTCCATCTGTTGTCCTGTGTCCACCTGGACACAAATGTGAACCAATATGATTTTGGTGGTCAAAGGTCAATGTCACTGTGACCTCACAAGACGTGGTTTTAACTCAAAAGTTCATATGCTAATTATAATAAGTTCACACAAATGTCCAATTGAATAAAATGATGAAGTGATGACATTTTGAATAGACATGGACGTAAACTGCAACATGACTGGTTGGCGGAGGCAAACAACCGAGAGGCGGTAGTACTAGTTGTGACATAATAACAGCTTGTGACAATTCTTCTTATCATTGATGAATTGTAGACCTATATAAATGCAAATTATTAGGGTTGGGGGAGGAAATCCTGATCCAGGAATATATTGCATTGCTTCAATACTTCAAATATTACCAAATATCTAAACTTGTATTTAAATATGCAGGCAAAGGCAGTGTTTGCCTGCAAATGCCAGTTCAGGGTAGGAGTCACTGTTTTTGCTTCCGCCATGCAAATTTAGTCGTGTCACTCATATATTGGTCCATCTTTGTCTTTCGCGCTTTCTCCCATCATCAGACTCGGACTGCATCAGCGTTATGTCTTTTCATTGTGGTGTCTCCTCTTCTCCTCGGCTTGCTGCAGGCTCTTCTTCTACCTCCCAAACGGCCGGTTGCTGGTGCAGATGTTAAATCAGGCGGACAACCTTAAAATGAAAAGGCATTTCATTAGTCAAATATGCTGATGCGTCGTGCACAAGCTAAAGTAGTGTGGCATAATGATAGTGAATCTAATTTCAATTTAACCTGATTTAATCATTTAAATATTAAATCTATCATCCTATTCTATCCTCTTTTAGAGCTGTGTTTATGCACAGCTGTAAGCGTGTGTCTTGAGCAGTAGACCCCCTGAACACCGCTCAGCTTCCCGGGTTCTATCTTCAGCGACTCCCTGCACAGCTTCAGTCGTGAACAATGGATGCTTGCTTGGAATTTGGAATTGCAAAGATGTCCGTTGCTAGAGCTCGAACAAGACTTTAAAATGTCGTCTACTTCGGGGCTGGTTTAGTCGGGCTTCATTCATTTTCTGAGACCTTCGCCATCATCTACTTTAATAGGCCTCATACGATGCACTCTACTATGTTATTTCTCACTTTCTTTTCTCCGTTATTTTTGTGTAGTTTGGGGTGTGGTTGAGGATGTAGATGCCAATTTATGAATAGGCTGGGCTACTCAATGTTTTTTATACAAATAATTGCCTTAGCCCCAGATGTTCCCACATTCCTCCTTATGTATCATTTGAACTGTTGCAACTGTTTTCCAAGCAGCGAAAAACAGCTTCATCATGTTTGACTGGTCAACAAACATTCACTAAACTAAGTTAGCTAGTTAGTTTGGTCTCGTCTTTTTTTTACGCCATCAAACAATAGCCTGCTATGTACACGTGTTTGATTTTTCATGCCTTTTTTTTTTGCCACCGTGGTGGGCCAGTTTCAGATTGCATATTTGGCACACTGCCTTTGTCTTGTAAATTGCTCAACATAATGTGTTGCTGCACAGATTCTGCATTTTGTCTTCCCTTCAACTGCCAAGGTGAACTGAGGCATGACGTTCACTGCTGTGAGTAAGAGGGATATTAGGCGCGAAGGTGAGATTATAAATATTTCCACATTTTAACAGTGCAATTAAAAAGAAGAAACAAGAATGTACTGACAAAAATGTATTTTGTAGTCCGCCTTTATTGATAACCTGCATTTAGCAAAAAACATTGGAGCCATCGGTAACACCTGTGCTTTTCTTACTATGATTAGTCAAATAGTTAACTGTGAGAAAGGCCTATGCATTCAGTATTTTGGCTTTTAATCCCTGAGTAGGGATTCTCCCTGCTCTTGCCTGTTCTATCTTGCCTCGATGACATACGATATCCCTGTCCCTTAAAGAAGCTGTACATTTTACCGAAAAGGCAAAAATATTCACCTTTTTTCAAGTATGTCTCAGATAAAATGGGACTAAACCTCTTAAGATGGGCATACTGTATGTTTGCACTGCACATCGTTAACATCAGAAGGACCAATGTTATGTATCCAAAGTTAATGTGATCATTACTGAGGGTGGCATTTCCCTACTGATTTCCCTCAGCACAACAACTGTAGCCCTAGGAGAAAAACATTACTATAAACTATGTTCAGTCTCAAGGTTGAAACCTCTCCTTGTGTACTATTTCTAGGTACACTCTAGGTTTTATTAACGCAGGAACACAAAATCTGACTTTTAAATCAATGTGACTGAGATCAGACGTAATCAAGATTTTCAGCCGAAAAATACGGGGAGTGAATGCACGATCAGATAAAATTATATCATATAATTTATCAGCTCATTTAGGCTAGACAGGAATAACAACAAAACTGTCACTTGCCGCTGGATCTGTACATTCTGCCCAAACTGTAGTGCACATGCGCAAACTAGTACCACACACATGTTGTCAAACCCACTAGTGCACCCCCTTTTTCCCTGATAATGCTGTCAACATCAACTCCCTGTTTAAATCGGCAGGAGGACAGCTACTTACCTTTAGCTGTTAGCAGCCGGTGGGCAGCAGAGTCCTGCTTGGCTAAATAACGGAGCTAACAGCCGACGTAAACGGAGGTTGCATTGTGATGAGTTCAAGCTCTATTCAGTAAAACATTTTAGCGGGCGAGGGAAGATTAACGTTAATTAATTCCCTTTATTGTGATGTGTTTTTATGCAAATAACCATGATAGACACACTGACTTGTGAATGGTTTAAATAATTGTTTGGGACGGTTCCGATGGTGAAGAAAAAGGTTTTCTCACATATATGGGTGTAGACTAAAGATTAAACTCTTGGCATTAGGTTCCTTCATCCCTCGCTGACCAAACTATCATGTTTTCTCTCTGGGTTACAGAACATATATGTCGGGGACCTCCCCATAAAGATCTAATGTGTATAGAATGTTCGCAATCAGTGCTAACAGCTGTGTGAAGAAAAGAAAGAAAGCGAATGTAGAGCACGGGCGAGCGAGCGGCAAGCAGGACTTAGCGAGGCAGCGTATGAAAGGCCACAGGCTGGCCAGGTGAGTGAGAGTGCAGACAGCGAGAGCTGCAGAGTTCAGAAAACCCCGTCTGTGCTCTTTTTCTCTGCAGCTTTCGCTCCAGCAAACTGACACCAACAACCTCCATGCATTTTTCATGACCCGTGTTGGCTGACAAGCTCCCTCCCTCCCTCTCTCTCACTCACTTTCTCTCATCTTCGCCTCTCACCTTTGCAGTAACACATACACACACACACACACACACACACACACACACACACACACACACACACACACACACACACACACACGCTCGCACATAAACAGGGTCAAACACGCACCATCACACATTCTTTCACTCTCGACTAAGCTCTCGAACCGAGATCCTCAAAAACCATCGGTTTCACCAATTCACTCCGTAATGCAGAATGGCATTTCATTCTGAGACGACAGCCAAGGCAGAAAGACACTGAGGTGGATGAAAGAAAGTAGAAAATGAGGGGGGAATGAATCTAAAGAGAATCTCCTCAGAGCATGACATTCTGTTACGCTTATCAATAAGAGCTGCTGCTACTCTACGAGAGTAACATGGTACATGTAACGGGATTACAGTTGCGAAGTCAAAAGAATCGGTTTAAAGATACTTTAAATAATACTTTATTGAAAACTATCTGTAATCTGTCTTTTGTGGTTGGGTATTGGCTTGAATTAAACATGCAGAAAGGGGAAAAGAGGTTCATAATGGTTTATTGAAGAACTGTTAAAATTACAGTCCTTAAATTGAAATAAATTATCCCTCCCAACTTTGCACTCGATAGATTTCTGTGGTATAGTAATCATAAAAAAAAAAGAAGAAAAAAAAAGAAATCAGACTTCAGCACGGAGTGGCGAGCCACTGAATTACTGGTTGCTGCTGCATGCAGGTAATCAGTCATATTAATTGGATTAGCCCGCATTTGAAAGCCCATCCCAAAAGCCTGATGCTGGCTGGTTATTGTCATCCACAGCATTGGTCATGGCAACACACCGAGGACAAACCCAGTCCGTTCAATTAATCTGTTAACAACTGTCCAGCAGCGTATTAAGTTCTAATTCAGTCCCGGGATAATTAGTTTGTTATAAGAGGACCGTGTTTACCGTCTGCTTCTCAATGCACTGCTGCACCCACATTACCACGGACATTATTGTTTACTTTCTAGGATCAGTTGCCCGTTGAGACTGGTTTGATTTATGTGCATGGTACTATTATTTCGTTGCCTTCTCCACTGGAAGTTGGCACTTTGTTTTCCAGGTCGACAATTTCCAAAATAACTTCCTAGAGGGGAGTAGATAAATGACTGTTAATTTGTGAGGATGCTTTTGGTTTTTTTTGTTGTTGAAAGAACAGTGACAGTACGTTTAAAAAAATATATATATATTTCATGTTTTAGCAAAATTATGAAAGTCACCTTCATGAAGACGACCCCCACTAGCAAGAGAGGGAATTATAAATGATTTATCTGTGTTTTTTCATTACCGTGCTTTCAGAGCATAACTGGCTCTCTGTTAGAAATATGCAAGGAACTTCTTTTGCCGGGGGGCATTTTGTTTTAGCTACGAGTAGGCCTGTCACGATCACACATTTTAGTTGACGATTAATTGACATACAGGTAACTGCAATCGACGACTAAAATGTTTCTGTTCATTTTGTGCCGCACAGCGGTGCTGTTGTGTTTGGCTTCGCGACGATAGACCTAAATCCATTTTATCCATTTCAATAGCTGCTCATGGAAATGATGAGGTCATTGGCAAAGGGTTGACAGTTCATTTTCAAATAGATTGCGGTTTCGCCTCTCACTCATTTGTTTCAAATGGCTTGTTTTAAAACTGTTGTTTTCGGTGCATTAGGTCGGTTTACTCGTGGTTCAAGTCAGTTAATTAGAAGGACGCTTGATTTTATTTTCAAAAGTTGATATGCAACGTGGATACACTCGCTCTCTTTCTCTCTCTTCTTCTCTCTCTTTCTCTCGCGCTCGACCTCACACTCTCTATGCTCACACTACGCACTGAGCCGTTTCCATACGAACACTTTTTTATTTATATGTGAATTATCGAATTAGAAAGGCTGGATAGAAGTGACAACTCAAGCAATAACTTTTTCCAAAGCTGTCAAACACACTTCTGCACCTGCAGGAGAATCAAGAGAGCCGCTATTGGCACCTCTCTGCAGTCATCTTGCTTCTGATATCAACAAACACGGTCTCATATGAACTGGAACAGAAGAAGCTGTCCTCCAGCAGTAAGGTCTAGACAGCCAAGCTTTCCTATCTCATGTTTCTTCTTTTTTTTTTACCTTACATTAGAACCTTCTGCTCAGGTAGACACTTTATTTACCCAACGGATGAAAATGCACCCCATCCAGTTTCTGCTTGTTGACACATTGTTTGCAACATTGGCGTTAAAATCACTTCTGTCGTGGACGGGGAATCCAAAGATTATGCAAAAAGAATGCGGTCCGCTTGAATAATCACACTCAGGTTGAATATGTAATAATTGCGACAGGCCTAGTTATGATTGAGATAATGAAATAAGATTAAGGAAGGCCAGTTTGAGTAATAGTTCCATGTATTTAAACACATACCACCGCACCAAAACACATGCGGAAAGGATTTTACAACTCACAGTGGAAATCAGTTTATCCTTTGACATGACGGTCGCCAGACAAACAACAGATATAGAGTATGTTGTTGATGTTAATACCAGGATAAACCTTAATGTCTTAGTTGTTGACACATATAGATGAGGAGCAGCAGTACGATGCTGGCTCTGCTGTAGAGGAGCCAACATCTTGATATTGTTTCAAGGCCATATTGCCCACCTCTAATATCAGGACCCCCCCTGAAGAACACTTGAATACTGTGTCAGCCTCATGAGTGACCTGTCACCCAATGTCCGCTGGGATTGGCTCCCCCGACCCTCTAAAGGATAAGCGTTTATAGCAAATGGATGGATGATACGGATGACCTGTCGTCCTCGTACATAAAGCTTCATTGACACTGAAGCACTAGTGGGAAGGTAATGGTGTACATTTATAAAATATATTTTTTAAATGATTTAATGACATGACAAGGGGCATGTTAGCGATTGTCTCTTCAAGAACCAGGTGGGTTATTTTCAACCTGGATACACGCTGCTTGGTGTTTCTTGTTGATCTGTAACTGAAAGAGACAGTACAAAGCCAGAAAACAAAATGCAGAACATCAGAACCCATTTTGAACTATGAAGTTGCTCTAAACTATGAGCATTAATGCATCTGTCTGTGCATGTTTTCCAAGTTTTCGTATTTGGACAAACAGGCTTTAAACCGAGGGGTTAGCGTTTCCAATCGCAGTAGCTGACAACCCACTACAGAGGCTCGTCCTACAGAGGCTCGACCTACGGGAGGCTCGTCCTACGGGAGGCTCGACCTACGGGAGGCTCGTCCTACGGGAGGCTCGTCCTACGGGAGCCTCGACCTACGGGAGGCTCGACCTACGAGAGGCTCGACCTACGAGAGGCTCGACCTACGAGAAGCTCGACCTACAGAGGCTCGACCAACAGAGGCTCGACCAACAGAGGCTCGACCTACGAGAGGCTCGACCTACGAGAAGCTCGACCAACAGAGGCTCGACCAACAGAGGCTCGACCAACAGAGGCTCGACCTACGAGAGGCTCGACCTACGAGAGGCTCGACCTACGAGAAGCTCGACCTACAGAGGCTTGACCAACAGAGGCTCGACCTACAGAGGCGCTGTGAACCTCTGCGTTGCTCTACTGAATGGAACATGTCCCATTTATAGCATTCAACATTTGGGAGGACCCATTGTGCTAATGTTGCAATGGTCTACTCTCTCTTGCTTTGGTAAATAAAGTAATAAAAACCTGACGGTAAAATATGGCAGTGACTAATAATAATACATTCGCAGTGATAATGACAAGGGGGATCCTTGCCTCTGCTCCATTAGGTTTATATTTCACTCCGAAAGCTGAATCTAGTTAGCCGAGCTTGCTAAGGTTTGCACTAGTTCTACCGGTTTAACTCATTTCAACACCTGCTGACTCTTTGGTATGTCCCACATTGTAGCAACAGCTAGCATCAACCCCGTCTGAATCTGGTGTCACAGGAATGAGTCCTAAATCCAGTAAATTACCCATTGGCTATTTGTTGGTGGAACCAGGGCGATGCTAACTGCCAGTGTTGGCCTACAGAAATAGCACTCTATCAAAATGATATTTTAAATAATGTTTTGTTAGAGCCCTCCCACACAGACATTGCACCAATCAAAGTCAGCCAAGTTGTCGGTCGTAGCACAACATTCACATTACCTAGACATAAAACAATCTTTTCTTCTTTTTGGGAAGTCAAAGCCAAACTTTTACCAACTAATTATACAAATCAAAACACACAACAAGGATGCGCTGTATACTGAGTAAAAAAAGACATTTTGATTTCTATTGGTCTTTAAATGAAATAAATGTGATGAATGGTTGTACGCATTTTGCTGCGATTGTTTGCGTGTCAGAAAAACCAGCCAAACTACGTGTTTCTCATCGCCGTAAAAGACAAATGTTCTCAATATCTAACCGCATCTATGAGTATTGCATTGCTATTACAGCTGAGGAATTGGCAGTATGAAAGACATAAGTGATTACAAACCACAGAACAAGACAAAATGCCTTGAGGGAAGATGCACCCTGCGCACGCACCATCAAACTGAACTTGGAGATGTGCTGCAAAGTGAGCAGCAGCTCCACTCAATCTGTAACGGAGCTGCGAGTGTTTGTGGGGATATCAAGGTTAATGTTTCTGATGTTATCATCGCTTTCTCCGATTGCCAATGAAAAGTCTGAGACTCAGTGATATTTGGCAAACTCAGAGGCTCCTACTGTGCTCTTGTATGTGTGCCGTGCACGCCAAGGATGCACTTCATCTCAGAGAGACCCGCTGCCGCTCATGTTGTTCTGAGTTTCATGTTCTGTTTTTCTATTTGTACCTTTTGTTGCTCTCATGCACTCTGTCGAATTGTACCAAATCATTGTTTCTCGGGCTGGGCGACATATTTCTGATACCATTATATCGTAATAAGGCGTGGGTTTTTTTTTCTTCCTGGTTTTAAATGCTGTATTACAGTAAAGTGAGTTAATTTCCTGAACTTATCAGACTGTTCTAGCTGTTCTATTATTTGTTCTAGCTGTTCTATTATTTGCCTTTACCCTTGTAATCATTATAGTTTGTTTCTCAAGTTTTGACAAAGAACCAATGGTCAACACTGTGATGTTGTCGCAATAACAACATTGAGATATTTGATCTATTGATCACATAACAATGGTGTGGGATGCCAGTCAAATTATAGGTCCAATCTACAAAATATAGATGGAAAGCAGCAGGGATGGGCATTTGGAGTATAAAATACTATTCGATTATCACTTAGAACTATTCAGTCATTCTTTGTAGATCTGCTCCATTGATGGAGGGAGCAGGGGCATTTCCTAATCTGAGTCGATGAATCAAGGGTTTTATTTTGACCAAATTGTTGGCACGATGGGAGGACTAACCAAGATGGTGTTGGTCAGTTTTTTTTTGTTTGAATGAAACGTGTTTCAAGATGCTCCACCACTCAAAAAAAAAAAACACCCAGCTAAAACTACAGGCACACATCTGTGCTGGAAAAATGGAAAACAGAAAAAATAGAAAATATATATTTTAGAACAAGATGATAGTCAATTATTTTGAATTGAATGACTCTTTGAAAATTCAACAAAATCACGACCCATCCCTAGAAAGTAGTTGGGACAATGTCCTGTATCTACTAACGTGTATCTTTTTTTTCTAATTAATTCAATTACAGGTCCAGTGTAGGAGGTTCAGAACAGTCTGACTCTGGAAGTGACAGTGGGATTTTGCCACAGAGTTGAATCCGTGGAGGGCAGATGGAAAAATTGACAGAGCTTAGTTGGAAAAGATAAAGTGGCTTCGGGGAAGCTGTGTGTCATGCAGTGTATAAACAGTATGTCCCTGTTCCGAAACTGTCAACTCAGAGTTCAGGGAAAACAACTTCTGCTCACTTGTAAACTTTTTCAGGTGTCAGGTCATTGTTGAAGGTGTCAGCTGGTACTCCTGTATGAGCTGGACAGGCACAACTATACCGACCATGAATAACAGAAAATACATAAATAATCTGGCACATAAGTAAACAGAGTTATTCTTTCACATCCCTTATAATTGAATGTTACTAATTTCAAATATATTTTTGTATTTATCCAAACGTTTGCATGTTTTACTCTTACTGGCTTTAAATATTTTATAAAATACTTTCTATTAAAAGATGTTTCTTCATACATTTTCATAAATGTGTTTTGGTCATTGTTTCAGAGCATAATGCAATGTTGTGTTTTGATGTGCTTTGTTCCACAGCAGCCAAATATGGTGCGTTACATTTCTCTGCACTTAGCTTGAGCAGATACACTAGTACACACAGTATTTGAAAACAAAAGCAGACCCAGCATACGCAAAATAAGGAAAGTACAATCTTGAGACTGTTAGAAGGCAGGAGACAACATGAAGGCAGTCCGGCTCAGTACACAAACTGTTTGAGACCCAGTCAAAGGCTTTTATGTTGCAACCTTGCATGCCCCAATGATGGAAGAGGGATTATTGGGTGTCCGTTTAAAACTAAGTCTGTACGTTATTCCCACCTAACACTGCTCTACTTTCTGCTTTCTTTGTGTGTGTTGCCTCTTCTTCTGTGTCAGTGACTATACGTCCTATTTGTCACTGCGGGGCTCTGTCACACCCGGGGATCCCAGCGCTCAACTCTCTTAAAGAACACACACTCGGGAAGAAACATTGTCTCGGCTCTTCCCTGATCTCGGATCGCTCCCCTCAACCGTCACGTTTAACGCGTTGCACACAAACACAAACACAAACGCACCTTCCACCCCACTTCTCAGCCTCAATCTGCTTCACCTCATTCAGCGCACGTTCTTTCCCTGCGCTCCCTTCTCTCCTCCACCACACCATCTCTTTTCTCCCTGCTCTCGACTGATCAGGGGTCAGCCTGCAGTGTCTCCATTAGTCACGTCTCATTTCTTCCCCCGCTCCCCGGCTCTGATCCAGGGTCAGGTACTGCCCAGGAGCCATTTCCCCTCCCTACCGGAGCGTAGGTCTCCTGGCTGACCCTGCCTCTTATCTCTGTTAAGTCAGACACTCACTGGCGGTGGTCCTCTCATCGCCTTCTCTCCTCCAGCGCACACACTCTGCCGGCACACAGATGTCATGACATTACACACACACACACACACAAACACACACACATTTACAAAAGTGCACATGAAAAGAAGTGTATAGTCTCCTGTTGGATCAGTTGGACTTAAATTGTCACTATGAAATGAGTAATAGAAAAAGAAAAAATACAAGATATATACAATATATCTTTAGTTTTCCTCTATAGACGTGTTTTTATCCAAATGTATTGCAATTTTTTTCGATAAAATTGACAAATCCAAATAAAGTATTGTTTCCGTCCACTACCGTTGTGCGATAATTAGGTTGGTAGGTTGGAGATAAGCAGTAGGTGGCGCCGATGTCTCTTCTGTGGACGTTGAAGTCACATGCTTCATGTTTGTCACCAGTTGTTGGCAACATCTCTTTCCATTTCACTTTGATACATTTTGCTTCTATTGATACACAAACTTACGAAAGGTA